>VXBQ01016354.1:726748-833992 GCA_013400175.1 Phainopepla nitens
TTTTTTTTTTTTTTTTTTTTGTTTAAATAAGAGTTGAGATATTTGTCTTAGCTTTAGTGGTAAGGAAAATATATATTTGCAAACTCAAAAGTTTTTGTGTGTCTGTATGTATGTATATATATATATATTTCAAAATGAAAATATGTCTATACACCTCTCATATAATGATGTACCTATTTTATATCTGTGGGGATTTTGTCATATATATTTTAAAATTAGGAGGATTAAGGATGCTTAATGCTATTACTCTTCCAGAGAAAGTATTGCATGGCATTCTTCCTAGCTTGCATTGGAGACCGGCAGCTTTTAGAGAACAAAATGTATTTATTACACAACAGTGTGCTTTGTATAATTTGTCCTTTGTCCCAGAGAGAAAACTAGGTTAAACTTAATATGGTTTGTATGTCAATAGGTGTTAACAGAGAACCACATTTTGTAATCAGATCTTAGGCAACAGACCATGCATTTCATTTAGTTAGGAAGCAAAACTCCTGTCACTCTGGTAGAATTACTCTTTGAGTACATTTATTCTCACTATTTGAGGGAGGAGGGTCATATTCTTCTCTCACTTCCTGACTTTGGAACACAAGGCACAGGTAATTCAACTAGCTGGAGAAGTGGGGAAAAGATATTATTTTGTCAGTCATTCTGGACTCCTATTGCATATAATGGCAATTACTCCTGCTCCTACTGACATTGCTTAAAAATAACTACATCTCACACCACCTGTCTTACACAATGCAATACACACTAATACACAGATGAGAAAAAATGAAGCTCAGAATTGAAGGAACCAAAGTTATCATTATATTGTTAATATATAAAGAGTGCTGTATAATTGATGTTCTACACTATTCTGCTGTGGTAGTTCAAAAAATATTGTCATGTATCTTCCCTAATATCAGGATACTTTAAGTCATATCTCACTTACTACCAAGATTTCCAGATGCACTTTGAGTTAATAAAATGCCTTCATAAAATTATAATTGAAAAATTAATATAATCTGATTCAATCACCCACTCTAAGATCTGAAAATCCATAAATTAAAAGTAACAACATAAAAACATTTTACAGAGGGAGAAAACAGACAGCCAGGAAGAGCTGAAATTATTGTTTGACCTGCTAGATTTGGATCCTCTAACAACAGCCTGAGTAAAATGAAGAGAATATTAAGTCTTGCAAAGGAATATTCTTTCCACTAACAGATGGCATGTCCTTTATCAGCTGTCCCATCATACAGAGTGCAAAGTAGCCTAGTTTTGATTTAAAAAAAAAACAAAAGCAAAACATAACAAACAAAAAGTCAACCAAACACAATCAAACACAAAACCCAAAACAAACAAGCAAACAAGAAAAAACAAATGGCCACTCTCTACTGGACAGTCAGATGGGTGGCTGGTTGATGCCTTAGCAGGCAGGGTTAGCCAAGCTATGCAAATAACTCAAAGACAGCCACAGAGGGCTAAAAATTACTGACAAGAATGTCATGTATGAGGCTGACCACAACAGCAGCCAGAAGTACATTGACAAATCAGAAGATAAAGCAAGGCCCTAACAGTCTAAACTCACTGGGATAACTCATAATTCCTCAGATGATGACTAATGACATCTTCAACATTTACAACTATTTGTAGGGTAGTAGAAGAATCATTTACAGGTAAGGAGTAAATTAATGAAGCTTAAGTCCAGAAAAAGGTAGTTAGAGGATAAGGAATCCTTTATTACGGGAATGCTTGCATCAGTTAATGAGGTGTTTGATACTATTAAGTGCAATAATGGGGGAAGACACAAAGTCTAGAGCATATGGAAGAATGACTCTGGGCCTGATACCACTTCCTACAAAAAGGTAATGGACTACCTTTGTCAGAAACATGCTAGCCCATTTAGACAGATGCCTTATGTACAATAGAAATGCACACTTTTGATGGAGGATTATTTATTTTTTGTAAAACAGATTGCACTATTGTTATGCAATGCCTAAATTACACTTAGTCAAAAAGAGCTGCAGCTTGGTTTTGGTCTTATATTCCCTGAGTTTTTTGAATAATAAAAAATACTTCCCAGAGATCATTGGATCACCTGCTTAGTTGCTGCAGCCCGTTTAACTCTTGTGAAGAAAAATGATTCATAAAAGTCACCACAAGCAGTCCCTGTATGGTACGTGTTATGTGTTGAATATGATAATGTTCAGGATAAGTTTGGACAACTGTCCTTTTCTACTTTTAGGAAAAGACATCAGAATGACATGATAACACACCTCTGACAGCCTTTGTAGAATATTGAATGATAAGGAATCAGAAATATTCTTCATTCATGACCTGGTTGTGTGGGAATGAAGCTTTTGCACTTAATTGTTAGGAAAAAAATATATTGGCATAAATTTTTTTTTAATAGGGTTCACAGAAAAAACAACCTTTTAACCTAAGAGCCTAAAGGACAATATATTTATAAACTCTGTCTCATGCACGATTGAGGCACAGTAGTTTAAAGTGATTCTCTGAATGTTTTGAATTGACCAAACACAATTTTCAGAGGGCTGAAAGCCAGTTTTGGGGCTCAGTGATCCTCTTATTCATTCTCTCCTGTAAATTGACTGTTGAATTATGCCTTGCCTGAAGCTGCTGCAGGTGTCTCTGCAGAGGGCAGAGTGGCTCAGCAGTTCAGATCCCAGTGGGTCAGGAGAGGAGAAAGGGCAAAGTTTAGCTTTCTCTCAAGAGTTCCTGGGCTTTCAGATGCTCACTGAGGATATTTAACTTAGTTAAAGGGAACACAACCTAAGTAACACGTGGCAAAGACAAATAAGAGCCCAAAGCAGCAGATATTCTTTTAACTCCTTTCATTGCAGGTCACTTCGACTGACCCTGGGTGTTGTAGGGCTGCCTGTACCATTACTGTCCCTCTCCTGCCTGGCTTCAGAGGGAGTCTGTGAAAAAAGTGTCTGCTAGGCATGAAACTGAAGTCCTTCCTTCAAATTCCTCTCCATCTGGGGCTCTCCTGTGCCATTCCAATCCTTGCTTTATGCCTGTAGTTGGCAGCAAATTCCCTTATGCTTCATGGTTTTGTATATTAGTTCATTTCCCTTCAGAAAAAGGTGCATTCCTTTCCTTGTTTCTTTGTAATCACCCTGAAAAGTTTTTGGTCTCGTGTTATGCTATTCCAGGGCTTTTCCCTACTACACCAAGCAACAGTATTTCAATAATCACCTTCCCAGGATTCCCACCAAAGTGGGAGTATTGGCACTCATAGGCACAATCCATGGGGGATAGAATGGAATGAGGTAAGGGCAGCTATAACACACACCTCCTTCATGTCATGCTTGCTGAAGGGTAATTTTTTGTTGGTGGGGAGACATTTTTTTGTTCCTGTGCTTGGAAGGAGATACCTGGGAGCTGTGAAGACAGCAGCCATGCTGTCACACTGGTGCACTCGGGTGGAGGACACAACCCCACAGTAGGACTCACAAGCTTGGCCACAGCTCTCACATAACGCTGCAGTGTGGAACCAGGTATGACAGCATGGAAAACACAGAGTGGGAGAAGAACAAGCCTACATGTATGAACCAATAATCTAGGTGCAAAACAGTGTGTAGATATATGATTTATTTTTTCTAAAGCAATGCAAAAGTCTGAATAGTACGCCACTGACAATTAGAATATTGGCCTTGTGTAACCATCATTGCTATTTCAGTCAGAAATTCACTTGGGAAATGTTTTGATTCCATCCTCCCTGAGTAAACTGAATTTTAATATAGTAATTTTGAATTGTTAGCAGCTCACAAAACTTGAAGAAATAAGGAAAGGGAAGGGTGGCACTACACTTCTCCTGCTAGTCTCCTATAGATAAAAGAAGGAAAACCAATGATTTGTACACCACCCTCATTCCTTATGAATAAGAATCAAATTATAAAATTTGAAGAAAGCAGTTTTAGGAGACTTGTACAACCTATGTAGAATTACACTCCAATCTTAACATGTTCTGATTATGGTATAGGAAAGAATTTTTAACGAGACCTTTGATCCAACCCATTTTGTGGTGAACAAGGTTCACTTGCTATCAGGTGGGGCCACATTTTCCATTAGCATTTCATTATTCATTCAAACTCAGTCACAGTGATTGTTCACTGGGCATTTCCCTGGGGTCAGTATAAGTACCTTGGTGAATTGCATATGCAAATATTTGGCATAATGAAGTGCAGATTCAAAATAATAGCCACAAACCAAGAAGTCATTTTGAACAATCTGGGCAATAAAAATACAAGGATGGTCATCTCTGTTGACAGCTGTATGAACCAGACAAAAAAAATTGCTTCAGAAAAAAACACAGCTTAATATTTTATAATATTTCACTCCACACTAACCTTGTTTTCCCAGCTCTTTGTCTCCTTTCTTGAGTGTTAACAGCATGCAAGGTTTTACTGCAAGAATATCAACATCATAATCATGTTTTAAAAATGTGCCTCATCAGCAGACAAATAAAATTTGACCAAGACAAAAATATTGGAGCCAGTTCACAGAGGAATTAAATTTTCACTAGGGTCCATTAGCTTTTAAATCTGAGAAAGATAAAAAAAAATCCTGCCTGACCAAATTTTGTTAACAATCAACCAACATCAATATTTTATGCCTGAATCAAAAATATGGGCCTCATCCTGACACTCTGGTGACACCAGAGTAGCAAAGACTTATATTAGGGTTTGGTGTTTGTCTTACATGTGGTGCATTAAAAAGCACATTTTAGCTCAAAAACATAAGGCATATTATAGAAGTGATGAGTCCTACTTCCTCTATGAAGGTGAGAAAACAGAAAATGTGCAGTGAGAAGTGACTAGCTGAAGTCATTTAGAAAATTAATGTTTAACGTGGCATCACAAACTTCTCATGAGTAGTACTTAGAGCATGACAGAATGCAGATGACCTCCAAGGATTTCTGATGCCTGCAGAAATATTTGTGTTGAATAGATTGAAGTAAAGAGTTTATAAATTTGAACAGAGCTAATGCAAAAACTTGTTCTGGATTTGTACTGAAGTAAAGTTTTTCTTTTTGCTTAATTTATTAGCAGGTCTTATTGTCTGCTATTCTTCATCCATTAGCAAATAACTGATAAAGCTCCACAGGCCACAACTTGTATATTTTATTATGAGATCATAGGTGTGAGCTATGACAGAACCATTCCTTAAAGCACACCTCAGGTCTCCGTTTCCTCTGACAAGGAAATAATTGGAGAACAGACTAGTCACTGATATTTCAATCATCAGATCACTAAAATAAGCTGCGATTTATGTGTTGGATTCTGTTGAGCCAATATGAGCTGTCTGCAACTTATCTTAAGTTAGATAAATTTAGATAAGTCCTCTGTGCTCTTCATAAGTCACTGGAAGAAGATTGGCAGCTGCTGAGAGCAATCCATGATTCCTATTTAACACGCTTTTTAATATTGAAAGAAATGTCCTCTGGAGGTACCTCTCTCTCTTGAGAATAGAGGACATACAGGCAACTAATTTAGAAACTATGAAATTACATATAATTAAAATTCTTGAGGAAAGTCCTACACTAGTTAAAATATTTCATCAGTTGGACTGTTTAGGTGTTACTCATACAGATTTCTACGTTGTCAGATAAATCCTATTTGTAGTAGTGTGTGACCGCACCTTAAAATAGTAATTCAATTAATAATTATCTCCTGTTTCACTTTTCTACCTCATTTGTTTTAAGCTTTCCCTTTCCTGCTTCCTCTTGACTAATAATGAGATTGTAATCTTTCCCAGGGCTGAGACCCTACTGCCATCAGATCTCTTCAACAGCTCTGTCCCATAACTGAGGATTCCCTGCAAAACTACAAAACAAAAAGACAAAGAAAATCACATTAGTACTTCATATTATTAATTACAAGAGACATAATAAATAATATTTTTTGTCTCACCTTAATCTTTTACTACTCTTAATGCAATAAGAAAAAATTAACAATGGCTTAATGGTGACAGCTTTCGGACCAGTATGGGAGACCTCTACTGCATGTCCTCAATTCAGGGTATAGAAAGCAAGTGTTTAAAAGTCTCCCTGAATTATATTTCAAAGTTATGGGTATTTCCTAGACCACCAAACACTGATAATATGATAGCATCATCTCCCAGGAGAATTTTGAAAATTCCTTCATAAGTTATATTAAACATTGATGATATAGCTCCACTTACTACTGGAAATAGTACTGAATACATTTATATCAACCATAAAAAAAAGTCTACTTGAATATTTGTAATCACTTACATATAGGTTAGAGACGATTTTGCTTATGAGCAGAATAATATGTGTTTTTCTCTCTGTACAAACCCATGGAACAAAACCAAACCCATGGAACAGTAATTAACAGTTTGTGCAAAATATCACAGTTGTCTGGGACTGAGAAACAAACTGAAGAATCCCACCCTACTCATTGTAATTCTGTGTCTATTTAACTTTGCATTTTTAAGGAATTTTTGTAGGTCAATACAGTCTTGAAGTAAATTAAACAAAATTAATTAATTAATGTAAATTAATTTTGTGTGGGAAGAGGTAATTTGGTGGTTAAGTATAAAGTGCATGTGAAAACCAGCAGAGAATGTTGATTTTTACTTTTTACTGTAAAGAAATTTGAGAGGGTGACTTTTTGAAAGAGCTTGTCTTGTTCCTAACAGTACTGTAACTATGGCATAATTGGGGAGTGTATATATCTTAATTCCACCAGTCAATCCTATGCACTGTTCCACTGCCTGTTATTACGCACAGTAACACTTTGAACTTTCACATGCCTATATTTATTCAACAGATGGCAGAGCTTGTGAGAGGATCAAACACCTTCCTGACAAGAGAGCAGCTCATTTTGTGCAAGGAAACTGCCAGATATCTTTACTGGATGGTAAACAAACTGATAGCCTGCTTCTTTTCCCAGGAGGAATTAGCTGCATGCAGCAGCCGCAAGGAGGGCAGGGAGGCATAAGCTGCTGAATCCTGCAAGTCTTAATTCAGTGTCTGGTAAGGAGACATTGAATTTACCTTGTGGTAGGTTGCTGAGAGGTAAAGTTCACCCTCAAATTTTGCATCATCTGGATAAAAAACACTTACGGAAACATTCTCTTAATTGTAATAGAGAAAGAGAATATTTCTTCAATTTTTCTACATTCGCCTGCAAATTCAGATTATTTGTTTAAATAAGTCCTAAAACAACTTCAGCATGGCTTTATGGCTTTACCAGAACATGATGCTAAATAACAGGAGCTACAGTGGTCCAGTGTACTACGTATATCTGTTTTGAGATAGCAAGAAGCACCATCAGAAGCTGTTATTGGAACTGGACAGTTTTAACTGCACAATATTTTTTTATAGAATCTTCTTTCTATCAGAGCATATTCTTTTCCTTTCTGACAGTTTTTTCTAGGACTTTTTATAACAGACAATACCTCAGCATGAACTTATCACCAAAATTTTCAAGACATCAGACCTAGCTCTGTAGTTTCTTGTTTCAGCTTTAAAGTGGGGCAGAACAGAATTCACTGATTTACCTCAAAAAAAAATGTTTCAAGAGGAGCAAAATAATATATGACAAGAATATATGAATTACAGGAACCAGCATGTGTGGGTGAAACACAGAAGGAGGGGAAGTCCAATGGGAAGTCCTTTATAACAGCAGCAGACAGTGCATTCTGAAGTGCCCTTGGAAACAGAAATATGTACACTGTTGCTCAGGTGACAAAATCCAAGTACATGGTGCCTACTGAGAAAGAAACAACTGACACTGCCTGCTCCTTGTGGAGTGGCCAGTGTTAGTGGCACTGAGAGCTAGCACTTTGAATGGGCATGAGAAGCAAAGCCTACTTTTGTGGATATGTGTTAATAGTCTGCTGGACTAGGCAGCAATAAAGGTATAGCCTCTCCAAGGGAGTTTTTTGTAAACAAGAGTTATTTTACTTTCTACAAATACATGCATAATTTCCATTATTTCTTTCTCATATATTTTGCAATGCCAAAGAAAATACATAAGAATTTTCTCAGGTTAGACTTATTTTACCTTGGTGGTGTGGTTCAAGTGGCATTGGTTTCCTTAAACTGATTTTTAATTTCCCTGGTTCTTTCAGACTCTTACACAGTTATGTACTTAAAACATTATATTACATTATATACAGTATATAAAACTATTACCTTAAAGGTGAATTGTTTTCTCCTTCTTCATCCATTAATATGTCCTAACTTGTTCTGCAAAGCGTTTTTCCTAATTAAATGTTCCCTTTCACATTAATCCCTTAACATCTGCCTAGTAATAAAGAACAAATGTTTCCCATTGGTATTCTCATGGAGTTGCTGGGCGCTTACCTCTCTTGCTGCAATGTTCAGCCCTTGGTAGTTGGCTTGCATTTTCACCTGAGTTAGCAACTGACCTGGCTGCTGGTTACTGTTTCTCTGCTTTTCTGCTCCGTGGCTTTACCAGCAGCTCATTGCCTAGCATGAAAGAGAAAACTGAACACAGAAACAAAAAAGAGAATTCACAAAGGTGCACATCTCCTCTTCCTCTCTGAGTTTTAAGAGTTCAACCCTGACAACACGCTGTCTCATAATTATGTCTGCCCTTTTTATAGAGATAGGTTCTTTACAAAAAAGTAATAGCACATCCAAACTGCTAATGGTGCATATATTCAATCCGTACTTATCTGGACAGAAAGTACATGTAGAAAGGTAAAGGATACTGTGTAGACCTCTCTCTTACCCCTCCCATCTAATAACAACTAGATTATTTCAGTGTTTTTTTCTTTAATATAGGTCTGTAATCTACTGCCAGCAACACCATTGACTTTCTCTGCTTTTCACATGCTTTAAATGACAGGTATGATTTAAAGAGCAAATGCCGGAGAAAGAAGAAAATAACACCAAACCAAAGAATGGAAGAGACCCAAGAGGACATGGACTTGTTCAGGGTGTTTGATTTGTATTTTTTTTTTTCATAGCTGATTACAGCTTCAGTGGAAAACACGTTATGTGCCTGCTTGTACACATCTCTCAAAAATATTTTTCAGGTTTTTTACATAGAAAGTTTTCAGTGGCGATGACTGGAAAATTAGTGTCTTTTGTTCTTAAAAAAAAAAAAAAAACAGGGGACAATTCAGATTCAGCTTTGCTAAAATAGTTTGATATTCCACCTGGAAAGCTAAGATAATTACTTCATAATAGGTTAATTCTCATTCATAGTTGATGTGAAAAGAAAACCTGAAATCCTAGGACATAGCAAACTTTTTCTTGTGGTAAAGATGCTAGGCAAAATTTCGGGGAAGGCTTAGAGCAAGAAATAGATTTGATTATTTCCACTACTACTACTCAGTTCCTTGGAAAACTTTTCTTTCTCTTCTCATCTGTATTTACCCTAAAACCATGTATAGTTGATTCACAGATGCTCATGATACATGAATGTAGAAAAATGTATGGCTTTTTCTCCATTATCCTTTATTTTAGTATAGAATTTTCTTTCCATTTTGATGAAACAGGATTCCTCTTTTATGGGAAGTATCCTTCAGGAAATACAGACATATATTTGTTTAGATTATCTATTTAAGTGAACAGTTTTCCCATGTTTACCGAGTCTTAGTAATGCAATCAACTTTCTTGACAAACAGCAGAGAGGTGAGAGGCTGCTCACTGAAGATGCTCACACCTATATATCAATGAATAACATGTAATGAAACTTGTGGTCCCTTAGAATACAGAAAAGCAAAATAACCTTTCAGAATAATGTGGCAGAGCACACTCCATTAGCTCTGTCTTGCACTTTGCCCCACATTTGTCCCATAGATTTTTGGAGCTCTTATCCAGTAAGAAACAAAATTGTTGCCTCATAGCTAGGTGATCTACAGCCTGAAAAATAATTTGACAGTGACAAAACCAGATTTTTGGTTCTTGATTTTTGGTCTTTTTTGGTTTTTGGTTTTCCATTCCAAGATTGAAATTACAATTTTTTGAGAGGAGTCCTTATCCCATTTTCAAAACACTTCCTTTTAAGCCATCGCTTTTAATTTTTGATATGCAATTGTCTGAACTACAAAGATACCTAAAATTAGAAATTCCTCATTAGCACCTTAAACGACTGTGGGAACTCAATCAGTGACATTGTTATAAACTGGTTTACCAAACATCTCTCAGGAACAGTTGAGGTGCAGTCAGCTTTTCCTTCAGGAAGTAGGGTGGCCTGACTGACCACCTTCCAGCCCTATTTCCTATGACTTTATTACTAAGCCAAGATGAAAATACTTTTAAAGTCAATTTAGTTTAAAAGGCTTTGAGAAGTTATTTACAATGGCAAACATCATCATCCAGTTTCACAGCTTAAAGGAAAACAGCCTTTATGTCTGCAACAAAGCTGAAATACCTCAATCACATACACACTCCATGGTTCCTCAAAAATTATTTTGAAAAAAAATTCTTTAGTGTCTGTCAAGCTGCCATTAGAACAAGTACTTCAAACCTCAAAATGTTTTGGGTGGAGTTCATTCACCAACACTGTCCCCATTTTATGGGGAGAACTATCACAGCCAAATACAAAATAATAGAATCATAGAATGGTTTGGGTCGGAAAGACCTTAAAGACCATCTAGTTCCAGCTGCCAGGGGTAGAGCTTTGGGCCAAGATGGAAGTTAGCTCTATACCCACCTATGACCTCCAAAGAAACAGTGTTGGTTTCAGCAGTGAAGGGGCAGTCCCTGCTCACGCTTTTAGGAGAGGCTGTTGAACAGGGAAGCAGTGTAAGCCTTACCACAAACATCCTCAGAGCAGTGCAGATGAAGATGTCCTTAATTGTTATCGGTCTGGAATAACAGTCCAACAGACAGTCATGTGTAGAGTATGAAGTGAGCTTAAGAATAAGATTAAATAAGAAGTCAGACATATTTGAGTTAGTAACATTCTTTTAATCATCTCCTGTAAATGCTACATACCTGTACAAATACATATATATTTGCAGATGTGTGAAATTCAGTGTCTGAAATTCCAATACTTATTTTTAAAGAAATTTACACTGTGTTATCTGGAATTAGTATGAAATCTACTATAGGTCACATATCTATACACGCTACACTGCACTGTTGTGAGTAAAATGAATCATGTCAAAAACTGAAAAGATATGTCCTTCCAATGCTGCTGTGAATTACTAATCAACACTCTCCATATTCCGAAAAGGAATGGAAGTCCTCTTAAGAGGACCTGATGTTAACTCAAAAAAAATATAGATGTGCATTTACTGTGCTTATCATGGGTAAAGGAGGGACTCTACCTCTCCATCAGAATTTGTGTTGATATGTGGAAAGGAATTCAGAACTGAAAGAGAATTTGATTATGCAGCCTTGTTATGAGAGGACCCACACAGAAAGAGTAATCCTGGATTTCATTCTCAGGACTCCTACTGGTTAATTTTAGTTCACAAATAATCATAGGCAAGGACAATTCATGTTAAATGCAAAAATAATCACAGGCAAGGAATCAAATTTTTTTCCTCCAAACAGGACTGTGGCTGTGCTGTCTTGTTCTTTCTCTTGGCCGTTAGTTTCCTGCAATTTTTTTTCTTTCTTCTTTTGCTACATTTGCTACATGGCACTCTTAAATAAAGAGCTGAGTCTTGATAATGTTACTCCAATAGTTCTTTATTTTTCTAGTGAGAAAGAATCCGATCTCCTGTAATCAGATGTAGAAAGCTTTTAAACTCTTTCAGCTTCCACTTGTGATTCAATTGCAGACAGCAATCTGCTTTTCTCACATCCTTCTTAAGCCTATGGAAAAAATAAATTCTTCAATAGGGCAGCAAAATGCACTCCTGATATTAGAATAGGTCTCTGGGCATGCTTGTGATGCAAACATTAACAGTGCTCCCTTTTAACCCAGGCTGGGCTGAGCAAACACTGTGCAGCTCCCCGCCATTTAAGATGCCGTTGTCAGTCACCAGCTTCATGCTGATTACAAGCAGAATCTAAACTGGCACAAACCTGTGTAACTCCTATCAGACATCACACTCAACAGTTCTTGTCTTCTCTATGAAAATGTGCCTTCTGACTGCCATTGGTTTTAATCAGTAGCATGTTTGCTTAATGTGTCTGAGGTCTGTAATGGCACATTGAGCAATATGATAGGCATCTCGTAAGACTATCTGATCTCATAAGGTCTGGGCTGAACTGTAACATCCCTGAAGCATTCAACCTCTTTTAATTAGTGAGTCACTTCTGTCATAGATACCTACTGAAAGACATATATGTCTTTCTCAAGCTCTTTCCTGTCTTAGCTTATCTGTTTTCATAATAAAGGCTCATCTTAGTTATAGGAAACACAGACTTCTTATTAAGAAACTTGTAAAAACAGTACCAGTTCGTGTTCAGTGAGAGCATACACCCAAAAACTCTTTGTGTAGTATCTCTAAAACTCCATGTTGTTCCTCTGGTAACAGTAAATAGTTCTGCAGTGGAGGACACCATACTTTAATATATATGCACCTGTAGTTATTTACATTTACCATTCTTGTTTCATCCACGTATAAAACCCATTGACTTCACTGGGAAATTTGACTGTGCAAGTGTGGACACACAAACTGGGATATGAGTATGAAAATTTGGGTGGGATAGAGTAAATTCTCTTCACAGCAGTTAGTATGGGTTTATATGCTGCAAATACTCTTGACAACACAGGGATGTTTTGGTTACTACTGAGATACACAATGAGTATGAGCTGCTCTAATACTGAGTTACACAAAGCCAGGACCTTTTGTCTCTCACCGCATCCCACCAGTGAGGAGGTTGAGGGTGCACAAGCACCTGGGAGGGGACACGGCTGGGACAGCTGACTCCAGCTGACCAAAGGGATACCCCACACCATATGGCATCCTGCTCAGCAGTAGCATCTGGAGGAAGAAGAAGGAAGAGAAGCACAATTTGGAGTGTTTGTGTTTTTAAGTCATCACTGCACATGATGTGACACCTTACTTTCCTGGAAATGGCTAAACACCTGCCTGCTGATGGGAAGAAGGGATTGTGTTCCTTGTTTTGGTTGCATTCACAGCTTTTGCTTTACAAATTCAACTGCCTTTATGCCAATCCAAAAGTTTTCTCACTTTTATTCTTCTGCTTAACTCCCCCATCCTCTTGAGAAAGTGAGTGAGTAGCTGGTGCTTAGTTGTCAGGTGAAGTTAAACCTCAACAGTCCTCTGGCACTCAGTGTGAGGCTAGAAACGTTCAAGATAATGAGACATTTGACTGGAATATGCTAAGTAGAATTTATAGCTCTTGTTGCTGTTTAGCCATGAATTGAGAAGTTTCTGTGCTTGCCATAGGACTTGCTTGCCCCAGTGTATAGTAGAACCTATTACATTTTTGTGGCTGCTCTCTGTTCTCACTGCTTGCTGTAGAGTTTGTTGTACTGCTTCTCATCTTACTCTACTGTGCCTGGGAACATAGCAGCAATGGCGATGTGCCTGGGCTGGCACATGGCCACAGCACTACTACTCTTTCTGTCCTGCTGCACTAATGGACTGGAACTGCAGTGTGAAGGAGCCAAAGGGACTGTGGCCTGTGGCTGAGTCCATGTGAAAGCACCAAAGCATTGGTGGCCATGGATAAATCCACATTAGATTAGGTATATCTCAAAATGTCTGTGACAGTGGCTATGTCTGTGCTACAGCTGGTGTACCTCTGAAGGGAAGGGTTCCTTCCAGTGTTAAACCCTATGGTCTGCTACAAAAGAATGAAGGGTAGAAATTATACTAGAAATATCTTCAAATGGCTGTAACCTGGGATTTGAGTAGCATGTTTAGGAATCACTATGGCAGGAGTTGCCTGAACAAATGGAGGAGAAGCCTTACAAGAAGCAGTGCAAATACGGTAGTGACTCAACTCAAATTGCCTTTGGTGCCCAGTAACTCCACGTAACACATCACATCCCCTGTCCTGAGTGATCACCGTTAGAAATGTAGCCCGAAGTCATGGACTAAATGAACTCATTGGACATTTTACAGACATTTCACAGGAGTGGTCCACTGACTAAGGGAATTATAATTGTGTTCTACACCAGAAGATGGAAAGGAAGATGATGGCTAATGTTGATGTATTGGATAGTGTGGGACCTGAGCATGAGGTAAGTGGTGTGGAATAAGTGGTATAGAATGTGCTGGTTTTGACTGGAATTTTGTTTTCTTCACAGTACCCAGTATGGGTCTATGTTCTGGATTTTTGACCAAAATTGTGTTGATAACAAGGGATGGTTTAGTTCCTGCTGAAGAAATGCTTACACAGCATCAAGGACTTCTCCACTTCTCACCCCACCCCATCAGCCTGAAGGCAGCTGGGAAGGGACACAGCTGTCTCCAACTGACCAAAGGGGTAGCCCAAACCATATGGCATCATGCTCAGCAGTAAATCTGGGGGAAGAAAAGGGAAGAGAGGGATGTTTTCAGTGATGGCATTTGTCTTTCCAAGTCACTGTTACACATGACTGAGCCCTGATTTCCTGGAGATGGCTGAACACCTTCCTGCCCGTGGGGAAGTGGTGAATGAATTCCTTGTTTTACTTTTCTCGTGTGCGCAGCTTTTGCTTTACCTGTTAAACTGTCTCTATCTCAACCCAAAAGCTTTGTCACTTTTACTCTTCTGATTCCCCCCGCTGTCCTGGCAGCATGGGGAGTGAGCGAGCAGCTGTGTGGGACTCAGTTGCTGAATGGGGTTAAGCCATGACAGCAAGAATTGCCATTTGGAGCTCATTAGGCAGACCTAGCTTTTACTGCTTTTAAAGCATGTTTTCTCTTGCATTCATACACAATGTGGGGGTAGTATATGCACACGTTGTATTAAAAGTTCTGTTCTTACTTCGTTTTAGACAATGACTGGGCAACTCTCCAAATTGTTCCTTATGAAAATTTATTAAATGTAATGGTTTTGAAAGAAAGGTATTGCATAGGGTCAGATAAATGTAAAACAGTTCCACTGGGTACCAGAGCAGTAGGAATAAAAAGTATGTGAATTAATTTTCCTTGGCAGTTAACTCTATTCAGTGCAAAATTTGTTCGGGGTTTGTTGCAGAGCTTAAATATTTGAGATTCAGATGAAATATATGTTTGTTTTTTCTGAAGCTGTCAGGGGCATGCATGTGTCAGTTTTCATTAAGAATAATTTCCCTCAGGATCTTTGGCTTAAGTTAACCTTCAGACCTCCACTGACCCCTTCCAAGCCATGAGGGTTTCTTTTTGTGTATTGTTCCATGGATAAATGTACCTGCCAAAACCTAAGAGCTTCAGAGGATGATGCTGACTGAATGTCTGAGCAGTTCTCAAGCCTAAGAAATGTGCCCTGCAAACTACAGCAAAAAATTCCCTTCTCTCCTTTCGCCTCAAATGATCTATTTTCCCAGTACTAATAAAACAAACTCTTACGTAAGTATATATAGCAAGGACATTTAAAAATTACTGTATTTTATGTTAAAGCTTCTTTCTGTAAGAATCACATTGTGCTGTATATGCTTAAGAGCAATTTCCACTCTGAAAATTTATACTTGCAAATAAATGACAGAGCACAGTTCTGGCATTTCTTGAAATATATGAAAAGGAGTCCATTAAGTTGACATTAGAAGAGTAATATGTGGCTAAGGTGGCTTGTCTGGACAAAATGCTGCTTTTTCACTGGCCAGGAAGATTTCATGAAGACCATAAGCCCTGCTAGTGCACTGTTTGGGACCTGTGTTTTAACCCTGTTTCACTCTTTGCTGATGGTATAGGCCACCAATTTTCTTAAGAGTTAATTTTGTTCCCTGTTCAAATGCAGCAAATAATTTTAGAGTTAGGTCATTGCTGGCAAGTAGAGGAGGACTGCTGAAAGTAAGGAAGTTTCCAGGGAAAAGCAGAGACTGAAATATTATTCAAGGATCCGTCTGCCTAAAAATCATGAGGTTATTGTAACACAGTGTTCTGGTTCACACGATCCACTGATGTTAGTCAGTAAGGAATGCTGAAATGTTTTGATTTGAAGGCTGTGTTGGAAATGAATAATTCACCTCATTTTTGCACCCATGAGTTGAGAAATAAATGTGCTATACATACTTCTCTTATAGAATGCTTTAAGGAAAGCCTTACCTTATTTTCTTTCTGTTAGCTGAAATCCTACAATTAGTCTTTTTTGTAAAGAGTTATCAAAAAGGTTTTTTGCTGCAGGATCAAGGCAAGGAATCAGCTCACTCATTTGCAATAAACCGCACCAGTAACTGATACTTTAATACCTGTTGTTTAACAGTATGGAACCTTAACATAGATAGACTTTTGTAAACATGTCACTCACAGTGAGGTTTATCTGAAGTTATTATTAAAAAGATAATAAAACATTTTTCAGTTGTGCATTTGCTAGTTGCAAAATTCCCTGAAAGTTAGGTACTGAGCTATATATATTAATCTACATGTTGGGTTATGGAAAAATAACTTCAGAGGAGGTATGTATTCAGTACTGGATGTTGCCCCTCTCTCAACTCACTCCATTTGCCTTTTGGATGGCCTGGATAAGAGTACAGCCCAGAACTGGGTGAAATCTGGCCCTTATTATTCATAGTTTTCACAACAGAGATAAGCCGAGGCCATTCTTAGGAAGACATTTTTTTCTCCTAATCAGGATTTCTTGCATGTTCACTGTATTAGTGATATTGTAGTTTCAGACTTTACCCATGCTTCAAAGCTTCTCTGTATTGTGCATGTGATACAGCAATAGCCAAACTAGAGTTAAACTCCCTCAGGAACATGAACAGGTCTGGTCATGACAGCAAAGTGCACTGTGGTTATTAAGTATATTACTGAGTTTAAATGAAGATACCTTTTAGAAACTTTTAAAGTAAAAAATATGTTCATGAAAATGCTATACGAAAGGTTCCAAATTGACTCCCCACTCAGCCATGGTCTGCTGGTTACCCAATTTAAATATCAGTGACCCCATCTGGAAAAATTCCTAAGGGGGAGAGGAAAATATAGAGATGTCTATGTGGTCAGAAGATGGATGTCATTCCCTTGCTCCGTCCATGGCTTGGGGCCATTGAGATGTTATTCTGGATACTGCTCCGCCAGGCTCAGGGCCAGATCTTCCCAGCAGACCTAGGCCAGAAGAGGTTTAGGACACATCTCAGAACTGCAAAATTCACCCAATTTCCCTAATTATTTTTATGTCTGTCATATGGATCCCATTAGAAATTAAGGAACAAGATCAATGACTTCCAATAAGTGTTTATATAGGTATTGAAAAATAATGGACCTCACTAAAGTGTTCCGGACTCCAGTTCCCACTCACCAGTTTTCTGTGAAGTATTTTCTATTAAATAGCCAGTTAGTTTCCTCTGAAGCAATACTTTTAGAGTAATTGCAAAATGAGTTGGAACTCTCTGACTGAAATTTGGCTCTGAACTAAGAGTTAACCTCAAAAACAATCTTTCATTTTTGGAAGAATTCAAAATTATACCAATGAACCAGCACTGTTTAGCATCCATTTGTGTCTCCAACTGTTACTAATTATGTGCATAGCATCTATTTTTAACCTGAAATCCTGCATCTCCAGCTCTCCTCTCACCTTCGCTGGTCCTTATTTTTCATATAATAGGATTCCCTTGGTTAATCTGATGTTGCAAAATGTGTCATCTGGTATAGAGTAGTTGCCAAGGCTCCCTATAGAGGCAATGAAGAAAGTCAGCTGCAAATAAATTAATAACTCTCGTTATTCTACCTCATTATATCATTCTCTCTGTCTCATGGACAAGACTGTATATCTCCATCAACTACAAGGGAAATACAGACTATCAGCTACACACCTGATTTTAGGTGCCTAAAATCCATTTAGATAAATCCCATACTTTGTCGAGATAACGTGTTTTACAGGAATGATCATAACCTAAAATTCTACAGATACAATCTCACAGAACCAGTCTATGAAAATAAACCAAAATTCACTCTAATCCAGTTTGTCTGAAATGATTAGCTATGTTTAGCAGTATATTTTTTATTGCTTATTGTTTCTTAAAACTGTCCAGTGCTGCAAATGTCACTCTACTTCTGGTAATATTAGGGGGAACTATGAGTGCTCATCATCAGAAGCAAATCTTATTTTATCTTGCATTTAATATGCACAAAGAAATACCAGGACATTTTCATACTATTCACTGCACCCTATTGAAGGTAACCAAAACCATGATGGAAAAAGCATCACGGCTCTCCTAAATTCTGGAAGTTTGGCTCAGAAGGACTTGGCTGTGATACTTGAAAGGATCTCAGATTGGGTTGAACGGTAAATAAATATACGACCACTCCCTAAACATGAAGTTCATCTTGACTCAGCTCTTTTGCAGCACTTATCTTAATCTGCCATGGGAGGGGCCAGACCTGACCACAGAGGGCCTCACCAGAACTGTGTTACACCAAAGGACGTGAAGTGCATGATGTGAATGGAATGTGTGCATGTCACTGGTTCCTTCACTCCCTTTACCTTCAGTCACCTGGCTCTTCAGCTGGCACTCACACCACTCTTCCAAAGAATAGAGGCACTCCCCTTAGCCATATCAAAGAATCTCTTTTGAAGATTTGCAGAGAGGTGTCATTGTTTTGGGACCCTAATTCAATGCGAGTTGAATAGCTAACTCCTTGGAGACGGTTGATAAACTACATTGGAAATGCCCTATTTTTAAATGGGATTGTTTGGTAGATTTACAAATAAATTGTTCTCGGAACCTTTTGGTGTATGAACAAATGAAAGCTGCCAAAAATATGTCCTTATATGAAAATATGGCATGCAGGAAATGGCTTAGCTGGTTTGTGCTCTTATACACTTGACAACTGAATAGAAGTATGCCTAACAAGTTCTTATGGATCAGGTTCTAATTGAAGTGCCTCAGAAGCCTATTGCTGTCCAGAGAGGTGCAGAAAGAGAAATACAGAATTTAAGATCCAGTCTTATTTCACACTATTCTGGTTTAATGGGGAGCTGGAGATTGGAGGGTGAGCTGTGGGATTATATTTGCAAGTGTGTTTACAGATACAGTATTGATTTCCTTGCTCACTAAGAGCATTTCTCTACTGCCACTGCTTGCAATAAATAACCCTGCAAGAGCCTACACGGTTGTGAAGCCATGATGCATTATTTAACAGGACCTAATCAATATAAAACAAGCATTCCCTTTGTTACAGGAGTGCTATTGACAGAATGCTTCTCCCTTTTAATTTTTTATTATTTTGCATCGATTGCTGAAGCCCTGCATAGTCTTCAACAACATATACTGAGCTAGACCTGACCACAAATCTCATTTTATATGAAAAAACAGATTGCCCCATTTTAGCACAGAATTAATTTGGAAGAATATCCGGCATTCCAAGAAATCAATATGAGCATAGCCATTAACTTCAATAGAAGAAAAAACAGGTCTTTGATCAGATACAAAAATCAGTCCATTTAACCATCTCTGAAATAAAAGATCAATACCAAAAAAAAACCCTCAACCCTTCCTATTCCCAAATAAGTCCTTGACTCAAGAGTTCACCTGGCAAGAATGAATGGAATTTGGATTACTTGGCTAAGAGCAGAAGAAAAAGAATTTTGCCGCCTATAATTTCAAAAATAATATTCTCTACCCTTGTCTCGTATTTGCCTGCAGTTCTACTAATGCCATGCCTGTAACACCATTCAAATGACAGTAAGCAAGTGCAAGATGAGGTTTATAAAGCTGGACAGTCTTGCCCATACCTCATTTATATGCTCTTAAAAATCTTCACCCAGTTCAGTGGGAGCAGGGATGGAGCAGGAAGAGAAGAACCTACTTTAAAATTCCACATCCACTTCTCAGATCTTCCTTTGTAAGAACATGCTTAATTAGTGAAGTTTTAGGATCTTCATAATAAAACTCATGAACATAATTGTCAACCACCCTATTACGGGCTCATGGTCTCAACTGGCATCTCAACTGCTAATATGACATTTAGGGAGTCAGATAATTTTGCATACAGAGATCTAAAAAACTCACTAAATTAATTTCTTGTATGAGTACATTTCTGTTCCATTTTATAAAAGGGAAAACCCTTTTTTTCTTCCAGTCTAAAAGTTAGAGCTTTACAATAAAAGCTGAACTCTAAAACTAACATAACTTGATTATTTTGACCCTTCCTGTTTACTGCAGTGAGGGTTTTAGATATTGCTTCAAGTTGAATGACAACCAATTTATCATTCAAAATTGAAAATCTTTGTGAAGAAAAGGGTGAGTAATGCTATGTCTGACATTTTGGAAAGTGACAAAAGAGGCAAGTAAAATAAATATGAAGCATATAAAGGCCTGTCCCAAATATGAAGCAGGCAGCTTTTTATCTCTAGCTCAGAGAAGATACCTCACTATTATCTGAAATCTGTTTTGAAGAAAGAATAAACTGGGAGAAGATGTGTTTTGCTAGTTAGGAGGTGAGATGGAGAAGATAGGAGCAGAGGATTTCATATTGTTGTTTTACTATTAAAGAACCACTAGTCATTCATTCCTGAATATAAAAAAATTTATGGTCTTAGGATGTCCCTTTGAAGTCACTGTTAAAGAAGTCATTACAAATTGCAAACATCACAGGTATGCAAAAAAGTTTACAAATATTTTGTAATTGTTTAGAAGTATACTCTGCTACACCATTCTGTTAGCAGACAAAGAAAAAGAAAGGAGAGATGAGAAAAGAAGATATTTTGCAAAACCTTGAAGCTTATACCTCATAGCATCAATCACAGTGAAGAGCACAGCTTGCCAGAAGCATTTCCTTTGTAATCCAGAAGACCATCTGTACAGTGTTATGGAATACAGCCAGCAGAAGGTTTCACACTGCTGCCTGTGCCTAAGTGCATATACACACCCACTGCAAAAGACAAGGGGATACCAAGGGGAGAAGGCATCACAGGTGCTCACTTTATAAAGGATACACTGGTATACTTGTATGATTAGTCATACAAAGTTTAAAATTTGTCATAATCACCACCCTTGAATATTCAGAAGTGTTCCTGTGTGGATGTGAAGGTTCGCCATACCCAAGTTTCCAAATTCGAGAGAGTGGGACAATTATTCTATGGCAAACTGGCAGCTTGTGTCAGGAGAGCCCAGGAGGGGTTTCATGAGGATATATGTGAAGTGACAGAGAGCGCTGAACGAGGAGTATGCTCCCTGTCTGGTAGGTCGTATAGAGGCACTCCAGTTTTAGCCAAATTATTAGGATTGCAAGTGCTTTTCTTAATGAGGGAGAGACTCTCTGGGGTCTGAAAAGAGATTCATATAGCAGACAAGCCAGAACAGACAAGTGAACTTACCTGGTTTGTATTCTGTGGTGGGAAATTCAGTTGTTTCATCGTGGTTAGACATAAGTCTATCTAACCTATGCAGATCTTCAGAGGTACAAAGTGACCTCTCTCAGCAAAGAGAAAGAAGAAATGACCTGAAATTCTGAAGCAGAAAGGTAAACTCATGAAGTAGGCTGAGTGGTCCTGCCAGATACAGGCACCATAGGACAGAAGATAGGTGGCAAAACATGTCTCAGGGCTGCTAAAGCACTGAAATTCTGACAAAGCAGCACCACACAAACTTAAAGGTACGCTGATGGCTTTAGAAACAGAGCCAACCTGCCTGAATAATTTAACCTCAGCTAAAGATTTAATTCCAAGCTTGTACAATTTTGCAATTGCAAGATTCTCTCTCATGTCATGACCTAGAACAAATTCTACTTATTGACTTTTTTTATACTACTTTCTAATTCTAAGAAAATTCATATTATTCTGTTAGGATTCTGCCTTTTTTTTCCCTTCTCTCTCCTTACTGTAGGAGCCATCCAGTAAGAAGCACTGTCAATACTACTATATATCTGAAAAGATAAACACTTGGCAACTTGGCAATACTTAAGCATTCTTCATCCTTATTCTTTTATGCATCATAAGGATCTGCTCAGAACACCCACATACATGCACAAACATTGTGTCACTCACACATAATACACTCCTTTTTCCAACCACAATTTTTTCTTTCCCAACAGTTCCAACTATAATTCACTGGCAGAGCAAAATGTTGGAATAAGCATTTCATTTATCACTGGACAAAGACAGGCCTTTACTTCTCCTCAGCCCTAAAGGCCAAAGTGGAGCTGTTTGCATCTCATTTGTAATAAACTTTCAGTAGATGAGTTCGTTTATATCTGGGTGGACTGAGACAGGCTGGAGCTTACTGCAGTGAGGTTTTTTGTTGTTTTAGTCAGGATGGGGGCAGAACTTCAGTACTAAAGCTTTACTTTCACTGCTGAGCAAGTCTGACTTTATCCTGCTTGCAAGAACAGAAGAGCTGTGGTTCAGAAGGGCTCCCTAGGGTGCTCTGGCTAAGTAATTACAGTAACTTGCATAATACTTCTCATCAAGAAACTGGATTTTTGCAGCAAGAAGGGGTCTTGCTCCATTCACAGCAAAGACTGAAAAAAAAAGAAAAACATCAGTCTCCAGTACTAAACTGCCTGTAATCTATTTTACCTTACTAGCAGAAATAAGGGCAGAAAAACTGAGGGAAAAATAAACAAAAAGTGCTATGTGCAGCTTACTAGGGGACTAGAAAAGACACTATTCTTTTTTGTCTTAGTTTGGTAGAAGGGAGCCCTCAGGAAGAGTTTACACAAGGATTGGTTAGTGACCCCTGAACAGCAGAGCTCTCTTAGAAGCTATCTCACAGTTCTTCACTGCCAAATTCACAGGCTACCACCCAACCAGGGATTGTGCCTGAGGCTTGTTTTTCTGTTCCACAACTGCTTGGTACATGCAGATGCCTGTGATTGTCTCAAAAATTGTGTTTGTGCAAGTTGCTCCCTTCCATCAGCCCCATGTCAGTCCTGCTCCCTCAGATGGGCACACATCCATGATGTCCTCCTGATGATACCTCTCTAGGCCATTCACAGACCATGAAGTTCAACAAAGACCCTTGGTGGAAACATAGGTCCAGGGAACTGAGGCTCTCAGGATGCCAGGAGAGAGACAAGAAGGAAAAAATGATCTAAGCTCTTATTTGTAAGCGGGGAGAATCCTTAGTAAAAGAATAGTTGCATCGTGTGCAAATTGGGACTACAGTTATAAGGAATTAAAAAAAAAAAAAAAATGTCTCTAAAGCATATTTCTTGGAAGGTAGAGACAGGGGTTCTCCGCTGGCAGGAGAGTCTTCTTCTCTCATCCTTTAGGTAAGTTCCCCAGCCAGTGAAGTGCTGGCTGCAAGACTGTCTGCATCGCCTGCTGGCTTTTTAAAGGTGTACAAGTCCAGCATGCTATTTCTCTAGCTTTGATTTTAATGAAAGTATGTTGGTACGTAAAATTGAAATGCTTTGTTTTATAGAAAAAAAATCCAATTCTGTACCCCAAAAACCTACTTCTAATCAATTTAACTTCTTTTCCACATAGCAAAAGCAAAGACATGTTTATTTAGACTTAGCTCAAGCCAAGCCAATTCCCATTTTTTAAAGATCATTGGTACTTAAAAGGGTACAATACACTGTTTTGTAAATTAATCCCTATTCCATTCCGTGCCCTTTATACAACAAGTGTTAATAAATTAAAAAATTTTAACTGTGACAACTTTTACTGAGATCCTGAAATGTCCATAAAATTTATTTGAACTGTGATGAGAAAGCTTAACATTATATATTTGTTCTCCTTTCATAAGGTATAACATATTTTTATATTTCAAATTTTTAAAGGTTCCGCTTTCCTCCACAGAAACTAATTGGGTTTCTCCCTCACCCATTTTAACCTTTTTTCCTCAAGCTCGAGGATGCCTAGGGTCTGCTTAGTACATAAAGTGTCTGATATTTTGAAAGAATAAAAAAATTCCTTTTCTTTTCTTTTCTTGGTGAAGCGTATATTTAAGGATGAATAGACCATTTTAAAATTTCAACAACAGCACTTAGCCAAGAATGCAGAGATTGATAGTTTCTCAAAAAATTAAGATTATTTTAGGACATATTTGGTTAACAAAATATCTCAGGTTTCCCACCCAGCCTCAACAGTTGGCTTTTGCTGTACTAACCACTGCTATTAAATTATACAGTGCACACTACACTTATGATGGACATGGTTATAATGGACAATTGGTTATAGTGGACGAAAACAGATCTCCCAAACCAAACATATTAAGTTGAAGACATTCTTCTCTGGTTATAACAGACAAACATTGGCCACAATGCCATTTTCTGGGTTTTTTTCTCAACCCTGTAAGTGTACTGAATAGAAATGGGAGCTAGGGAGGAAAGTTACAGGAATACTGTGTTTTTAAAATAGATTGTGCCTTAAGCCAAAGACTGAATAAGATGGTAAGAGAGGTTATGGCAGACTCGCACTTTCTGCCAGCCTGATTGACCACTGCACACTAGATAAACCCAGAATTTTCTATAATCTGCTCTGTCCTGCTCTTAGAGCCAGCTTCAGTGAATGCAGTACCATGGAGATGCAGAAGGACTCCAAGTCACCATTCCTTTGTAAGGTTCTTTCTCAGATGTCACAGCCTGTCCTCACCATGCAAAAGGTCACACACTAAAGAATACTCCAATTGACAGAACAATTGTTGAGGTAACCCTTTGCATCCTGTTTATGTCCATATTTACTAAGAGTGCAAGGGGGTTCAGCGGGCAAATTAAAATGTACCTGTTTCAAATAGAGAGTTTTGTGAGCTGTCAAGAGATGTGAAATATTTATGATCTAAAGCTCATGAAGGAATTGCATGTTAGGTTCAGTCAAAGTCTCATGAGATTTTCATGACATTCACCCAACCCCAAGAGCTATTGCAGATAATAAACATTTAAATGATCATTCATGTCCGCTTCTTATATTGCTAATTTCCTGGCTAAATTTCAAAAACTGAACAATCAACAGTGGGTGTAGAAGTTATTTTTCAGGTCTGCTTTTGAAACAAAGTCACTTGGTTTTTCTCTTCTGTTAGAATTAAACTGTTCGAATTTAAACCTTTTGATCTGAAGAGTAGGGACATAAGCAAGGCATGCTTGTCCAAAATGTTGGCACAGCCTTACTCTCCTGAGTTCCTCATTAGGTGTCTTGGCGGTAAAAGACCAGCCTGTCGTTCCCCAGTGGTGCAGATGTCCAGAATCTTCCAAGTGCAGAATCTGGCACTTTTCCTCATTAGACTTCACACAGTTTTGCATGCTCTGAGGCGTTATGGCAAAATGTTTGTCATCCACAATATTCTGGTGTGACAGCATGCGTTCAAAAAGTTGAAGTTCGCATAGTGATTTTCCAGGCAGTAGATGCCTGTTTCCACACATACTTATCTTCCCTCTTTGTCATAAAACAAGGACGTCACAAAACACTGTGGATGTCTACAGGTTGTTTCATTTCAACAGCAAGACAGATGCCACAAGTTTGTCCTATCCTGGAGAAAAATTGCTAACAAAATATGAGCAGTGAATGATTATGGCAAGTCCTGTGACTGGAAACTCTATAGGAAATATAAACTGGGAAACACTTGCACTCTAGAATGATAGAAAAAAGGGCTTTCAAATATATTCAAACATACTGTAATTTCCAAAACTGTAGAAAATACACCTATTTAATTAGTCTACTCAGAGCATTTGAGATTTTTTTGTTTTGGGCATTTTTTTCCTCAATTTCAATATTTTAGGGCCTATATTCCTGTTATTAAATATATTCTACCTGTATTCAAGCAGTGTTAATGCACAGAATTTGAAGGGCAACATAAAATCTCATCAAGAGATGTGGCTGTCATACAGATTCCTACTCATTTAAACTATCATCGTGGCACAAAACTTCAAGTAATTACTGGACTTTCTCTTCCCTGGCTAACCAAAACCACAAGAATAAAACATAAATAAGTGAAAAACGTCGTTTCCCCAGAGAGTGTCTTAAATAATTGGGGGTACATGTTGATCTCTTTTGCTTATCTATCTTCTTTTCATTTCCTTGGTTAAAAATATAAAACTGAATAGAGGAAAAAAAGGAAGGCAAAGAAAAAAGTACATTAAGATTACACTTGGCATTTTAAATACAACAAAAGGTACCTATAGGGATGCTTTATTGTACACTCGAGTAAACTCCAGCTGTCAGCTCTGTGATCACTTCTTCAATAGGCAAAAAGGACGCAGCTCTAACCTAGCTACATGCTGGTTCTCACCAGTAGAACAACTACTTTCTTAGGAATTGCATTTAAAATTATCTCCTGACTTTCAAAGAAAATTTTGAAAGAAAAATGTGAATAAACTTCTTAATTGAGTGGGTTTTTTCCTTTTTTTTTCCTTTTGCATCAAATAAAAAAGCTGTTTATCTGTTTTTTGTTAGAGCTAAACTAAAACCTTTTGCCAGAGATGAAAACTCCTGCTGGATAACTTGAAAAATCTTGTGGGCTTACTGGTTCTTCTATTATGTGCACATTAAAGAAGCCAAAATATCTCTCTACCTGAAGAGGCAGGAACCACTGCATACTTGGAGTCAGATAACATGCACTGATGAAACTTCTTTTGACAACTTTTTTAAATGTGATATTATGGGGATAAATCCCTGCCGGAAGGAAATGAGATTTCTGTCCTTGGCTTCAACTGGACCAAGCCATTACTATCTGATAGGAATTTCTAGATCTGTTGGATAAATTTGTTCAAGATCCACATTTCACAGAACAAGCATAACTGAACGCTAGAAATTGCTTAAAACTTTTAAAATTTTCATGAGAGCTTTTCTTTTTGAGTGTTCTCCTTTAAATTTTGTGGTGGAAAATCATTGAATCAGATAAACTTAATTTTGAAAATCTGCATCAGTCTTACTTGAAATGTCCAATGTTATGTGGTTTTTATTCGGCTTCTCCCTTTTTCTTTGTTTATTTCCATCTTTAATTTCTTTTAGGAAAATCCAGGAAATCTAAACAATAGAAAAATAAAAATAAAATATGAGAAGTGTGAGGAGGGGGAAGATGAGAAAAATGACAATTATTTGGGAAGAGAGATTACTTTTTACCATATTCTATCTCTTGCATTCAAAGTCAAAGACAAGACAGAGACAAATCATATAGCTTCAAAACTACAAAATTTCACTTTTCAGTGTTTTTCTACACTGCTTTCAAAAGAAACCACCGTCTTTTAAAATCTAATTTAATTTAGCATGTTGTTTCTGTTATGAAATTATCCTCTTCATTTCTAATTCCATTCTATTATCTGATTTTTCAGAAACTTACAAAAATTCCACTCTAGATTTCTTCTTCCTATAGGTAGGCAAAACACAGCAGATTGACAATAGCAATCTGTGCAAGGCTAAGCAGCATATGGTCTTTAGCAAAAAAAGAACCATAAATAATTTTTAAAAAAATTTTACTATGGCTTATAAATTTGACAAACTGTAGACAGCAAACCAAACTACAGACAACTATTCAGCAATTTCTTTTCAGTGACATGGTTCTCCAGGTGGCTGAATGCTTAATTTTCAGTTCTGAATTCAATTTTCAGTCAACTAACTAATCTATTCTTTCAGCCTTCTCCAAGTTCATCAGCCTTAGAACTTAATAAAATTGACTCAATTTTTTTGCCATAACTTCTTGAGCAATCAATAGTCTGTGTGTTTAGATGAAAATACTTTTTTCAAAAGTCTGAAATCTCCATTTATAAGTATAAATCTCCATTTATACTTTTTCAAAAGTCTGAAATCTCCATTATTTATAGGTAATTTTCATAATCCTTGAGGAAAGGGTTAACTTTTAAAATGACAAGCTCAAAGCATGAAGGAAGCTGTCGGAGTTTTTTTATTTTTTTTAACTTCAACAGTAATTCTTGTTACCTTATAATCCCATTGAACAATTTAAATGTAAAAAATGTACCAATGGAAATATGAAACATGAGGAGTGGCATTGCACAGAGGTTTTCAGCCAAAAATTTTCTCTGTTATATAAAAAAATCAAAAATAAAAAGACCTACAAAATTACGTAATTGGTTCATGAAGGTGCTTCCACCCTCAGAAACAGACCTGTAAAAAGAAAACCATACAGGTAGGAAAGATTTTCCAAAAAAAGAGTTCAATTTTATCTAATGCAAGTTTGTCAGCTGTATACTTGCTTTGTGCACACACTTGAGCAACGAGCAGAGAAAGCTTCAAGTCTGTCCATTTCATTATTCATGTCATGCATCATCCATATGACATAAAAAGAGATACTCTTTGATATATTGAAGCAAAGAGTTTACTACAGATCCTACCAGAGTCCTGCACAAAATATTTTTGTCAGTTAAGAAAGTTTTTAACAATGCCATCAATGAGAATGGCACAGAAAAATATTTGGAAAATTTAATATCTGTATCTGAGGATATCATTAATCAGGGGTGAAGGTTTACTTTTGAAAATCCTTTCATCTAGCATATCTGTTAAACACCTGTAAACACCTGCCTACCTTTGAGGGATTCAATACCCCATGGCTCTTCATTCTCTCTGCCTAAGTTCTGTCTAGCAGGGAGCTGCAGCTACATTTAGCTTCTAAAAGCACTCCCAGTTGCTAAGAGTATCTGTGTCACTTCTTGCACAGCAGGTAGAAGAGCCTTAGCAGTGCCAGGTAAGACAGAAAGAGTTCCTGTAACGTGATGTGTATGTGAGGTGATGACAAGAATCTTATCAGAGCTGATCACAACGCCTGGTACCCGAGTTAAGCTGTGTTAGGGACGGGCTGAGCCACCTCAAGCCTTGCTGCAAACATCTTCCCTACTCTTTCTCACTATAGCATACACTCCTCCCTTCTTTCCCCTTATTGGTAGACAACCCTCTGTGAAAAATTTGAATTCTTTCTTACTTATTCCTAACTACCTCTTTAAAACGTCAAATCCCAAAAAGCACTGTCCCATTCACTCACCATGCTGTTCCAATATCAAGGGTGACTACAGCAAGTATTCTGAGTGGTGCTTTTACCCATTGGGAATACCTGCTACTCTACGAACTTTAAAAATTCTCCATAGTACCCCAGAAGTCACAGAAATCTAAAGCTTTAAAGTAAATTGGATTTAACACTATCTCCTTAGACCCCTTCTCTTCTAAATTTGAATTCCTTTCATTTGGTTTGTTTTACCAACACTCACAGAAAAGCCTTTCTCTATGTAACTACCTGAAGTTTGAAACAATTAATGAAGTGAAAGCCTAAATAATGTATTGTGGTAATTCATCCCAGTGTAAAAAAAATAGTTGTAAATAATTATCAAAAGAACCCCATTATATTGGTATTGAAGAACACAGAAGAATGGAAGCCATATGACATGGGCAGCTGTGCACACAGATGCACTATACTGTTCTAAAGGCTGGAAAACAGCCCAGAAAAATAATACCTCTAGGTTTCAAAACTTCAGTGAATTGAATATTTTGATTTATGGGAGTTTTTTGTCATTTCATATTTATATAAAAATTTAACAATACTCAAAATATATAACATTACTTTGAGTAATGAAGTAAAATTAAACATCCATTTTGCCTAGGGACTTTCCTAATATCTCTTTAGACAATCTAAGTCTTTCAGGACCAAAACCAGTTAAGAAAAATATTATACTAAAACAGAGCTTTTAATATCCAAATGTATTATCCAGTTCAACCACTTAGAGAGAACTAGACAGATATCCTAATAGTGGAGGTTTTCACAACCAAAAGCATACTCTGCAATATTCTGCTATTTAGAGTTCTTTTGTCTTTCATATATTTGGAAAGAGTTAACTACACAGTAAGTCTCTGATGGAGACATATAATGTGTTAGATGACTTATTAGCAGTACTTTAGCTACAGAGCTAAGAATTATTTATCCTTTAATTATACATGGGGCTTATCGCCTTTTAACAGACAGCAATAAAACTAGCAAAAACAAACAAATAAACAAACAAAAAAAACAAAACAAAAATACTCTTTTGTTCAGTGAAGACTGTAGAGATATCAAGAGCATTTCCCACTCATTACTCCTGCTTGCCCACCTCCAGGTGGGAGAAAAAGCAGTCACTCTGTACACAATAACCTTCATTTTTGTCTCACTGGCATGTTCCAGTGCAGCCCATTTAGCAGAAATCTACCATTTTATCATCTCAAATATAAATCTGCCTGTTTCCGAACTTGTCACAATCACATGCTGATTTCCCAACAGAATCTTTTCTGCACAGGTGTGGTTCTCACCATAAATCATGTGCTGTAAGAAACGTGTTGTGCCCCCTGCTTTCAGACATCTCTGTGCTGTCAGGGTCACACATCACCTTCCATGGAGCTCCCAGAATCTCTAGGAGAGCTGGGAGAGGGCCAGGACTCAGATGGTGGGGGACAGAGCCAGCAACCCCCCCGTGGTACAGATTCATCAGCCACAGCAAGGGCACATCTGTGCATTGCACCACCTGAAGTCCCAGGAAAGAGGAAAGGGAGTCAGCACCCAGGGAGCAGGTGTGCTCCTGCTGGAGAGAGCAGGGGGCAAGCTCTGACCTGGCACTGAGCACCGCAGGGCTGTGCTGGAGCTGAGCTTGGCCCAGGCAGCCTGCAGACACACACCAGTCCAGTGCTGCACTTCTGCCACTGCCCCAGCTGCTGAAAGAGCTGTTTGCTCTATGCTCCCGTGCCAGGAGCAGACAAGTCCTTAGGAATGACACTTGGAAAAATCTTATTTTTCCTTCTGTCTTTTGCTTAGTCCAGCACTTAGGCCAGAATATACACTTTCAATGGGATTTGTTTAGTGTCATCAGTATTCACTTATGCTAAGGAGCCTCTATAAACCTCTCCTCTACACTTATGAAGTTCAGTTTTTTTCTAAAACTATCTGACAAAAATACCTGGGACCTATATACAGTAAATTAAACAAAACAACACCCTTTTAGTACCCATCTCCCAGAGACTAAGGCTGTGCCTTCAGTTTCACAGCTACGTCTCTGCAGTCACTTTGGAAAACAGTTTTCCTTGATTTTACATTTGCAGTGCTCACAAAACAGCAGTACTCTAGGCAGACAGGCTTGGCAAATATAACTGTTCCACATATGCAGCTTGTGCAGTAACTCCATGTGAGGTCTAAAACCAAGGGAAATAATGGAACCATCTCCAAAATAATGAAGCTTGGTTGAAATAAAAAAAAAAAAAAAAACAGTGCAATGCTTTTCCACTAGGAAAGTATTTTAGCTATAAAATCAATGAAATGCTTAGCCAGGTAAGTAGGATATGGCTCGTCTCTTCATTAGAATATTTTCCAAAAAAACAGTAAATTTTTTTTATATTCTTTCATTACAGCAAATGACCCCTCTTCTAAATATTATTCCAGATAAAGACCACATGTATACAGTTTATTTTCTGCTGTCTTGTCAGTATTTAACCCAACAATACTTCGATTCTTTTCCTAGTAATGTCCATTCACCAATACATAAAAGAAATACAAAAAAAGCTTCTCAGTTTCTTTATGTGATTACACCATCCTACAGTTTTTAAGAGAAACACCTCCTTAACAAATAAAAACCACTGTTTTCAATTAAAGGTCAGCAAAATTGATTTTGGATTGGTTGAATTCCAAAGCAGGTTCATGTCAGCAGAATCACAGCTATCTTGAAATTTGCCTTTGTGTATAAAGTCATGTCTGTGTTACTGAGAGAAAAGTTAAACCACTAAGAATACCTTGCAACACTGAATGCTTCTTAAGACTGTTTTATGCAGCTGTGACAGCTGTACTAGCCCATGAATCCAAGCTGGGGGGAAAGAAAAAAAAGAGTACTTCAACCAGTATAAATTATTTATTATATTAAGTAGCATTCAGTACCAGTATAATGCACTCAAGTATCTTCTAATTTCTTTCTAAGCATTTAATTTTATATTTATGTAAAATTTATAAAGTCTTTAACAAGTAGATCTGATTAATTTTAATTTGGACCTCAGCCTTATCAGAATAGCATTTAGGAGGTTACTGCAAACTGTCCAAATTGTGTAAAATCATATTTTTACTATTCATTTGAGGTAAGAATGGATATAATTCCTCCTACACATTAAGAAACTTAGAGAAGCAAGATCAATGCTACAATATTTCACCATTTTCTAATTCATCATCCTGAAGCACTGACAACTAATAGAATGAAAACTTCGATACGCAGTACTCGTCATACAATAGCACTCAGCTTTCTCCAAGGCTTAATATTTTCTATAAAGTCACTATATTTTTTTTAGATGAAGATATTAAGGCATTTCTGTGTGCTGAAATCAGAGCGAGAAAGCAGGTAAAGAATTAATATATAACACTGAAAAACATCCCTTTTTTCCTAAGGTATAATCAACTCAGTCACATTATTATGCAAAAAAAAAATCCTTTTTTTTTGAAAATTTTTCTTATTGAATGTATTATGGCCTAAGATTTTATTAGAAATAATATCACATTGTTATAACTATGCAATATCAACTTTTTCTAAGATCTACCATTGAAATGTGCTAGGCAGTTGTTGAATCATCTTTAATATTTTAGTTATTAACAGTCTTAGAGAGTTTCAATTGATTGGTATTCACTTAATGTCCAAAGCCATTTCTAACAGCTGAAAGACATTTTAAGACATTTCCAACTCCAATCAATATCACTTATCACAAAAAACTATATCAATAAGGTGTTTTTCCTCAGAATTTTTAAATATGCCAGGGTGAAAACAAGAATATTTTCTAAAACTCTAATGCTATTTGCCCTGATAATAAGAAAAAGGTAAATGAAAACTTTTACTACCTATTAGCAATGAAACAGTAGTACATGACAAACTGCATACACTGGCATATATTTGCAGTATAGGCAAACCACTGCGTACTTAGCTCTTGGCAAATACTCATTTTCATTTTCTTTGCACTTCAAGAAACCAAGGTGCTTCTCTTGAAACCACCACTTACATTATCAGCAGCCACTTACGTTGTATTAGGTAATATAAAAATTATTTATATTTGCAAATATTTTTACATGATTGTCTTAACAAATTGAAAGTCCCATACATAGTAGTTCAGTCCTTAAGTTGTGCTAATTAAGAAGCCCAAATCTTGCCATTATTTTTCAGCCATCACAGAAGACCACTTCCTTTACTGTCCATTTTCTCAAATAGGAAATTAGCTAATATGTTGTTGCCATAAATGCATTACATTTTGGTCCTGTAGAAATAACTGTAGCTCTTTTGCATTTCAGTGGTAGCTGATTTTTCTGAGTTCACAAAGAAATATAAGCAGTCTGTTATTTTAGAAAAGATCCTTGGGCACAAGCAAACATTTTCTGGTCTTACTGTGGCTACTTCTCAGTCTTTAAACATTAGTCTCATTAGAGGATATAAGCGATTCCCAGACGAAATTTGCAGTCTCATTTGAAAACTCCGTGCGATAGAATCAACTAAGATCTCATTCCTGCACCTCCATAGCTCTGAATTCAGTCCACCACCTGCTCAGCACCTCAGGCCACCACAGTGGCACACTGCCCAGCATCTTTCTGCAGACAGATGTCCTGATCTATTTAGAAACTTTACACCTGGAGAAATATTTTCAGAGAGCTGTAAGAAGCCTTTACCTGCAAACTGTCGGGATTTTACTTGAAAACACATTTTAAAGCCTTACCCAAAAGATTTGCAATAATATATATCAGCACTTGGATGTGGTCAACACTTCTGGAAGGATGAATGAAAAGTTTGGAATATATTCTTCTTGTTTGTCATGACATTAACTAGACTGGCTTGCAGAGTCCTGGGACAGTGTCTTGTTTGCTTGAAGAAAGCATAAAGTGTTGAGACACACATCTGAAATCTGGAAACAGATTTAAATTAAAGTGCTCTTTTTAATGTTGTTCTGCAAAGCTTCCACTGATTGATTTAGGTATCTCTTATTTAGGCAGGAGTTGCATGAATTGAGAAACCTGCTCTGTGATGAGCCATTACAGGGGACAAATGCAAATGAACCACAGCTCATATTCCAGAAAGTCATGGCGTTCTGTTTTCCTAGTCTACTTTTTTTTTTTTTTTTTTTGCTAATCTTATTCTGTGCCATATAAATTATTTTCAGAAACTTTGTGGTTGTTATATCTATCTCAGAAAAGGCTGAGAAAATAAATCTGACACCCCAAATGTGTAGATTTCGGTCTTAGCCTTCAATGTCCTCTGCTTTTTCCCTGAAAACTGTACACACCAGCCCCAAAGAAGTACAGCTTTCAGGTTTCTTCAGAAGTGCAGCTCATTCTGTCCAACATCACTAGCTCCCTTCCTCTCCTCTAATCTACCTTCTTGACCTGTTTCTGCCCTACAGCCCTGTTCAACTTACAAGTCTGTGCTCCATTCTACTCATCAGGAGTTTCGAGTCCAACAGGAATTTTAACCATTAAACTACAGAGGGAAATGCAAGACACTTGATGCAGAAGTTATTCTGACACAAAGTCACTCTATAGCCAGAGTCCAGACTGAGATCCAGAGCCCTGAACAAGACTGAGATTGGCAGAATTTAGGAAAGTAAAACAGACTTATGGCTCTCAAAACCCACAAGCAACTCTCCTGTAATGGTTGGAGTTCCTAGCTGTCTGAAACAATTTTGGCACCTAAGGAAATGTCTGAAAAGGCCCTCAGGGCTATATTTGGAAAAACAGTGTGGCTGTATCTCCACTTTTTAAAAACAGGTCAGCTGTCCCCAGGAAAGCACTGGAAACCAAGAAACTGGAAAGAAGGAGAGACATCTCTGCCAGACTTCAGCTTAGACATCTACTTCCAAGAGGTGAGACCAAACCAGTCCTTTGGTTTCAGAAGCGGTTCCCCACTCAATGTGCTGACTGCCTTTGCCCCACAGAGCCCACATGGTGACCGTGAGCATCCCTGCCTGGCCCAGGACTGTCACTGCACTGCCTTCCTTGTTGGCTCCAGCAGTGAATCTGATCTAGAACCACCTGACTATAAAGTTACAATTGTTTGTCTGTGCAAGACATTCCTTGATAGTTTTCAAGGCACCTTTACACTGTTGCCCAGAGCAAGAATTTAATCTGAGTACCATCCATGTGGCTGTTTCATAAGGCTTTAGAAATGGCATCAGTGACATTTCTTACAGACTTCAGCTGGCAATAACTCACCAGGAATTCCAATTCATTATATTTCTCCACTCCCCTATCACAAAGGGTATTTTAATTTCTATATTTGGATTCTGCCAAACACTTGAAGGCTGTATTGTTTTGTAGTCCGTAGGGCACCAGGCAAAACAAACATAGAATTTCAAACCTTCCACAACCTCATGCTGTGATAACATTTTCAGTTTATCCTTATGTTTTAAAGACTATGTCCAGTCATCAGGATTGAGAATATGGGGTGAACTTCTGCTGCACAAGATTTATTCATTTTCAAATCCTGTGTGGCTGTAAGTTGCCCCAGCCCCTAAAACTGCAGACTGTTACCTCTTTATAGCTCAAGGGTATATCACTTACTTTTTTTTTTTACCAAAAATATTTTTGACCTGGTAAAAGGGAGAACATAAGGCATCCTGGTTGTGGAGAGAAGGTGAACAGTGAAGATACTTGTAAAAGATACAAGATTTTAGTAGTAATAGTACTGATATTAGTATGATTGCAAGTATTGACATTAAACAAAGCAACAAACAACAAAATTAGTTATGTCTGTCTTCAGCTTTAGTACCTTGTTTCTTTGCTGAGGCTGTCCCCAAACAGTCTTCACTATGTGTTTCTCTGTTTTCTTATACTCCATCTCCTGGGTGCAAGGACTGGTTTTTTTCCCTTGTATTTGGAAAGTGCCCAGGTCATTTTAGACACAGCCACACCATAAACAATCATTATCCAGACTGCTGGAATGCCCGCTCAGTGCGTTAGCTGCATGGCTGCACGTTCAGTCACCTCTTGTCCTCTTCCAAGGATTGTCCCATATTTCCTGCAGTTTACTGCCAGCAGCAGGGAAACATCTCTACAATCCAATGTATAGTTTCAGAAGAGGAGAAAATCTTCTCCTTCCTCTTCTTGGAAAATTAGATTATGACAGTAGCAAAGAACTCAGTGAAAGGGTGAACTACAGGTAGCCTACCAGTGAGGCTGCATGCATTACTCAGCAAGACCTGCTGCACACACAAGTGCAATAACAGTGGGGAGGCTGCCTGGTGGGCTCGTGGTGCAGCTGTGGAGCCCTGCCATGCTGGCCAAGTGACCCCACTCTCAGTGGAGTCACAGAATCCAAAAAGCTGAGTTCATAGCAGTTATGTGTTCATAGGCAGGGGAAAGAGTCAGAAAAACAAATATTTCTTCTTGTTTTAACGTGGGATTCAAAAGTACGGGGCCTGGCTTTAAATTACTGACCAGGTTCACTAGCTCTCCAGTGCATCAGCTGCTTTGTGTTGGCATAAATGTAGCTGCAAAGAGGTCAGTGGGAGTTCCAGCTGACCTCCATGAAAGATCTGTTGAATAAAACACATCAAAGAAGTTGATTCCCTGAGCAATTTCTTCCTCAAGTTTCCCTTTGGTAAAGGAATGGAGAATGTTACTCACTCTATTGCACAGAGCTCTTTAAGAACTTTAACAGTAAGGCAAGAAATTAATTCAGTGACAAATTTTGGCATCACTGCAAAATAGCTACACCTCTAATGAAAGCAGAATTACTTCATTTATTGTACTATACATAATACACTAAATTAAATTATTTTTGAACTCAAAATTATGTGAATTGTAAAAATTAATCCATGAATGGAAAAAAATTGTATTCTTTGAGAGATACAGGGACAATCTATTGTAAAGAGAAACAAACATTTTCCATATTATTTGATCTTTCACAAAAAGTGTGTAAGTTTTGCACATTCCAAAGATGAATCCCCTCATTAATTTCAACTAATTCATTTTATCTATAAAATTAAGAAATATAAATAACTTAAACCTGAAATAATTATTAATTAATAATTGAAAATTTTACACATATCTCACTATCCAGATGTACAGTAATCAAGAATCCCTTCCAACATATAGCAGTAAAGCTGTACTTTTAGGACAATTGCTGCTGAAGTAGCAACATGACAGATCCTCCATTGTTTCACATTATCTTTTCATTTAAAGATACCACCCTATATAATGCAGAAGTGGATACTGTATATGGTGGCATTGTACTGTAAATAACGAGCCATCTAGCCACCCAACAATCATGCTAAAATTATGATTGGAAAACCACAGAGTAAAAAAATAATCTTTCCTTTTTTCTGACCTGTGTTTAGGTTTCATTGTCCACAAACCTGGTTAGACTTCTGCACATTTCTGCACAGGAAACCTTTGTTGATATCCCAGGAAAGTTTTTATTTCTGCCTGTTTTTCTTGTTTGGTATGTCAACTAACGTGACAGCCCAGATTCACACCAAGAGTTCGTAGGATTTGCCAGCAGTAAGTAAAGAAGTACCATTGTTGTGGCTCTTGTAGGTAGTGTGGAAGGAAAGAAATATTAAAGTAAAATAATTGCACAAGACACTCAATTGTCTGTCTAGATTAATGAAAGAGGTTTCTCAATAAAGAGCATTTTCAAGCACATCTAAGTTAGGTAAGAGAGTAATTTAGCTTTCTTGCACAACCTTAATTAATCTCAGTAAAGTACCTACATTATGAGACAATTTTAAGTAATTATGTACTACAAATACTGTACTGCACTTTACAGTGCACACAACAGTCTTTTCTGCAAATGAATCAAACTTACCTAGAGCTGTCTGAAGAAGCCCTTCTTAGGACTGTCTTTACAACAATAGGAAGTTATATGTATCTAAAAACAATACTTACCAGTGTTTTCTATCTGGGATCCTCAAGAAGATTTACAAAGTTCTACCAGAATATGTGGAATCTAGTTTGCAAAGGAAATAAGTGGAAGCACAGCAAAGTCTTCATCTGTACTTTGAAGACTGTCTGCATTGTTCTTTGAAATGAACAGAGAAAAATAATAGATCTCAATTTTCTTCCTTTCTTGAAACTACTTAAAATCAGGGATTACATGGTTCACAATGAACTTTTAGAATTGCTTTCTAAGGCTTTGTCCAGATATATATTAAAAGCATATGTCTTGTTGCACTTTCTAAAGATGGAAAGGGTTCTACCTGTATTTACATATTTTGATTCAAAATCTCCTTTATTCTCAGTTGGGAACAGAAAAGCCTTTATTATTCTCAGCTGGGCCCAGTCCCACAAACATTTCAGCTCTGCCTTCATCAGATGCAGATCACACCAGCATTTATCCCCACTAATCACCACTCCCTCTGGCACTGACATTATCCTGGGGAGTTTCCCATTCACCTGACATCAATTACCCTAGACCCTGCTGATACTTAATTCATATCATCATACTTAATTAATCATTAACCCCTTCACTGCAGTCAGTGTTCTATAATTGGTGTTCACAGCATCTGCAAAATATTAGGGGTATTTGACTGTACATTCATCATGAGCTCTTCTACTAGAGCATGAGGTACAGGGTACACACTTCAGCCATGTTTCAGAAGGATATCACACAAATATATTAACACCAGGAAAAATTAGTATTCCTTATCCAGCAGCTCCATAAATCTACCAGCTGCACATTTACCATTCAGTTCTCTTCAGAGGCATTTAATAAAGTTCTGTTCTCCTAAGGATATCAGGAGACCTGCCTAATCACTTAGCCAGGAAAAATGCTCATGGAAAGAGTCCATTGCAGAGCTTCAGATTTCAAAATATTTAAATAAAATAGACCTAAAAATTTAAAGGAAAATTATAATTTGAAATTTAACTGTTGCCAGCTCACTCTAGAAATAGGGTTTTTTACCTGATCATGGTGCTGATAGAGTCTGTGGTAAAATACCTATATGAGTTGAAACTACAGCAAGCTGTGCACCTCTGAGAATATCTGATGTTGTTTAGGTATACCATAAAGATTGGATATTTTTGCTATAGAGAGGCTGGAATACTATCAGGCTTCAAAAATCCACTTACTCACGCGAACATTCTACCTTGTTTTGTTTGTTTTCCATTGGAGTCCTATAGTATAGAGTGACAAAGAAGTCTAGTGTGCGTGGAGTCTTTGGTGCAGGACTCTAAATATACAGTGAGAAAGGCAAGGAGACTGAAGAATGAAAAAAATACTGGGAATGGATCATTTCAGAGAGCAACCACCTACTCAGATTGTGAGAAAATTATCTATTATCAGTGGATTGGATTCTTAGAGTTAAATCCTGTGGTGGTTTTTTTATATCTTATAACCTCTTTTCATGTTTATCTTTTAATGGTACATTTGAATAGAATGTCTGTAAAATTACATTTATCTGAAAGAAAAGAGACACAGAATCGGTACAGAGGATATACCACTGGATCTTAAGGTAGCAACAAATCAGGATGCCCATACTCTACACTTACTCTGCTGAAAAACAAATAGCACATTGCTGATGAGATGTTTTCCAGGTCTTTATATTCTGCTTTTATTTTGTTTTGCTTTTAGCTTTACAGAAGAGAAATATTTAAAGAGCGGAGTATCTAACAAATCTCATTTCACAAGCATCAAGAAAGAGGTTAATGAGGTTTCAAAATAGGGTTAAGTGGTACCACCATCACAGAAGCTGTGAATGTTTGTGGAAGATGCACATGAAAGAAGACCCATTTTAATAGTATGGAAGATTCTCACTTTCATTTCTTCTAGCAGAGTAATGTCAGAGAGATTTTTAAATTTTTATTAGAGGTGCAAGATAAAATAGAACAAAGCCACATTTACTGGTCTCATATCTTCACTAATCAGGTTGCAGAGATCAATTAATACAAAAATATAAATTTAACTTTTTTTTTTAATATGTATTTCTCTTAGAAATATCTCTAGCAAATACATCAAAGTTTTACATCAGTCCATGTCAGACTGATATCAAACAGTTTTTCCTTGTGGCCAGGCAGAATACAATCATATCTGTAGATCAATGCCTATTACTTGACTTTGAAAACAAAATAAAACAAAAATAATCAAACATTCTATTCCCTGCAGTTCTATCAAACTGAGTGTACCAGACTTTAACTTCTCCCAGAGACCTGTGGATTCATGAGGTAGGTCAAAATTTCAGTGGTGCAAGATCACCCCCCCCTATTACCATCACCTGTGCTGCTTCTTTTTGACAGGTAAGGAGTTTGCTGAGCATTTCCAAAGAAAAGTATATTGCTATAGGAATCTCCAGCTGCAGAAGTCAAGGAATATGGTTTATATCTAGTAGCTGGAAGGAATTCAAGCTCAGCCAGTTGAAAGAAAATTTCTTTAGCTAAATGACTTTTGTTTAAATTTTTCTGAAGAATTTAGCCAGAGGCAGTCAGTGAGTATAGAAAAGTTCAGTCCAAAGAGTGGAAGTATGATGAACACATTTATTATGAGACATGTCAGACAATTTTAGTAACAGGTCTTTCTACACCACCCCTCCACCCCCCAATATTGACCTCCTTAAAGGCACCAGTGACAGCTATTAATTCCAGACCTGGCTGTAATGAGTGATATCCCTCCCATTCTCTTTCAGGCTAATTGAAAAAAGTAAGCCACTATATTTATGGAATCCAATATTGTGAAAAGCAGAATCTTTTTCACAAAAGGACTGTCCCAATGGTAAAAGCTGAGCAAAGCCAGGCTTCAGATTCTAGGAGTTCTTCTTGTGGCTGGGTTATACATCTCATGGAAGCTCCACAGCCAGGACATAGTGTAAAAAAACAGGAAAAAGCCTTGTACAGAGAGGCACTCATGAAGAAACAAAAGAAAGAGACCTTGTGGCACAGGAGAGGACTGAAAAATAAGCTTGCAAACTGCGAGCGAATAAACTTCTGTGCTATTGCTTTTTCAGCAGTACCTGTTCTGCATTTGGTCTAGGACCATAATTTTTTCTCTAATCAGGAAAAAAATCTCTGATAATCATTAAAAATATAGAACAAAGAGCAAATTTATAAATATTTATATATACTGCTTTGTGGGTTTTTATGTATTGTTTTTTGTTTTCTCTAACATGGGAAAAGCATTTACATAAATTCCCAAATATATAATATTTGAATTTAGTTTATTTGTTTGAAATCACTCCCTGTTCCTGATTCATAATACTTTATTCAGAGAAAGTGTTTTTCAGTGGCACTAGTTTCTGTAATCTAGAATTATGTTAAATTAATACCTGCGACACCATTTCACATAACTCATGATTAGTCCTCGTGTATTTGTCATCAAAAACAAGGGTTACACAAGAAATAATTTGTTGGATTACACTGCATTAATAGTTTCTGATTTAGCACATTACAGTTTGACAGGAGAGATAGACTGCTATTTCTAGTGAGAAAGCAAAACACAACAGATAATTGGGTGACAATGGCAGCTCTGAAGCCTCCTCCCTTTTGCAGCGCCTGGTGCACAGCGCAGTGCAGATACACACAGCAAACACATCTAACCACAATTATTAACACAGTCAGCTGCCTGAGCTGTTCCTCATCTTCAAAGAGGTGCCCACACTGATGAGCATCACTTCTCCCTAGTCTGCATGCTGGTCTTTGGTTTAACAGGCACAGGTTTCCCCCTAGTAACCCACTGGCTATTCCTCTTCCTCAAATTGCCCCCAGAAAAATATTTCTTAACCCTGTAGTCCACCTGGCCATTGATCCTTCATGGCCAAGCCACAGACAGGAAACCTGTAGTGTCTCCTGGGGACCCAGGGAATGCTCAAAAGACAGTGGAATAGCAGTTTCTATTCCTACACAAACAAATATGTCCTTGGAGGAAGAAACAAGAACTACAGCCAAAAAGGATATTGGTCCTTCAGGAAATACAGAGTCTAGGGATTTCCCTTTAGAGAACCATTTCTTTAATTGGTTAGAACAGCTCTAAGAGCTACTGTGAATCCTGTTGTCCCTTTCTCCATCTAAAATACTCATAATCTCAACCTAAATACGTACAAACAATAGCAGAGGATTAACTCAAATTGAAATCAAATTAAAACTTCCTTGTCTCTATACTGTTTTTAAAGTGCTCAAATTAAAATCAAGAATATTTTTTTCTATACACATTATAAATTTCTTTAAAAGTCACCTCAATCATGGCTGAGTAAATGCAGACATTTTCTAGAAACATTAGGATATTTTAATTGCTGTCTTTGCTATTTTCATGGTTGACTGAGAAACATTCTTTCTGGGTAGGTCTCTGAAACAGATTGAAATATCCACCTAGATAAAGGAATCCTCTCCTGGAGGGATTGCCTGAATGGCAGATGGACTAGCACACTCTTCCGGCTGTTATTGTTGTCTGACCGTTGACGATAAGTACAGAACAAAGGAAAAATTTTAAAGTAACTTTTGCTTACCAGCTGAGCAGAAAATAGCAGGCTGGTATAGAATAGAAATAGTAAATTTGAGGCATACGTGGGTTTGGAACTGTAAAGAACCCCTGATAGGATTGGGCAAGCAGTTTCATTCCGAGGCCAAACAATCTGAACTGCAACTATATAATTATGTTTGGATTTGGGTTTTTTTTCTGCCCGTAATATTTTGTTTGGCTTCTGAACTGTTTGGAAGTTAGAACTTCTGAACTATGGAAATCTAAATCCCAAGGATATTTGAAAACCATCATTTTCAGTAAAAAAGTTTAGATATTGTGAGTAATCAAAACAATTTCAGTAATAAGAGTCTCACAATACATCAGTCTTGTGAGTGTGTTTGCTTGAAAGGTAAGAGGTGGGTCAGCATGTATGTGATATGAAGTAGCAAATATTCATCTTAATTATTATGGAGGTAGTGTCACTGATTAAAAATATTCAGGGCCCTTCTATAAGTAGGTTTCTCGTTTGTAGTAATTGCTATTTTGCCTGGTATTTGGTTGAAAATTCAGTAGAACTTTTTGAAGTTCCTTTTGAGCTCAGGGCCCCAGACCAGCCCAATGTGTCTGTCAGACAAATCACTGTCTTTACCACCAAATTTGCCTCCTATAAAGTAACAATACTACACTTACATTGTCCAGCATGTACTGCATATTTAGAACAGTAGGCATGACTGGTGAAATCAAGACAAAATAAGACATACAGTCACACATAAATCCAAAATCATCTCTGCTCTTCAAACAGTAGGTGGAAGGATTGCATAAGTGCTTCTGTAAAGTATGCTGTACATTGCTGAAACTGCCTGAGTTTAGCTGATCCCAATTCTACTGATTTCTTGTAAATCATTTACTAATTAATTAGTCTTCACATATTGACAAGTTTTCCCTCTTGTGCTATATGCCTCCTAAAGCACCCTCCTTACTGACCCAGAACCCTTGTTCTTGAAAAATTTCATTTGAGCTCTGCACTTTTGACACACAAACTTCAAGCTTCTACATGAGATACAGTCCCTTTACAATTTTACCTGAGACTGATTAAAATTAGAATTGTCTTTGTATGTGTTGCTCAGCCTTTTTCATAGTCATTACTTCATTACCAATCTAAATTTTTAAATGGTATGTTTAGAAAAGTCCAGGGATATAAAGTAGTCTTACACAGTGTTGGTAGCTGCTTGGTATGGTTTACAAAAAAAAGAAAAAAAACTTTATAAAAGCACATATTTTTGAGATTTTAAAACTTCAGCCAAGGACTCCTAAAAATTGGTCTATCATCTCCTTTGGAAATAGGCCTGTTAAGGAGCTACATCTTAGTAAGAGTCTACTTCCAAACATTTTAACCCTACTTTAACCCTACAAAGCTGGATGTTTTAAATAACTGTTTTCTGTCACAAAAATGTCAGGTGGTTCTTGTATGAAACTGAGATGGATTCTATGGGGACTCATTTCATTTTGTTCAAAGCCCTGATTAGGAAAATTGAGGGAACTTTTCCAGGACTTTACACAATGATTCTTCATTAGAAGACTATAAAGTTCACTGAGGAAAAAAATTACTTCTGGCTTCCATACAGTGTAACCACATTTAATGCTGTAAAAACCCCTTCAAAATTGGCTTGCACAGAGGCCAGATCTTTAACTCTGGTCATCCCTCATTAGTCACTAATATAGTTAAACTTGTCTCAAAGTTTCCACCAACAAACCCCATCTTCAAGGCGTTATGATTCAGCTGTAAATTTTGACTCCAGAGTGAAATTTAGCAAATCAAAGGCTTATCCCTAGAACAAATAATAATTGTATTAATATAGTTATATGTATCATGTTTTATGCTTTTAAGCTATTAAGACTTTTATGTGCCAAACAGCTTTGTGCCTCCAATAAGTTTTAAAAGGAAGATACATTTAAGTCATGTCTAACCCATACTACCAAGCCTGGCCTAAACTCTGCTTCTCTGACTCTCCCAGTGATGCCTACTGCTCTGGGTACCAGCACCCCCACAGCAATGGCCTCCCTGTGAGTGCTCAGCTCAAATGTTGCTGCAGATATTGGGCTCTACCACCACTGACCTATAGATGAGGGCGCTACATTCAATCTCCTCTTCAGTTGCTCAGTCTCAGTGGCAGCTCAGAGCTTTTCAAACCAAACAAGGGTGAGCACCTGCAGCCCTGCAAGGACCCTGGCCCTGGCCACGCTCAGAGCACCCACCCAGTGCCCAGCAGTGGCCCCCAGCTCTCAATTTGTTTTATTTTTTCACATCAGGATAAAAGTCTTTTGCTCGACATAAAATCTTACATCTGCTGTCCATTGTCTTCTAAGATGCTTTGTTGGGTTTTTAATGTATGGTTTAAAATATCACATTTTTTCAGGTCTTTCATACATAAGTCTGAATATCTGTTGCTGGTCACAGTTCACATCCATAGTCAAAATAAAAGCAAACACTTCTGGATCTTTCTCTTTCTTTGTAATTTTAAATGCAGAAATAAATGGCTACACAAACAATGTCCACACTGAACACAAGACTTTGATACTGCATTACTCTTTCACACAAATATATACATGTATAAAAACACATAATTTTCAAGAAATTTCATGGTATGAAATTATGTCATTTGGAAAATGCCAACAACAACATCATTTTAGACTTTTTCACAAAACAAACAAACAACAGCAAAAACCAAAATGAAACAAAAAAACCCCAAAACAAATAAACAAATTTTAAAAACCTGTGTTCCAGACATCACTGCAAGTCAAATCTGAGAATTTTTTCAATAGTTTGGATAACCAACATATGTGGTTTTTTCAGTTAATAATTCTGCCTCTCACAATAAATATTCCCTGTTTTACTTGCTATTAGTAGACAAACAAACAAACAAAAAATACAGAATTTTAGGAGCCCTAAATTCCCTTAAATTGAGTACCTTTAAAAGAATCTACTCACTCATAAATATTTTGAGCTCATAAGTATAAAGGCAAAATTTCATTAGACCTGCAAAAGATTTAACACCAAGCTGAAGACAAGTAGCAAAAAAAACCTAAAATGCCCTCTTCAGATAAGAAACCCAACAACATACAGTCCTTGGTCCCTGGGGCAGAGTCTGTGGACACAGACCTGGGTACAGCATCATTGTTTTCTCTCTGTCTTACAGACACATATTTTAAGCTGTAATTAGGCATTTTGGGGATATAGAGTTTTGCTCTGATGTATGAGAAAGACAAATTCTTCATGAGCTCATGGCAAAAAAAAAATAAGGAAGAGGAAGAAGACTTCCTTATTCATCTGAACTGTATTTTTGTGCATTTTAATAAATTAAATCTTCTGTCTATAAGGTAAAATACACACTTTTCAATTTCAACTGATGAAATTTTTAAACCAAGCATTTTTCCTTTTAATTTGTTTTTTAGGAATCCAGTCATCGCTCATCTTTCTGAGGTCCCCAGCCAGGCATGTCTGAGCTGCCCCCTGAGCAGGGGCTGTGTGCAGACTTTCACACTAACAGCATGCTGTGAATTGTACCTCACACAACTCATCCCAGAGGATATGCCCACGTCCTCCAGGACCCGTCCATACAGGTATTTTGCTTCATAAGCATTGCATAAAATGTAATGAAATCTAAACACTTTTTTGGCTCTGACCCTGCACATAAGGTTTGCTATGTGTTTAGTAAAACAGTGGGGGGGATTTTTTTGTGTTTCAGGAACTTAAATTTTTCCATTCACAAAAAATATAGACCTTAAGTATGTGTATATGTTGTCTCTGGAAAAAAATGTTTCATTTTTAATCAAACTAAATTGTCTCTGTCCACTTTTTGAGGACTGTAACTTTGTAAATAGAGCACAACTTCTTCTAACTTTCATTTGGAAGGCCTGGCTGTTAGTAAGGTATTGCTATTAGTATTAAGTAAATCCTTAGCTTAAAATGCAGGTCTGCATAGGACTCCTTGCATACCACACCTTTTAAAAGCTTCAATAATGTCTAAAGCATGTTCAGTCCTGCCAGTACCCAGATCCACATTTTGCAAAGTTGCTTAATGTCTGGAAACAAGGTTTAAATATACCAAGAAAATATTATAGACCGACCTCTAGCAATATATTTATGTATCCATTTTTCCAAGGAAAAAGTGATTGAATTGCATAAGCTGCACCTCTTCTATTTTATTGTAAGAATTCCCTGGTGCTGTTAGCTCATTCAAAGCCAGAAGTATCACTTTACACAGTTTTATATTGTACTCAAGGGAAGTATATGGAAATTTTAGAGGAATAAGCTACAAATGGGGAGCTGGACTACCGCCAGTCTGCATCCTTCTCATGCCCTTACAGCATTTTTTTCAACATTTAGTGCTCTCCACAGTGTATATTCTGAGAGGCCATTATATTTGTTTTGGAGATGCAAAATGTAATAAGTAGACCTTTAACAGTGATGTCTAAGAGGCAGAGCTGATATTTTCTTTTCTTTTTGCTTCAAGAAAAGTTCATTAGTGGAGTTTTTAAACACAAAAAGTAAGACTTTTGCATACTGTGCAGCTCTTGTGTTTAAATCTGTTCTTTTCCAAGTGGTTGATAATTCCTGTTCTGGTGTTATATAGTTTGACAATCATTGTATAACTTGCACAAATTCTTAGAAGGAGGTGCAGGTTGACCTGACTAGGGGCCTCATGCTTTTTCTTTGTACCCTTACAAGTGAAAGGAGGTGATAGCCAGAATAGCGTTATAACTGCTAGAGGAATATTTTATGAATACAGAATACATTATTAGAATGTTATTATAGAATGTTATTAGAGGATAACATTTTATGAATGTACTCAAGTACTGGAGTATTTAAACCCACAGGGAAGTCATTGTTTCTGTCTCCTCATGGCCTGATGAAGCATTCATCCATAACACAGGTGACATTTTAACAGAGGGCTAACATTTCTCATTCTTTATATACTGAGTACGTACATAAACTTGGCCAGTGCAGACATCACAGTCACTCCTCAGTTACGCCATAGAAGATAGAATTTTACAATTGAAATGTTCATTTATCCCATAGCAAGAGATGCATGATGTCTTCCCAGTGTATGAAATTCCCTCTGTATCAAAACCTTTAGGGATTGTCTTTATAATTAAGACTTTCTTTTCATAGGTTTCATAGGTCTTAGGTGTGAATTAGATAAATCATATATTTCAGACATCTATATTTGAATCAGGTACTATGTCTGCTGTTTCCAATTGAGGGAAAGAAGTTGTTACTCTAAGGATAAAATTTCTCCTGTCCAGTTTGAAAATTAACTTTAGGGTAAAGCAACACTAAAGTGTATTTACACAGTCTCTTCTCTGATAATAAAAGGGGACTAAAATGATCAGTTCTGAAGAGCCTTTCTATATAATAGATTTTTGCATTTAGACAAATTAATAACCTGGTCATGGAACAACAACAGGAGGAATGGTGTAAGCAGAAAAAAGAAGTGGTACATGCCTGAAATTCGGATGTTATCGCACTAAACCCTGCCTCCTAAAATGTCTGTATGTATCAACCCAAAGATTTGTTCAGGACAGATGTGAAATGAACTGAAATCAATAGCAAACTTGTCAACATTAATGTGGTGAGTCACATTTTGAATTAGAGTCAGTTCCTAGAGATCCAGTTGCCAGGATGTTGCTAACACTTTTGTGATCCAACAGAATAACAGCAACAAGATCCCATCATGTCTTGAGAGGCAATCGATGAAAAAGAATACCATAATTAATGTTAAAAACAAGTAAATTCAGGGCTAAAATAAAATTCTCCTGACTTTTTTTTGCAATGTGTTCTAGAAAAATTCATTTAATCTTTCTGTGCCTCTGCTACCTATCTGTTCAGACAAGGGACAGAATTTTAATTCTCCTAGATTTGTAATATTAGAGTGAAACTCCTCATTGCAAAGATACTCAAATAACTTGTGTATCTTGGAAGAGTCTAATACAAAGACAGCTCTACTAAGATCTTTGGTAAAGTTGAATTATACACAATAGCATGCAAAACCCATATGTGACCAATGTCAATTCCTCACTCTTAATGTACATGCATACATTGTTAGAAATGTTCTATTTTACTTAAATTTATTTGTAGAAAACTATTTCTACTATATATTCACTGCTATTTCAGTGTCTGCAGATGATTTCTTAATTTAAAGGCTAACAGCAAGCATATTTAAGAGCAAGAATTCATGCTTACAGCTCTGTGTTTCCTTTATAGCATTTGATTAGTAACACCTAAAATTATACCGGGAGCTATATTTCCTGCATCTTTATATAGCCTCAGAGCTATCATCACCACCAGAGGGGACACAAAGATTTTTGTATAACTACAAGATTAACAACTAGGGAACTGTGAAACTGATTTTCAATTATGCATATAAAATAATGCACTGTATATTCCATGTTTATTTTTAATATGAGAGAAACATTCTGAAAATGGTACAAGATTTTCAACAGGTTACTTTCTAATACTGTTTTACCATTCATAAAGCTTTTTACCACACCAGTCTGTATGGACTCATTTTTCATGATGATTCTTCAGGAAAATATGAACTTTTGACCTCCCACCTTCCCAACACAGCTTCTATTCATTAAAAAAAAAAAAAAAAAAAAAAAAAAAAGAAAGAACAAACAGCTCACACACACACACATGTACAATTAATACACATGGTGGATACAAAAAGAACTTGGTGTACAGCTTGCTTAAGGTAAGCCCAGCAACAAGAAATCATTCAATTAATCAGGGAGGGATTGGGGGATACATTTATTCTTTAAAAAAGAATCTCTCTTAGAGGTGCAAAATAAGATTCTAAATAACCACATGACATTTCACACTTACTTATGTCATCAATTCCATTCTTGAAATTACTGGCTCACAGAAACAAAAAAAGCAAATGGACAAATGGACAACTCTATGACCAGGGACAATGACAAATTTTAATTTTTGCTCTGTTTTTTAGGGAGGGTTGTTTGGGTTCTTTTTCAGTTTGACTCAATTATCTTTGAGGTCTTTTCTAACCTGACCAATTCCAAGATTCACTTCACTTGAAACAGGTCTTTTTCCTGTATGTGGATATGCATACCAGTGAGTTCTGAGAAGGATTAAAAGTTGGGCTCTTTGTATTTGCCACTGAAAGTCTCACAAAAAAACAGACCTTTGACTTCCATTGACTTTAAGAGGGTGACAACTGAATTTATTCAAAACCTGTTGAATTTCTGGATTGTAAGATTGGAACAAGCAAGGCCCTACTCCCTTAGGCAGCAAAGATACAAGCAAGTGATTTGCACATGGGAATTCCACATCCGTCAATAAAAACTCTGTCCTCTGCTATACTAATGTTATGAAAAGATACAATGCCTAGTAAGAGGGAAGGTATCACAGTTTTTCCATATGTTAAATTGATTCTTAGATTCTGCTGCATATAGTATCTTCTACCCTTTCACTTTACTGTGTATCTGGGTGTAAAGTGAAAAGTAAAATAGACAAAGAACTAAAAATAAGTTTCATTCTTCTAGTTCCCTTGACACTGAGTCACCAAGAAATGTCAGCACATTGAAATTAGATCTCAGGTGAACTGATAATCACCAAGACGTCTGCTAGTCATCCAGGTTATCACTTCCTACTGGAAAGTGTGCTGTCTTTTTAGCAAATACCTGATATTTTGATCGAATCCTACATTCTGAGCTGAGTGCAGTGTTATAAGCAAGGTAATCCTAAATATGTAGAAAATTTCATCAAAGTCAGTTAAAAACGGAAAATAAAACACTGGGTTAATGTCTGTTATTTTATTCAACTTTGAAATGGCTTGAAATATCTTGAGGGAAAATTAAAAAAAAAAAAAAAGGAATGTGTTTCTTCAAATCTGTGCCTCTTCATAGTTAATGGGCAAGCCAAAACTTGCTGATTTATGCAACATGAGCAAAAAGCTGAAGTGGCATTTACATTTTATAAATCAGATGACAGACATGTAGATACAAAACCACAGAAATCTACAGAATCTCTGCACATCTAGTCACTTAGCTGGAGAATTCAACTCAGAAATGAAGAAAGCTACATTTAATTACGGCAGGTTATTATCTGCTATCAAGTTGTATTTAATTTCTAAATTAACTGTTTCTCAGAGATTATAAAATTATCCACAGAAAAACGGCTTTCCAATTTCTCCTGTGTTGTACTCTGTCAAAGAAAGGTGCTCAGTTTGAGAACACCACAATAGAAGTGAGTGCTCTAACCACTGATATTTTTCGCTCCTTGTTTCCTCTCAGTGTGGATGTTTGCCAGAATGAGCACTCGACTACAAGACAGGGCCAAAACTTGCAGATGCTGATCAGACACAGCTGTCACTCTCTAAGGTGGAGCTGCACACTGCTGTTAGAGCTGTGTAGTGCTGAGTCCAGTTGATCAGTGTAAGATGCTCTCATCTCAGGGTGCTGGTTGGTGTCAGCAGTGCAGAGCAGTTAGCACATGGCTGGTTGTGCTGATGCCTGATCTACCACTCCTCTTGTGCACATGTTCCTGCCTAAGACCTGCCTCGTGTGGCTGCACTATACCCATGAAACATTCAATGCAACTCAGTTCCACCTAGTTCTCTGGTTTACCAAGCTGAGAATTCTAAGGACTGCAACATTTCACTTCCACTAGAACCAAAAAATTGGGATCACTCATATTTAGGAGCAGATCTACCAAAGTATATCTTGCAAGTTTCTTGCACCACCCAGACATGTGATCTGTACAGATGTTGCTGCAACATCCATGTGTGACTTCCCCATCCTCTCTGACTTTCAGAAATTCTTACATATAAATCTCTCCTCAATAGAAGTCAGTGTATTTGGTTCCCATCTAGACAACTGACTGCCGCGGTACTTTTTTATCAGCTTAGACGACGACTGCCTTGGGGGAAAAACTCCCACTGAAAAACTACAAACATTTAGAATCCCAAACTTTGCAGGCTTGAATTGCCAAGTCATTATGTGGAGTTGGATTGGAAACTTTATCCATTATCAATTTCCTGTGAGTTTCACTTTTTTGAAACTCGGGTTTTTCCTGCTGTTGTTTTATGAATACTGCACAGAGACCTGCAAAAAAAAATAAATAGACAATTATTTCTATCTGTCACAAGTTGTGCATTATTAACCTTGCTCTCATAATCCACTATCCATTGTTTGTTGGCCACTACACATCAGATTTGAGGGCTCATTAGCCCACAGTTAGCCATGATGAGTAGGTAGGCACTAAGAAGTAAGCACAGATGTCTTTTTTTAGCATGGTCTCCTGACTCGGAGACACCAAAGGTCAATTAGCAATATGACTGCTGAGCTGAGACAATGATGATGTGAAGAGAAATTATTACCTCCTCAGGACATGAGGGAGCCTTTCGTGCTGAAGCACAGTAATCTGTATAGTCAGGATGGCCTAAGTCTGAACAAAGGCGAAGCAGTGCCTTGAAGCCTCAGGACACCATTTCCCTTGTTCTCAAACTCAGTACTAAGCACTTCAGGCAAGGTTGAAATGTTAATGTAGGGGGTAAAGAGGGTCTCCCTCATTCTCTGGCTTGTCTTTCAAGGGATCTTCTCCCAGATTTCCATTTGAATTCTAGGGAGGAGATACATCAATACAGTCTTTCAAAAATAAATGAGGCCACAGGCACCCACTGACTGCACTCTATTTAAAACTCTCTCGTAATACTTTGGTTCAGCCAGTCTATAGGTTCTTGTACTGTACAAAATCCCTACTGAGTAATGGCAGTGCTACTTAGAGAGGTGCCAAATCAGCACTGCAGGGATCCCACAAGTCATTGCAGACAGCAGGTGACTACAAACTGCCAGTAATGATCTACTGGATACCTACAGACCTAGATACAGATATTGCTATGAGGTATAGAGCTGTAGAGAGGATAGACAGAGGTTATAGAGAGACAGCTTAATGGTGACACTGACAGTAGAAGAAGGAGAGTTAGAGAAATAGGAGCAAATATAATGAATATATGTGCCTAAGACATTAATTTAGTAAGAAACAGAGTGCAGAGAGTCCAGCTGCTTGGACAGTGATTTACAGGAACTCTGAGTCTGAAATCTTGCAGTTGTAAGCAAATGAGTAGTGAAAGCAAATGTCTTTATGACCTTGTGCCAGATTAACAGGTGTGGGGCTCCAATCTCCAGCAGATGAAAAAAGTGGGACCAGAGTCCCACAGTTAGGTATTGCTGGAGGCACCACTCTATGGCATGTTGCTTTGCATTCATGCCACTATGAACTAAAGTAGCATGACAAATTCTTTCAGAATGGATCATATATTTCTCATTTCATAACAAAAGTTCTTTTTATTTTCTTGTGGTTTTTTGCATTGCATTTATCACAGCTGTGATTTATGGAGACAAGTCATCAAGAAATATATTAACAATGTGGCCATGGTCTAGCAGTGAACTTCCTTCCTTCATATATATTTTATAATTTTAGCTTGAATCCAATGGCTTCCCAATTTCCATGAAAATGAATCTGTAAACGAGATCTGAGCAGGTGGCTTCTGGAGAAATGGAGGAAAGAGTGTAAATTTCTGGAGTATAAGCACAGGTTGAGATTGTAAAAATTGAATATGAATTTTCTTTCTTTGCAAGGAAAGAAGAGACTTTCTTGCCTGCATGTATTTGCCGTGGAAGACTATCACCACAGTGCTAATTGCAATATGCCCTAAAAAGAGAAGTGTTCTAATTAAACAAAACTAAATCTGGTGAAATCACAAAAGAGCATTATAAAAACTTCAATAGTAAAAAGGGACCTGAGAATAATGAGATTTAGCATTTTCACGAGAGATTCTAGCATCTTGAAGTGGAAGGTTCTAAAAGTAGATTATGTTCACCACCACCAGTTAAATCCCTGAAGGGAGTACTGGAGACATTTCTGTTGGCAATGTAAAAAACCTAGTGGCCTTACCATAAGTCAGGTCTTGTCTGAAACTCAGTAGGTGGAGTAAGTTCCACTAGCTCAGAAGGAACCTGGCTGATATCATCTTCTACGTCACAGATGGTGGATCATTCCAACGTAAAAGTGACATGTATTATTTAGTCTGCAACTGCAAATTATTATAGTTTTTCTCCCTTTTTCCCTGTCAGCTAACATGCCAGGCTATCTTAAAGTTCAGCATCAAGTGTAAACATGTCATCCCTACTCAATGGGGAAAGTTAGGCATGGGAAAAAATTATTTATGTTATTTCTAGGGTGACCCTCCAAAGTTGCTATATCTCCCTAGTGGCTATGGCAGGAACCAATTTAAGATTGGTAATCTTCAGGCAGTTAAACAAGTTCCTAGCATCATAATCCTAAATCCTATGAAGTCCTCTAGGTGTATGGACCTGAAAAATTCCTGGAATTGCAGGTGAATCAGTTAGCAAAAGCTGTGCACTGTAGGAATAAAAACCTGTTCTTATCAGAATGGGGTCGACAAGAAGGGTCTTTATTTTTAATTGGAGAAAGATATTTTTTTCTTTAAAGAGGCAAAACAGAATGAAAAGTCTAAAACCCAGACGAGTTTCACAAGTGTGAAACTTATGTTTCACAACCCCAACCAAAACAACTTCACATCCGGAGGCAGAGCTCCTCCTCAGCAGCAAGGAATAAAGCCTTTCTGTAGGGGCAAGGATGGTGGGAGAGGAATCTTGTTTTCTGCCAAGGGTGGCCCCCAGAGCAATATAATAAGCAGGAACTGCTTGTTACTTTTCCAAGCAACTTCAGTGCATCTACCTACTACTCCCAGACAGAGCTCTTGTCCCAGGAAGCAGCTGGAGAGATGGCTGGGTGAGCAACCAGAGCCCTTACCCTGAAGGCTACACAGAGAAGAGTATAGGATGCTCTTGGCCCACCTCCAGTGTCCACTTTTGTGAGCTCTGGAGAGATGTTACAGATGCCTCTTGGTGTTACCTGCTCTCTCAGATGATTGCCTGTGCCTTTGGTTCACCTGCCTCTCACAACAGCCTAGGAGAGACTGTAATACCCCTTGGATGCTTGAACAAGGATCCCATATTCCTTTGATGCTTGAACAAGCTCTTTCTAATTTCACAGCCCCACTGTCACTAAGGCTGCATCTCCCAACATACAACTCTGCCTTATTTTTCTTGTCTCCTAGTGCCAATGGGAACAGAATCCCAAGCCCTTGTCAGCCATTTAAGCATTCCAATTCCTCAGATGGGAGAAATTTTGTCTGAACTTATATATGAATCTTTTTGTCACCTTCTAAGTACAAGCAATTTACTAAATTTTAATAGTACAGTGCTTTGGCAGGTGCACTATAAAAATAACTAGGAGGTGTCTACTGACAAATTTATTTATAGAAGTAAAAAGTATCTAGAGGTTATCATGTCTGTTTAGCAAACCTGGCACATGCCTGGCAGACAGGAAAGCAGAGTGTGTGTACTGAATGGTTTTTCAGATAGGTCCAGTTTCTGAAGAGGCTACTTGTTCTCACAAGATCATATGTTACTGACATTTGTCAGTGTCATTGATTTAGAAAGACTTACCTCTTGCCTCTTTCAGATCACTGGCAAATACTTCCTAAAATTATATAGTGTCACTGATTATTCTCGACAGTTAATTGAATTCTAATACCATTTTCTTTATTCAAACAGTCTTGCAGCTAATTACTACACTCGGATGAAAGTCATAGTGACCTCCTTTTGAAGTTCAGTTTCATTTTTTTCCTTATATTTGTGCATCTCCTGTCTCTATGTACTTCCACGAGTACTGTGTTTGTGTAAATGAAGGTACCACTGTAAACACAGTGGTTTAGAAATTAATATGAAACCATGCATTAAGTTTTTCAGGCAGCACACATTATAAAGCTTTGTTAACAAGGGGCTTCCAAAGCTTTTTTTTTTTTTTTTTTTTTTTAATGGGGAAAATAGATTAGGCCTTGACTGCTTTTTGGAGAGGTGAGATGTAATAACGAGTATGACTTCCTTTTTGAAGTTAAATGCAGCACTCACCTCCACAAGCCGACTTCAGCTTCTCCCACGCCCTAGATTTGGCTTATTAACTCGTACAGTTAAGCTTTCTTTTTATTTTTGTATTCTTTCCTCTTTTCCCTTTTTTTGTGTCCTGCAACTTTTTTCACTGTTTTCATTATGACATCCCTCTCCTTATAATTTTTATTCCCTTTAAAGAATAGGTTTTTAAACCTAATGATAGATATTCTTTGAAAATATGGGACCGTAACTTTTACCCAACTACAGATCTGGTAATATGACTTGAAAATAATTTTTTGATGTATTAAAACTGGTGCGATTATAGTATTTTTCTATGGATATCATGTAGTTCTGTAATTTTCACTAGCTGAAGCAGCTCACATCCTCTCTAGTAGTTTACATTTTGTCTTTGTTGTTGTTGTGTTGTTGATAAATCAAACTGCTGTTTGAGAGAGTTTATTTTACTTCCACTTGAATTCTGTGATATTTTTTAACCAAGCAAGAGATTTTTGCCAGGAGGCTGTATAATTCCCTTATGATTATGTATGCATTCCTCCCTCTTTCCAGCCTACCTTTTAAGCTGTTTTTACAAGTTCTCTAGATACTCCAAAGGGTTCATAATTTATCTATCACTCCTTTTGAAGCACCCTCAATAATGTTCATTTTCATATACTCTGTGATTGCAGTTTTGCAGATAACACAAAATTTGTTGGTTTTTAAACTCTGTCATGTGCCTTCTCTTTTCTTCTGCTCCAGTCTCTGAATTCTGTAACATAACAGATCATCTTACAAACCCTGTATGCTTTTCCGAAAGTAGATATTGACACTGCTGAATTTTGTGAACTATTTTTCCAGTTTCCAGTGAATTTTGTGTGCTGTTTTATTTTTTTTTTAGTTTTCCACATACATCAGCATGGCAGTCACCACCATGAACTTGACATGTACTGCTTCTGTTGAATACTAGATTTCTTCTAGTACGCTGGTAAATCTGACCCTTCATCTTCTTTCTGAATTGGATATACTCAGACAACCTGTCACAGCACACTGTATGACATGGAAGCAAAGGACACAGAAGCTCATGATCACAGTGAAATGAAAGTCCTCTCAGATATGCAGTCACATTTACTTGTTCTTGTGGATGATAAAGAGTGAATGTTGTGTTTGACAAGAGCTGTTGCTCTGGAGAGTGGAAAAGACAGTGACAGGGAAATTAATAAACCAATCCACATCAATTTTCCCTTCTTAGTGGCTTTTGCTGTTTGGTAGTCAAAGTAAAGTTCATTTGAACAATGCAGTCCTACTTTTAACCTTCATTTTTTTATTGCTGGAAAAAGGCTTCAAGTGCAGATTCAGGCAGATCAGATAATCTGGGGTAATTTGTTGCTGGCCAAGTGTTTTGCACCTTCATTTACTCCTCTACCATTTGCTTCACAAAAAATGAAACTTCATTTTGAAATGGGGAGGTAGAAGACCTATAGCATAGGAACACAGACTGAGTGATGAATGATACAAATCTAGAGGATTTATCTTATCTTAGTGATACTAGACCAAAACATGGTTGTGATTAGTTCTTAAGTCTTTTCGTTCTCTCCATTCTACTCCTTTCAGTCCTAGGGTAAAGATATGTTCTTCTTTAAAAGCATGTTCATGACACCACAGAAAATGTCTTCAGAGTTCAGATGTTTAAATTTTAATGTATACCATTTTATTTTAAATGCTAGAAACAGCATTTGAGACATGTATCACTACTGTTTCACTCAGCAGAAAAATGATGTGATTCCTTATGTGGTTCTTCTTCAGAAACATGGAATTATTCCACTGAGAAATTGAAGAATATTTTATAGAAGTGAAATATAATCCCATTTATCCATCTCAAAGCTCATCTAAGTTGTCTCTTCAGATTCAACGAATGAATAAAGATTTAATGATTCAATCCTGTGTCTGAGTTTTTATTCCAGCTCCCTTCAGAGTGATTTTTTTTCCCCCTCACTGCTACCTAACTTTCCTAGCAGGTATTTCCCCTGGATTAAGGTTCTCAGAAATCATCCTGGTTTTCACTGCTTGGAGAAAAGACTGCAGGAGAAAGATCTTAATTGCTCTTTTAACAGCAGCAGCTGGTAAAAGCATTAGGTCTTTAAATCCCACTGGAAATTGCCAGCTTTTCTAAAGAAGTTTGCAAGAAGGGACAAATTCAGAATGGGCTCACAGCGCTAGGACAGAGAAAAAAATGAGAGAGGATACTTTATCTGACTTTTCAGTGTTCTGTGGTTCTAAATTAGGAATAAAAAGAAACCCACAGTTTTAGAAAGCTGACTCTGTGGGAGGTCTGGGTGAAATAGTCCATAGCAGAAGGCAGAAGCCTTTCAGGATATGTGCCATTCCTTCCGTGTTAACTCTTGCCTCTCTTGAATTATTGTTGCTAAGCTCACTAGATCTGGTCGCTGATAAAATGTTCTTCTAAAAATTTGTTTTGTCCAGGGCCGTTCCAGGAATGGCAGTGCAAGCTGTTGAAGGCATTTGTGCATACAATAGAGCTCTGTGAGAAATACATGATATAACACTGATGGCATTTTTAAGTGCTGTTTAGCATGAGAGTAAAGGTTTACACAGCATACATAATATATAGCTCTAGTTGCTAAATGTCTGCTGCCAGTGCTTCCTGATGTCAACAGTGGCTGCCATTGTTTAGTCAACTTGAAATCTTTAGAAATATAGCTGTGAAATTCTTTCCTCAAATGCAAAATGAACAGCCCTAATAAATACACTGAGCTTTTACAGACATGAAATTCCCTTTAGGATTAGAGGAAGCTGAAGAGGTTTGTTAACATAGCACTCAGTGCTATTCAGAATGGGTGAGGTAGGAGGATATTTAAAAGTACTCAGCCTGGCCTGATTCTGTTCTTGCTAAATTCAATCTCCCACTTGTTTTAATGGCCAGAACAGAAATTAATCGGTAGTACAAACTGGATCTGATGGAGAAACTCCTTAAGAGCTGCCCAAGTTACTGGGTCATAGTTGTCTCTTTGGCTTTGAACCCTCAAGGTTTTGTTTTTCACACCTCTTGCTTTCCACTACCACTTTGAGGCATCCCTTTTCGACAAAAAGCACCATTTTGATTTCTGTAAGAAGATGATAGCAGTGCCTCAAACTTTCTATTTAAAAGGATTGCTCTGACTTGTTCTTTCAAAGCTCTCCCACATTGCTTGCTGCAGGCTTTTGATATTCAGCAAAGAAAATTTCTTTGGGTAACAAATATTCTCCTTCCACCTCCCCCTCAACTCCTTTCAGATTTGGTCAAGGTTTAAAGTGAATAAATGTGATTTGAGATCCCAATATTGATCGGAGTGAAGATGGGAGACAAAGGAGAAAATAAGATAGAAGAAAGCATCCCATTTGCAAGAACATGTGTTTTACCCTTTGCTTTTACAGTGCAAAAGAATGCAATAAATTATACATAAACCAAGACAGCAGAAGAACAGTACTACAATCTGCAAAAACAAGTTGGGGTTTTCTGTTGGTTTTATACTTATTCTTTCCCCTTGTACAAACACAGTAGGCAGAGTACAAACTGAAGATTTTGACAGATATTATTGTGAAGTAATGATAGGGGGAGGTTTGCATGTTAAATCTTCAATCTGACCTATATTACATGTTATGGGCGCATCACTTTTGATCTAAAAAGGACTTCTTGAGCATAGATTTTGAAGCATTAGACTCAAATATATAAACAGTATTACTCTGTACTGTATCTTCCATACTGCTTCTTCCCTAAGAATGGACAGTGAGTTTCATCACCCCTGATCAAGACTAAATCCACTGTCATCATAAAGAGAGAGGGGTCCCCTAAGTTTAGGCTCTCAAAATTCAGTAATTTTATACCTAAATCTTAATTCCTTGGGTTTTGTGATAGTTTTTGTACTTTGATTCTTAATCATACAATCTGCAGTCTTTTTTTTTCTTGTTTTCCAACAAGTAATGGTATGATACAGTATTTTCTGCAAACAAGATAGGTAGAAAAGCATACCAGAAATGTGCTGAAGGACAGACAGTCTGTTTTCAGAAGATTTCGTCTCAGAGGTGGAGTCTGTCTCCTCACTCATACCAGCTCCATTGCCACCTGTAGCAGTTACATATTTACTGCCCATGACTGTCACTTTGGTGCCACTGCCTGAAATGGCAATTCCCTTTCAGTGAGTGATCACAGTCTTACACCCAGCAGCACTACACCCAGAGAAGCCACACAGATAGCTGATAGCTGTTCTTGAGCAGTGTGTGTGATGTAAGAAACAAAACAAAACAGCATGGAAAAGGGTGTCTGAAGTTTACTGTTTCCTTGTTCATTTACAAGAGTTTTGGAAATAAATCTGCCTGAGGATGCTGGGATTTGTGTGTACAAAAGCACTATCTGCAGCTGTCATGCGTCTGTCACAAGAAAAGTTTTATGAAACAGCTCAGCATTGGTCCATGAGGCCACTGAGTCTTGGTGCTTGTCTTGCACACACAGCCACAGTGCTGGCAGCATTTTGCAGTGGAGGGTTGGAGTAATATTCCACTCCCAGTCTTGCATCACTGAAAGAACAATTTATCTCACCACATTTCCACAGATCTAGGTAACATTTTTGAAATAACATACTACTTTATGTACAATTATTTCTAGTCTTATTTGCACTATTCATTTCAAATGAGCCTCAGTGTATGATACTGTGTTACAGCAGGATTTCACCAGTAAAAATACCAGTTTTGAGGGACCAGTTTTCTGTGTTCACCCTTCCTATCTTTCCTTCTTCTTTCTTTGAAATACAATAATTCTGTATTTTCAAATTTGGATTATTTGCTACTGATGGAAAAAGCAATAACAACACTAAACAATAACAGATGCTTTCTTTCAAGTTCAATTATATCTAAGTCAAAATTTCTCATTCATAGTCAATCTTGGACTCATTTTCACATGTTTGGAACCTAAAATATTTGGGAGTTCATGTTCACTGAAGCCCTAGTGGAAGCTCTTTATGAGTAACTTCAAAAAAACTTGGTTTATTTTTGGAGTGTTTAGAGAGTGAACATCAATAATTCTTTGTTTACCCCACTGAGCGTTGTGACTGTGTGTCTGAATCACTTCAGCTTGTCTTGGATTAACATTCTAATCCTCTGGTTTTGAACAGAAGAGATATAACAGAGTAAAAAGATGTATTCTAGAATAAAAGTTAGAAAACAAGTTCTTCTCTTACCAGGAAAATATTTTGTTTGTAAATTTAAATGGGTGCTCTCAAATGTGTTGGCTAGAGAGCCACTGAACAGTGTTCTAGGCATATAACCAAAATTAGTTTCTCTGGTGAAGAAATGTCTTTGCAATTTTAAAGTATAGGAGCAGCAGTTTCCTAATTAATATATGGATTTCTATGAAAGGGTATATTATTTCTTTAACTTTCAAATTATTGCAGGCCTAATAGTCAAAGAAATAGATGGCCAGTAAAGAAAGGAAATCAGTTATTTTTTTTCTTTTTTAGGCATAAAAGCAAGGGAGTCAATAGCTGTGCTGATCATGCAAGCACTATCTTTCAAAAACTGCAAAAAGAAAGATAAGTAAGTGTTAGAAATACTGTAATTTTGAAAAAGAAACAATATAGAATGCTAGAAAAACAAAGCTCTCTTAAAATTCCTAAAAAATTAAGTCTTCCAAGAATTCTACCCATCAATATAAAGGGGAAAAGATAAACAGAGAATCAGCATCCTGTAGGAGAACCATTCTTTTGGCTGTGACCTTCCACATGAAAGCCATTTGTTTGCATCTTTCCTTGTTCAATACCAGTGATTTAAGTCTACAATCATCTGATAGCCCTTTACAGGTTTTTATGTAATTAACAGCAGTTCATCTGATGGTACAGTTCACACCTGACAGGCATGCATCACCCAAAACCTCTATCTAGTTTTCCAGGGGGTGAGCAACATTTCAGGGACACGAGATAAAGTCAATTTATCTATTCAGCTGCATTTGTGCTCATTGTTTGAAAGAGAGGTAGCACGGGCAGGTGTTGCTTCTCTGGTTCTGGGGTTATGTCATGGTTTTACACAGCCTGCAAATCAAAGGTGCAGAGGAACCACCCATTTGTGGAGGTTCAGGCAACAGGAGTCACAGCTGCTAAGCCAGCATTATACTGAAACAGCTATTTTTTTGTTTGTTTCTCTGACAACTTTTTTATAAACATTCCTTTAGGAGCAGAGTTGCCCCTGATGCAGCTCTCTTGTTTAATATTTTTTGACTCGTTATTGTGTTTTCGCATATTTAGTCTGCAATGTGTCAAAAATTTCTTTTTTTGTTTGTAAACAACTTTTGGGGTGCAGTTTTTTGGTGGCTCGGAATTAGCCTAAGAAAATAGATACTGACTTTTGCCTGCCTTGATAGTTTTACTGAGTGAAGAACTCATGAAGCTCATAGTCAGATGGATTTCTGTACACTTTACTTTAGGAACAAAGCCATTCCTTCAAAAAGCATTGGGTTTTCTTGGGTTTTTTATTGATGGGGATCACAATCCTTTAAAGGCTCATATATTAAACCTCCTACATTTGAAGGTGGCTATGCTTCTGCTCCTGTGGCTGTCACTTCAGTGTTCGTGTTGATGTTATCTTGCTCAGGTGGAGGAAGTAACACCACAGAGAAGGGAGGCTGAGAAGTGGGTACCAGAAACTGGTAATTAGCAGAGCAGTTCATTAGCATTTGTGTAACTATCTCTGAACTGCCTTAGCCATTAGGTGTGTAGTTTTATTAGAGTCACCTGCAGTATATGTGGAGTTGAATAAGTCAACCTATTCAGCATAGGAGTTTGTACCAAGAATACAGGGGAATAATGTTTAGAAAAAACAACTGCAGTGTAAATATGTAGATCTGTGTGATTTCAGTCTTTAACAATCTGGCAGCCTGCTTTTTCTGTCACCAAAGTCAGAAATAAACCTGTCATTAAGAATGTCTCACATTCCTAAAGGGATAGAAAGATTGACCACTTTGAATATTTTTTGGTTTAATGAACTATCTAGAAAGATGATTTGTTACTGAAGAAAAGTTAAAACAATAATGACCACCTCTCCTTCAGAATCTTTTTCAAGAAAAACTTTTATTTCTCGTCATGTGTTTTATTACCTCGTGAATTGACCCAAACTGCCTTCGTGGCTGAATAAAATGTGACAAGTCCTACAAAACTTATTCATTTCTTATATTTAAAGAACAACTAATAGACAGTGACAAACACAATAAAAGTAACCCAAGCAGCACAGAAAATGACAAGGCGTTTGCATTTTTAATGCAAACAGAAACAGAGAAACACTGAAGTAACCTTTTCACTATATTCCTAGGTTCCCATACTCAGCTTCAGAAGTCCTTGAGCCCTGACCAACTTCCAACAGTAAGGCTGCAAATTGAATCTCTGATTAAAATCTGACTTTACTCCTCCAGGGAAGTTACAGGATAAATTAAGGAAGCAGATGCAAAGCAGATGCATTGTCATCTTGACAATGTCTTGGAACACCAGCACTTAACAAGAGAAAACAAAATTTCCAGTACCTGTGAGCAAAACTAATGAGGTGGGAGGAGGAGGAGGTGGCAGGGCAGAAAGGATGCTTGCTGTGGGGAACCCTTTCACTTCTGGGGCTGGATGAACACTGAATCTCTGCCCTGTCTCTGCAAGGGCACAGGGTCTCTCTTACATGGTGCTGCTGCCTTGTTTCCATACACACAGCGCCAGCAACACAAGCTCCCTGTGCCAGACATTGCTGTGCCAGCATCTGGGAAAGCAGGACAGTTTTCTGCAGGATGTGCAGGGTGTGCAGCCGTCAGTAGGGCTAATCCAAGCTGACCAAGGACCGTACCAGCAGCACTTGTCACTCTTCTGAGTTGCTTCATCAGACCATAACATGGTTTCCCTACTTTGTTATTGCTCTCTCCATGTTTCCTCAGGGAAGTCAGGTTTCCATGGGAAACTCAGCTATGGAAAGCTGATTCTGCCAGAGGTCTAACAGCAGACCCCCTCAGGCAGGAAGACAGCTCAGTAGGCCCAGTGGGAAGAAGCAGATGGATAGAAAGCCAACCTGCTCTCCAAAACTATTTATATCTAAATGCTGTGGCTCTGTAAAGTCCATATAAAATCATGGAACATTTAATCAAAAAAGGGGTCATGATGAAGGGCAGAAACTAATGCCAAAAAGTGAAAACAGATAGTCCTTTGTAAATGAAAATATAAGCCTGATAAAGGCTGAGGTAAATCTGCATCTACCCCTTGAAAACTGCGAGGCCACACTGCTAAGAAGGGGATTCCATGGAACACCGAAATGAGTAAAAGCAGACTTTTTGATACTGATTTTCAGTTCTGGGGGCAAGGTTTGCCTTTTACCATGGCAATAGGATATATTCTTGGTAAAGCTGTGCCCTTGATTCAGCTGAGGACTGTTACAGGATGAGAGCAGAGCTTTCTGAGGGTACCATCACATCATAAAACTCATTAATTTTCAGGCAAGATGAAGCAATAATTGATTTATATGCAGTACTCTACTGATTTCTCTGATGCTCTGTCTTGTATATAATGTGCTGAGAATTCTGGTCATTTTGAGAGATCTCCAAACTTCTACCATTCACTAATTTATCAGAATACAAACATTCTTCTAACTGCCAAAAAACTTACAGTGGGTCTGGCAATACATTCAAGCCAGGACTGGCATCATCTTAGTCTGTCAAAATTATAGAGTAGGTAATAATTTGCATACTTACAGATTGATATACAAATGAGTTAAGGTAAGCATTAAGATAGACATTTTAGTAATCTACCCATAGACAAATTTCCCCAGGAAGGAAATGTGCTTTAAATAGTAAACACAGAAACAGAGTCTTCAAAGTTGTCCTATCAGTGGAAAAGTTGGATAAAAACATTCGTCGTTTCATATATATATATATATATAAAATTTCAAACCTGTGAGATACACAGTACAAACATAAGGAACTAGCATTAGCATTTAGGGAACTATTTCAGTAAAAATAAAGGTAAGTGTTTGTCTGTGGTGTAGATATGAAGTTATGAATACCCCAAAAATCTGCTGAGCTGTATGTGGAAAAGAATGTGGAAGTCCAGGTGAGGCTAAGACAGAGGAAGGAAGTAATAAGGAATACATTTTTCAAAGTGCAAGTACAAAACAGGATTCAAAAACACATTAATTTTTCAATCCTTTTTTTGGTATAGCATATTTATCATATGCTTAGTGTTTTATGGGACTGGTAGTGTGAGTGCTCTGCTTGGAAGGTCACTCATTGCAATTCAGCATGAACTGACTGAATGTGACTTCCTCAATGTGTTGCTCCAGGTCACATAAAAAATATGATGACCAAAACCAGAATTTTTATTTGGAAAATCTTTTTAACAGTCAGTCTTGCTCACTGATCAAACTAATAATCACACCTTGTTAAACGCTGTCAGAAAATAAATCCAGTCAGTTTAAATTCCAGCAATAGCACTAAAGTCTCCATTACACACATGCTTGTTTGAACAAAAAAGACTCTTGCAGCAACAAATGAAATTACATTTCTTGGATGTGGCATTTTTTCGTGCCATCAAACTAGTGATTCACATCTGCATAGTTTGAGTCTTCCTTACCTGCTTCAAGATATCCGAGACACACGCAAAATCTGCAATTTTTTCTCTCCATTCCTGGCTCACATGTTCATATCATCTTTTGCTCAATTTCTAGTGTTTTTAGCACCTGGACTGTGGCAGGAATTTTTGCTCCATTTTTAAGAAGAAGGTCTCCTGTAGCTCTCTGGTAGAGCTCTGCAGCTACCTGAGTCATATATCAGCAAAGATGATACAAGAGGAACAAGTATACCAGTGTTCCCTCTCTGACATTCCCTGTTTTGGCTTGAAAGGGAGCAAACTTGGAGTGTAACTGAGCATGTTCCAGAGCTGAGAGAGAACAGATAGCAATGGGATGAGCACTGATAAAGAGAGTACCCAGTGTCTCCCCTTCCTAAATTTAAAGAGCAATTGTAGAAGACATGATATACATGATATGGTATTTTATGGCACATTTTCCTATGGGATATATTTCCTATGGGCTCAGATAATTTCAGAATCCCATTTAAGTCAAATATCAAATGTCTGGTGAAAAATTATTGAAAAATTATTTTTTAAAAATTACATGCTGAAAGGGAGAGAGCATATGGAGTCTTATGCATGAAAACAAAGGCGAACAGAGTTCGTACTAGATGCAATATTCATTCAGGGATCTTAAGGGAAAGAAATATTTCCATGCACTTTATTTTCATTTCAGAATAGGTATGATCCAGCAAGCAACTTGCCTTTTTGAAATTTCTGTTCATGTGTTGGTTTCAGGTTGGAGTGAGGGGTTATGATTGTCTTTGAATAGTAGAAAACATATCTACAATGTCCAGAGGTGACAGTGCCTAAAGCATGAAAAACTGTGTGATTGAGCAAAGTTGACTGTGGAAAACAACTGGATGCAGGTCTAAATCAACAGGCAACAAAATTTCACAGGAGAAGGAAGGTATATGTATCTCAGTGTTAGTTTTCTGCAAGCTACTCTTAAGTTTGTGATAAAAGCACAAAGGATAGAATAGAAATGTAAAATTAGTATAATTTAAGAAAATATTATGTGTCTTGACCTGCAAATGACACTAGCTTTAAGTTGTGCCAAAGAATCAGCTCTGACTCTTATGCTACCAAAATACTTTCTCCTCCAAACAATGGAATTATCTCCTCCCACACATACCAAGATTGTCTAGAAGTTCAATGTAACTCAGTACATACAAGGATTTGGGCAACATTCACTTCATATTTGTAAGTTGAAGTAATAATAAGGGAAAGAGCTCTCTTGAGGAAAGATATGAAATGTTTCCACCACAAAAGGGAAAGAAAAAACCTAAAGATAACAACAAAAAATAGTGCAAAATGTGCCAAAATGCTTAAAGGATAAGTATACCCTCCAAAATCCTTTGCCCAGCCCAGTGTCTCTTGCCTGTGCTTGCTTGGGGACCTTACCCACGAGGGAGAATTACTCATTTTTTAAGTGTTTTAAGTGCAAGCCTCCTTGGCTTGTGGGTTTTTACACTGGCTTTAGTCCTGTGCAGTTGTTATTTTAAGCCCTGACTGAGATCACAGGTGTCACTGGGAGGTTTGTTCCCAAGGAAAATTCCTGATTCAGGTCATTTGGCAGCCTGAACACACCAAGCACAAGAATGCCCTGGTGCCACCAAGCAGGAGACTGCAAAAGTGAAATGAAGCTTCTCAAAGTCAAGGTATTGCCTGTGATTTTTTTGCTCTACTGCTTATCTTGACATTAAGGCAGCAAGTCTTCCTAGAAGATGTGCTACAGCTCCACAGGAAAGTTCCCAACAGAGAAATATTAGTGATAAAAAGCCCACGTGCAACATTATACAATGGCATAGACTGTGTAGCATCCAGTTTTGTTTCTGACTTCAGAACAAGTGAATTTAGGACTGCTGTGACAAGGAAGACCACAACTGAACTTCTGGATGGATTTTATAGAATTTCACAGAAGATATGTCTGTATAATTACTAACATTCTCATAGTAAATGTAATTTTAATAATAAGGCATGTAGTAATTTAAAAGGCTATATGTTCTGCTGTGACCTTGATGCTTAACTTACCAATTTGATTTTCAAACGTCACATGCTTTCTAATGGCTTCATAGGAGTTCAAATACATTTAGAATATATGCTTTAGAACTTGAAAATCAAAAATCTTATTATAAATTAGTTAAGGAAAAAAGTAAATGTTCACCCAGAGCATTGTGTTAAGCAGATAGATGAGTCATTAAAACCAAAAAGGAGAAATTAATTGAATGGGGGTCTATTTTTTCATTAATTGCTCACCCATGGATCTGCATGTATCTACCAGGCACTGGAATTTATGGTGTTAATGTGAACATAAGTGGTGATTTAAAGCACAACAACTATTTTTATTCTCCACTCTGCATTCCAAGATGTGGATTTTCCATCACTAAGCCTCAGCTGAAGGAACCACCAGATAACATTTCTCTCAGCCTTCAGAAATACCACCATATCACATATTTGTTTGAAATAGGTAATGCTCACTTCATCCTCTAACTCTTATTCCACTAAACCCTACTCTTCTACAATATTTCTAATCTACTGCTTCAGAGTTTAATTCATCTGCAAACTGCCATACTGGAGGAGACACTCAAAGCAAAATTCCTAATTCTGAGAATATTCTTTATCAGTCACTGTCTTTCTGCTCAAAATTTTAAGAAAACCTCCCATTCAGACATCTGTATGTCAGCCTAGAAACAGTGAAAACTTTTTTTTGCTCTCTCACCCACATTTAATGAATTTAAAACTGACTGTTCTGTTGGCAAAGGAGAGGAAGGGGGATGGGTGTCCCTCCAGCTGTTTGCAGCAATCTTTGCGCAGAGAGAGGCTCACATCCAACTGCTGCAGGCTGGAACAGTCAGATTGAGGGCAGGGAAGTAATCCCACAGCAGGTCTAGTTCTCAACCGTGCCGGATTTTTTTTATCAACAATCTTCATTGTTTGTCCTCTGTTTTGAGGTCTCCCTTCAGTAAGTAGGCAAGTTTGGAACCAGTGAAAAAATTGCAGTGTTAGAAGCAATAGCTGGATTCTTATGTGCCTCCTTCAACTCCTTCCCTCATTCACAGTTCCCTGCTCATATTTTTACAGCTTTTGCATATATTCCAGCTTTTTGCCAGTTTCATTCTTTGTCCTGTCACTTGCATGTATTTTAATTTCACATCCAAGTTTCCTATCCTGATATGCATTTGAGAAGGTTTGGAGGCAAGCAAGTCTCAAAAAAAATGAGCAGTGAGTGGCAGGGTGTATTGACTTCTCTAGATTTACATTTCCCTCAGCATTCACAGAAGCCTAATTGATTTATGGACCTAGTGAGCTTTCTGCCTCAAAAAAAATAATTGCTCATGCAGTCCAATTATACCAAGGCAATTAAGAATTACAATTTGAGTAAGGAATAATAACAGAATTCAAGACCGAAAACAATAATCTTTTTCTGGTCTGTTTCTTTTCTGAAAGAGGTCAGAGTCAACACTTCCACCAAATTCAAAGGGAAGACATTTCTGACTTTATTGTCAAGCTAACACAGCTAAAATACATAAACCAGACATATACAGTCAAAATACATAGACTATGTTTAAGACCAAATTTGGTAACTGATCACAATGAATCACTGTTTCTAAATGAGGGCAGAGGTTGTCCCTACAAGCCTTTTTCTTTTATTTAAATTTCAGCAAGCATTGCTGAGTTTATCAAGACCTACTTTCTTGTTTTGTGTACAGAGTACCTCATGCAGTGGACTACTGCTCCCCATCTGAGACTGCATGACAGGTCTGCAGTACAAAGACAAAACAAAACCAAATAAAAATCCAGTATGATTAAATCCTTTCATCTGGCATCGTTCTCCACAGTACTGCTATTGTTTATGCAAAAATTGCCATTTTGAGACAAAACTAAGGCCATCTTTCTAATATCTTAATGGTGAAATATTTTAGAACACCTGAACACAGCTGGTAGCGTAGTCCCAAAAATTAGAAGATAGAAAAACAAAACAAACAAATTCCAAGAAAAATATTAAGCTGGGTTTCAGTTTAGTTGAAAAAACCTTCAGGCTTTGGAAGCATCCTCTGCAGAGAAGAGCAGAGAACCTACAGCTTGAGTATGTTTCCAAGCAAAAAGAAAGAGCCCACTGTTGCTCATACACCATGAGCTGAAGGATGCCAAGGGATGGGAGCACAGTTCGGTCCCCTGGGAGAAACAACCTGAGAGTGGCCACACAAGAGCCAGCTGTACAGTCACTCTCTGTACAGTGACTGTGTCAGCACTGACAAACAAGGCAGGGGAGGACAGCAAAGGGATGAGACTCAGCTCTGGCTGTATCTGTAATTGCTAGAAACACTGTATTCCAAAGCAGAACAGCAGTAAATGATCAGCGGGAGCAGGGGATGACTACACGCGGAATTATTAATATTTTAATGTGTAAGGAGCCCAAGGAAAGCTCTCTAACTCTGCTAACCTCAACCACTTTTTATGACTGATAATATCAGGGAAACAAAGTGTAAGAAAGTACTTAAGGAATTGCTCCCATGAGGCCAAAACTGCACACATTTGCCCGATTTATTTGTACCAAACTTGCTTTAAAGGTAAAAGTTCTCCCAAGGCAACCCTCTCGTTTTGCTGGTAGATCCCACATAACCACAGGCTCTTGATTCTCTCTAGGGGAGATTTTGTGAGGTACAAATGGCAGTTACATGCCCAATTCCCATTATCTCTCAAAGACAATTACATGCTAAACTGTTCTCTGTGCCTTTTATAACCTTCTCTTTTAGGGTCAGATGTTCCTGATTACAGAGATTATCTACAAAAGGTTTCACAACAGCAGTACTTTGAGGTACTTCTTTAAAATGCTATTGGAAGGTTTTACACAACATATAAAGTAATAATCATGTAGTCAATGCATTGTTTTGAGAAGCTGACATTTACATGCTAAAATGAGATACATTTTTACGGAAGCATACTCTCAGTCGAAAATATATGCAATTGTGGTTTATTCTGTTGCTCCAGTGAATTAAAACATTTATTCTACAAAACATAGATGAGATATAATCTAGGGGGTTGATGACTTTTTACAACATCTCAGAAGACTGAGAGGGAGACTTTGCTGTAAACTAGTTTGCAGTAAATGGAGTTTGCAGTAGAAAATTATGTCCACTATGTGGTGAAGGATTACTGTCACTTTCAGCTCTGGTCTTGCTTTATTTTATTTTTCCTAGTCTAGCTGGCTGCAAATCTTTGAAATTGCATAATGCCAATTAAGAAAAATAAAGAGCAAATTGAGATACCAGTATTCATACAGGAATGCTGTTGGCTGAGGCCCCAGATACTTTTTATGTCTCCAGTGATTTGCCTGTAACTGTTCCAGGAAGTTTGGGAAAAGCTTTGCATTGACATCGGGCTGCAAGTGCTGGAAAAACTTTACCCTGGGAAAGACTTGATGACCAGTTCAATGTCCTGGATAGCCTATCCTATGACTTCTGTGGACATTTTCAAGGTTAATGAATTTAGCAGAACTCCAACCAACCTCCTCACATACACTTTTCAGAGTAGTTTTACTTAAGGGAGAGTTTAAAAAATTGTTTATTTTTTTCTCCTCATTTCTCTCTTCTCGAAGTCTTTGAATTTTAATTTTTCATTTAGGTTTTTTTTTGCCTATTGATGCACCTATGAACTTCTTAAAGGGAAAGAACTTAATATAACCTTGATTAAAAAAAAAAAAAGAAAAGAAACAAAAAAAACCAAACAAATTAACAAAACCAAACAAACAAAATTTTAATTCCCACAATAGCTTATTCTCACTTCCAAAATGCCAAGATTAAGGATGACTCTTATCTTTCTAATTCATAGGCTTGAGACTTGTTTATCTTTTTGCAAATGAAAAGTGATTAAAAACAAGAAAAATAATAAGTAATTCTGTGGAACAGCAAAGACAGTGGACCATTTAAGCTTTGGTTGAGGATGGTGGCCACTCTAGAAGGAAAAGTCATCCCAAGAGTTGTCTTCTGAGGTGAGAAGAAAGCATTCAATGTATGCTAGGTTCAGTGCTCAATCCATCAGTAGAAGATTCAGTGGAATTACTCTTTTGAGTGGGGTTTTGTTCCCCAGGAATTATTGCATTTACTTTCCATTGTCAGAGAGTGGTCAGGCTCTTCTGACCCAGACTGACTCAGAACCTGAGTGACCCAGTCTGCACAGGGTTATCAAAGACTTGAGAGCTCACTGCTCTTCTCTAGATGCCTTCTCTGACTACGAGAGGAACTTGGTGACCCATTTGAACCAGAAACCTTATTTTTAGATGACTAAAGTTAGTTTAAAAAAAAGTCAGCTAAATAAATTCAAATTATTTTATGGCTCTTCATTTCCAAGTTAAATCTGGCAATGCAAAAGGTGTGTAAAAGCAGTAAAAAGATTGTGGGAAGCAGAAATTCCTTTTCTAATACAGGCTGGGGACAAAAACAACAAGTATAATGACCTTGAAGGTTTGCAATAAATTAATTTCTATGGCAATTGGTTCTAAATATGCCAGTTTTTCAAACTTCTTATTCTTGTAGTACATTTTCTTCATAAATATGTTGTATAAGAAAATTCATTTTTATAACTTCCCACATTTGGCAAATTGAAACCTCAATGCTTCATTTTCTTTGCTGATATTTTACAGACAAGGGCAAGTAACATCACAGAAACAATGCTGACTGTGTGTACTTGTTGCTTTTAATAAAACTGTCAAGTACTAAAACCCTGAGAGTGCATAGGCATATTTATAGATTGTTTTTCTCTGAATGGATAGGAAGAATTATTCTTAAAGCCACATTCACAATTGTAAAGCTCAGGAAAAAAATCAACTAATTACAAAGAATATTTTAGAAAAATTAAGACAAGATTTGGACAAAGATAGGAAAGGACAAACTATTGAATAAATCCCAGAAAAATTATTCATTCAAAACTTTAAAGTAAACCTCTAAAGTGTGTTCTAAAAATAATGTGATTCTACTCAAGTAAAGCAAAAGAAATGAATTATCAAAAATATTTTGTTTCCTCTTGGTTGTGGTGTAGCTTCCTACTGTTGTGTCATTATTCAAGACATCTACTATTAACATTTCAGAGTACATAAAAGCCCTCACTGGACTGCAAAAAATACAGGTAATCTTTATACATGTATATATATATATATATATATATATATATATATATATATATACAGGTAAATATACAAAATAAGATGTAGAAATATTATGTCCAATATATTAAATGCAAGAACTTGGATCTAGTAGACAAGTATTTTAAATCACTTTCAGAGGTATTGACTACAAAAATCTCAGGGAATTTAGCCAGGAAGAGGATCCAGAGGTTAGATCTGCAAAAGCATTTGGGCCATTTAATCACAACAGCTATTTTAGTGAAAGTTGGATGCTTAAATACATTTAAGGATAGCGCTATAAAACTGCATGAGCAGATTAAGTACTGTGGTCCTTAAACTCGCAAAAATAGCTGGTCCTGATCAGTTAGTCAGATTTAGTATGTAAGCCTGCAATAGTAGCAATATTTTTGGGCTACAGTAGTAGCAATACTTATTAGTGGATGTTCAGAAGCCAACATGTTAAGCAAGCATTACCTGATGCTGAAAGGGCATCTCAGTCCCACCCTCCTAATGTAATTTAGTCCATAGCCTCAGATAGGATCTTAAGTTTTGTGTGATATCTTAGAGTGAGAAGCCCAAGCAAAATTAGCTTATTACCTTCACATAAAGAATAATAATCTTCTGCATTTATCAAATCTGAAGGCCACATCTACAGTACTATCCTTGTATACAGCTAGTAAACCCTGGCATCAGAACCATAAGGCCATAAGATGTTTTTGTGCTCTAGATCATCTTCACAAATGCTAGAAGACAGTTTAAATCATGTGCTTTGCTGTTGTTCTTCTACAAGGACAACTAATACCTCTAGGTGTCCTTCATTTTGATATTGATGAGAACAAGAAGCTTAAAATGCTCTCCTCCTCAGGGCTGAAAATTCTCATGGACTTTAAGCATACTTTGGCTTTAAGAGTAGAAATAATCTGGCTCAGTTTAGATGTCAACACAATTCGTCATTCTGGGTTCCCTTGACAGTCAATGGAAATCTATTCAGTGTAGACAGTGGAGTTCAGGTTGTGATTCATTTCATCCTGAAGTACACACTTAAAATAGGTCAGTGAAACTGTGCCCTAATAAGGCCTGTTTCTCTTCATATACTACAGACGGAGCCTAAGATGATGAACTCAACTGAAGATAGCTGAAGTTAAAATTAATCCATGCCTGTACTATGCAGTACAACTTTTGTGGATGTAGTCTATCATATCCAGTATCTTTTTTTCCAGGGAACAGGATGAAGAATATTAATTTTCAATTATAAATATTCACAGATTTGCCCATAAAATAAATCCCTAAACTTTATTATATCTATTTTAAGGTTATGGTAAAAATTAGTGTAAACAGAATCTAAAGAATCAAGGTCTTTAAAGAAAAAGAAAATTAAGTAAAAACTAGATGTGAGATTCCAAAAGCAAAGGGATTTGAATGTCTAATGAAACTGAGTAAGCATATCTCTTGGGTTTCTTTGGAAGCCTAAATATTAGTAAAGGGAAAATAAGATCAAGAAAATGTTAGCATTTCTTACCATTTCTATATTGAAGAGGGAATGCAGAAAAAATAGTTTGTGCTCTTTTAGGAAATATGTTAATGTAAAGTCATTATTCATTCATTCCATCATATTTTATGACTGGGGAAAGAAGAACATTCCAATAGTCACATTCTATTCACTTCAGCTTTTTCCAGAGCATATGAATCCCCATTTATGCAACCTCTGACCACTGATTCTGAAAAATAAAACTCACAGGAATCCTGTAAGCATAGCAGTTTTTCAAAAGGACCATTTAAAACCTTAAAAATAATTGCTTGTGTTACACTCCAAATACACGATATTAAGCTCTGTCCATTAAGAAGTTTCTAAGGAGATTTTGAGAGGAAGACTTACAATGAATACCTTGACTAATAAAAAACCCAAAACCTTATGTATTTATCTTTACATTAGCCCGTCTCTTTCAGCAGGAAACATAGAACTGCGATTACCAGGCACTGAGGGTTTTTTAAAAATGTAAAATAAAGAAGAGAGGGGATAAGCTGAAGTGAGGAAAATGCAAGCATTGTACAACTCACCAGACCTCCTGTCCCAGAGAGATTTATTTATTGGAAATTATGGCAAGAGGAAAAATACTAAATAACTTTAAGTCCCTTGTTATTATGTCATATGTAGCCCCACAGTACAATACAGTCACAATCTGCTGTTTTGTAAACTGAGCTGTCAAACATTTGTTATTTTAAAGCTGCAGCTTTTCAAGGTCCTCTGACAGCCAGTGGTCTCAGCTCTCAGCCTGATTCATGGCTGGCTCTGAGACAGAGGAAGTTCGCGTCTGCTGTAATCTAAACACTTTGCAAATGGAGCATTGGAACAGTGGTGAAAGAAGAAAATAACCTAAACCCTATAACCCAGACAAGAATCCTGCAAGGCTTCTGGGGAGAAGAGAAAGGAAATAGGTACAACAGCATAGTCTGCAAGATCAGCAAATGTATTCACATGATTTTATTTCAAAAAACTCTCTGTGTTTCAGGCAGGGAGAAGAAGTTGATTTTAAGCCACTTAGCTGAAAAGCAGTGAGAATTAGTCTCTGTCAAAAATATGGAAACAATGTCCCAGACGTGTACTTCTGCAACATCTGTATTTTCCATTTCAAGAGTAAATACAAAAAAGGTTGGTTGTAGGAGGATTTATCCTTCTCCTCCTCTCCCTCTCACCCCTGAGAGTTGAGTCTCGCCCTTAAATTCAGAGCAGTGAAGGATTATAAAGCATAAAGAGATGTGGATAGCTTCCACTGCACTGAACTTGAGATCTACTGTTTCAGAGGTACCACGCAGACAGTAAAGGGAAGATGTATTCCTTGGCTGTGGTAAAATGCCTCTATAATGCTGAGATAATGAAATCAAGACATAACTACTGCTTAGTCCTTCTTAAAGGAAACAAAAGTTCAAATCCAGAGAGAAATATTTTAAAAGCTCCCTAGTCAATTAACCAACACCATGCTTATGATATAATATTAGCCTAGAATTTATTTCCCATTTTTGCCTTATACAATTCTTGCCCTTTTTCAGAGTTCTTTGTTTCCAGTATGCTTCTGTTTGTGACTAGTCTAAGCCTCATTCCTGCTCCCCTCCTTTCACAGAGCAACCCACATCAAAATACTCTGCTAGGATATAAAAGAGGCCTTTGAACTGCCCACTTGCAGCCTGGTCTGACCAAATGTAAAAGTTTCCTATTTTGATTACTTGTATGGACATATAGGTAGCCTCAGGATAGTGTTCTAGCTACAAGGTTCTCTCAACTGTCAGGAAGAAAATATGTTTCTGGATGAACAATTGGTAATCCTGTCCTACCAGTCCTCATTGCAACATAAATCAAATGTATTTTTACAGTTTGTGTCTGGTGAGTTACAGCTCACTTTTTAGCATTCGTTTTGTAGACAGTAACACAATACAGCAGGAATCATTGCAAAAGGGAAGGATTTGTGAGAAGAAGCATAATTTGTATACATTCTGTGCAGAAAGACACCATGCTGAAGATTTTGGCAACTTACTTGAAATGTTTATAGCAGCCATAATACTTGCCTTTCAAAAAAATGATTTATAGACAGCTGGAATTTACACACATTGCTTGGAATCTGTGGAAGAATCTATAGGATGGTTCACGTCCTTCAGAAAGCTGAATGCCTAAAAGCAAAGCTATGGAGATTGTAGAAAGTGCACTTACAAAGCATCTGCAAACTAGTGCCAGCATTCCTGCCTTTGTCACCAAGCAATGGAAAGGCTTTTTTAGTTAAACTGAAGTAATTAAATCCCTTAGCTTTCATTAAAAGGATAGAACTGTCTGCTGTTGGTCTGAAGAAGTGCACTGAGGGAATGTAAATTTTAATTTCATGGTGCAAGTGTTAAATTATTGCCATCTCAGCTGCCTGCCAAAACTACATGAAATGCCACCACATTTTAATAATTGTCCTTTTGTTTTAGGTGGAAATACCACATGTGTTATGATTTGGAAGTTTTTATGTGCAATTAGAGCCCTGAGAACTACAGCAGCATAACCAAATTCAGTTCACCTAATTGGACTAAGAAACTATCATTTCTGGAATGGTTTGTGTCCTTTTGAGTGTCTGTGTTCATGCATGTGTGCATAAAAAAATGAAACTTATTTACTCCTTCATCCTCTGTTAAAATAGAGAAATTCCTTGCAGTTCAAATTCAAGATACAGCTGAGTATTCTAAATTAATCTCAAAACAATTGTTGGAATGCATGTAAATACAAACCTGCCCTTCTGAATCCCAGAATTCCTTCTTTGCATTTTCTTTTTTATTTCTTATGCTGTTAACATGGATTTGTTAATGATTATCTGCCTTTACAGTGCATTGGATGAGAATTTTCAGATTCCCAAACTATACAAATCAGAGCCATTCTCACCACTGTGGAAAGAAATACTAACCTTTCTTTCAGAAGTGCAGAATTTACGACAAATTTGATAATGTTCATAAGATTGCCTTGTTGTAAGTGGGATTAACAAAGAAAACCAAATGGAGACGCTTTCACTACAAATAACTTTGTAGGGTTCTATAAACTTATATAGTAAAAAAATGGAAAAAAATGGAAAAAAACAAAAGGTGAATCTCAAATCCTTATTAACTTCTGTCTAGGCATTTCCAGTGTGTTTTGAAGCCTTCTATAAAGGCTTTTAGGCAATACTGCACTGACATTTCCACATGGCCAGTGTCTCATTGGCTCTGCAAGGACCCTCACCTTGCTAAGGAGCTAGTTGTTGGTTTTGTGTCATTTGTTCTTGAATAAGCAGGTTCATCATTCTCTCTGGCCCCACAAAATTAACACTGGCACAAGTTCCAAAGAGGCAAAATCTAGAAAGACAGAGAAATGCCACTAACCCTGCTCTTCCCTGACTTTATTATTTCTGTCCAAAAATTAAGCTTGCAATTGCAAATACATTGCAAATCCAACCAGTTATATTTCCAAGTCCTGTTTCAGTACCTAAGCTTCCATTAGAACCCATAGGTAGGCACTAGGAGATTTAAGAGCTCACTTATCCTTTTGAGTTTGACCTTTCTTCAAGTAGAAATGGAGTCTCTGAGCTTTTCTTTTCCTTTTCTCTGCTCTTAGTGAAAAGAAAATTGCCCAAGCTTGAGCAAAGTAGGGTTCAAAGGAGTTTTTGCTTCTGAGAAAACCCTGAGACTTATGTCTCTAATAAGTGCATCTGATTCTGGGAGAATATCCGCTTTGTTTCCTTTTGCAGATTTAACTATACAGTGAGACACCAATAGCAGCTAAAATAATGAGATTTGGAGAGTCCTCTCAGAGCACAGAGAAGATTATTTAACTGCAAAACTATTGGGGAAACCCTGAGGTACCACAGTCCTGTCTTCCAAATGGCTGGAGATATGGACAGTTCTGTGCATGCCTAGAATACCACTTTTGGAGAAATTTAATTACAGAAAACTAAACTTTGATGGGATCAGCTAGAAACTAGGAAAGAGTCTTGAATATCAGGAAGACTCCAACAAAATTCTTACTGAGACATCTGAGATGTTTACAAATACCCAAGATTTATGTCTTCAACCAAAATTGTTTTACTAAGACAGCATTGTCCCAGTCCCTGCATTTGCTGAGGTGAGTAAACCTGTCATTTCCTGCCTTGTCTTTTTCCAGCATACTGCTGACCATACAGAGATGCTCACTCTCTGGCAAGCAAGACATTTCTCAACGTTCTTGTTGAGTATCATGTTGACACATTTTCCTAAACTTATATTTCTAGTGCCATTTGAAGCATACATAAACCTGGCAGAGAGAACACAGGATTCTCTCTAACTGGCACTCCCAGGTGTGACAGCTGAAAGAAAAGCAAGTGTCCTATGACATTTCATGGTCCCGTGTTTCACCAATCCATCTGAACCCTGGATGGGAACAAATGTATATATAGAGATGCCATAGAGGAATGCACATATGTTTTGGGTTCAATCAGTGGCAGTGAATTCTTTACAATCTGTGGCAATGAGTCCTGCCCAAGAGTGAGAGGCTCTGAAACTAGAACACAACCCAGTGGAGTCCCTTGGGATCCACCTATGTGTTCTTTCTTCACTTGCAGTATTCTGCGTTGCTTGTGATTCAGTAACTGCAGATAGAAGAGTATAAAATCTCAAGGCAAGATAGTTGTAAACTTATTCTTTCCCAAGAATACCAGAACAAAGTGACAATGTATTGCTTCTTAAGGTTTTATATCAAATAAATTATCTTTTTAGGTTTGAATGTTTTGAAACAAGCATTGACTATGATTTCACATGTAGAGCCTGAAAATATGTGTAATTCTCATGCGTATTCCATCAAGGTTTACTGGTGAAGATCTGATATTGTAAACAACCCTTGTTTACACAAAAAGACAATTGGATCTTCTTTTGTTTCAGAGTTTACATGGTTAGAGACTGAGATCATTATTTTTGAAATGTGATGATGGGAAGACGCACTAAGTACCCTTGTGAAGGTTTTACAATGAATTCTGTAAATAAAGCCCACAACAGAAATGCACAATGTCTCCAAAGAAACAATTATGATGTACTGTGTTTGAATAATGACTCACAATATTTTTTCATCATCTGTTTACATAATAAGTCATAATAACATTTCAAAATATGGTGTATGGGTTTTTATGATTGTCTTAATTGTGCAGAAGGGAATTGCCACAGCCTAGCATCATAAACTTTGTAAACCTTTCTTGGAGACTGCTTTTTTATCCCCATCCTCTTCTGCTCAAACAAAAGCGTGAAGGAAACAGAGCACACAAATAAAAGTGCTTTAAAATAGTCCCATGTGTCTGGCTAAAACAAAAGACAGGAAATTCTTAAAAGTATGGTTATAAACTGAAAAATGCTTATAAACATGGGTTCCTAATGTCCTGCATTTATGCATCTCTAATTATTTCACTATCAATATTTTCTTTGTTTATATATATATATACACAAGTGGCACTGGGTCAAAGTGCCAAGACCACATTCTTAGCCTGAGATCTGGAACACAAGTCCTGCTGCTGTTGGCTTCTACTTCAGCCTCAGAGATGGAACTGAATGAAGCCCCTGGATTTCAGCTCCTGTAAGTTTTATATGACACATTATTTCTAATCTTAAACCATAGTCCACTGTGGAGACTAAGGTTACGATTCAGCTTTTAAGACCGATGTGGTAAATCTCAATTAACTCCTGAAATGTCAGGAGGACAAAACACGCTGCAGTTACAGCAAAAGTGCTCAGCAGTGTCCAAGGGCTTCAACAAGAGACCTTGCTGCTCACAGGAAGATCTAGAAAGGGGCCATGGGTTTCATAGACCTAAACAGTGCAACATCCGCCTAGGCTTCAGGCATTGTAGCCTGCAATCCAAACCCAAGATTAGATGTTTGTTACAGGAAACATATGACAGTTTAGGATACTAACTCAAAGTAAATGCAAAGAAATACCCTACTCTGTCTCACAGCACTGAAACTCAAATGATGTGATCACCCGATGAAGTTTAGGCACTTAGTGTCACAGCTGAAAGATGTGACTATTCCATCCAGATAGGATCCATAGACCATGAGGGCTATTCATCTGGTTTTCAAATGTACAAGCTGTCTGTAAAACTGACAAAAATGAGATAGCAACAACACTTCACAGGACTATTCCTAATTCTATCATTTAATGAATAATAGACATAAATGTTTTGTGGAGCAAGGTCACTTGCTCTATATAGTTTCCCTCCTCTCATCTGTCTCCACAACTCTTAGTCACATGCAGTTGGAGTCAGCACCACCTGCCCAGCTATGTAGGTGAGGCCAGGACTCTGTGGCTAAGGCCTGCTTCCTCAGAAATGAGAGGTTTAAACGCCTGACATAAAAGCAAATGGGAGGAGGGGGGCAACTGGGGATATTTCTTTCTAAAACATTCACATTTTTATTGGAGTATATTCACAGAATTACTTGGTTTGGAAAGACCCTTCAAAGATCAACTACTCTTACCCACCTGGTTGCTCAAAGCCTCATCCAACTTGACTTTAAACACTTTCAATTATGAAGTATCCACAAAATCTAAATTCTCTGAACAATCTTTCCAAAGTCTCATCACATGTATTGTATGAATTTTCTTCCTAGTATCTAATAAATATATCTTCTTTCACTTTTGTTTATTCTTTTAAATCCCTTGCTTTAAAAAGTTCATAATTTTAAATTTATTTAGGATCACAAGGAAAATTCCAAATATTATAAAAATGTTTAATACAAATAACTAATAATGTATAATAATAACATTTCCTATAGGTTTCAGCATATACCAAACATAACCAAATAAAGATAATGAATATTGCAAGTTATTCCCCCTTTGTTTTTGCAATTTGTGTTGGATTTGCATAGTACAATACAGTGTAACTTTACTGCACTAAAAGTCATGATGGCCTTTATTTTACCTAAATTTTAGATTCTGCAATTTTCTAATCTCAGTGCTTAAAACCCAACTGGTCTATTTTAGATTGCTACCTTAGAATGAGATTAATCAGTTCATTGACTACAATGCCTGTGAACAAAGACTAAGACACTCAGAACCCAATCTCACATGAAGCTATTCTACCAGAGGTCTACATACGTAGACTTTTGTATTTGAATTGTAAATTCAAACTGAACTGTAATTTGTAAATTTATTCCATCCTTATGTCATCTTCACATTACTGCTTGAAATAAAAAGCATGCTTGAAAACCAAAGGAAGTTCACTACTCTCTAGCATAAAATTGTTCTTCCTGCAAATCAGGCTAGTCAAAGTATTGTGTTTATCTGGAGATCTCCAAGGTTTTTGGTGTAAGATATAACCAAAGTCTAGACAATGCAGAGATGGGAAAGTTCTCAGTAATTAGATATCAAGACCCCCAAGGCATTATATCATTCTCTCAAGAAAGAGAGTACTTGGGAAGTTGGCATCAGAGACAAAATTTACACAGAGACACATACACACCATATAATTAGAAGATTAAGGTAAAATTATGACACTGCCTTTGGGAAAGCCTATCTCTTAATTGTCAGAAAGATGATTAAACCAGCCACGTCAGATACCTTTGCTAAATTGAAGACGTTAAGTGGGTAAGAACTATAAATCAATCAAAAATATCATGGTCAAAAAACTCCTTTTAATCAATCCCTCCAAAACAATTCAGGTAGGTTTTCATTTTTCAGATAACCCATTGCTCCTCAGGGAAACATTCGCTTCCTAGAGAACTTCTGTCAAACAATTTTTCCCCAGCCAATGAACATGAGAATTCTCGTCATAAGTGATCTAAAAAGCACATACAGGTGTTCTGTAATGAGTAAATGTCCATTTTCTGCAATTAGCCATCTCCTTCCAACCTCAACAGTTTGCAAGACTTGCTCCTCTATGCAGCTGTGCTCATGGAAGGACAAGGAGACTGGGGAAGTCACCAAAGGACCACAAGACCTGAGCAATTATGCCATCACTTCCATGGAGCTCAATAACAGCACTTGCTTGGAGGAGCTTTTGAAATATCACTGTGAGCATCCAAGAGAACTGCAGCAACACATTCCTGGGAACAGTAGGGAGTGAGTTCAACAAGGAGTGGTAGGCCTTATTTCCCTATAACATATGTTCCTACAAGAAAAGTAAAAAGTTTTTTTCCTCAGTTTTTTTCCACATGGCCCCGTGTAAGACCATCATTTCTGCACCTGATAAAGCAATTGGGTGTGCAACGTTGTTCAAGGTCATATCATATTTGTACACCTGAAATGTAGGTTTCCATTTTATCTCTTTTGTTGGACTTAAAATGAGTCCACTATTCTATCAATAGTGACAATAAACAGACTCCATGTGTGAGACTACTTTTTTCTTCTTTTTTTCCTGTGTAGCCTGTGAAGCTTTATCTGTATAATAAATAACATGATAGACAATTTATGTAAAATTAAATGCCAGTACAAGAAATTTTTGTGGGTTTTATATCTATTTTCACAGATATAAATACACATAATATTTTGATAAATGAGCGTGTGTTTCTTTTTCCATTTCTGTTTTAACACTTAAAGAAAAATGTGCAGAAAGATGGAGAGACAAAGTAAAAATGATAAATCCTCAAATATTTATAAGACCTTGAAAGTTTTTCAAAACTCTCCCAGGAACATTCCAATTCCTATAAAAAATAAAGACTAGTAGAAAAAAAAAATTATTAGAGGAACGCAATTACTAACCTGTTAAAGAGACTTTTCTTTTCACTTTACCATTTTCCGTCATACAATCAAGATATTTAAATTGTTCCCAAGAAGTTAGCTTTGGAATGTACTTTCTCCCACATTTTCAGAACTGAATATTTTTTTGCCATATCATTTTCAGGAGACCCTTTGGTTTCAAATACTGTAAAGACACTTTCCAGACTACATTATTTCACTTGCAGTTTTGTCCTTCATTCTCATGTACTAGTGAAAGTTGTGCTCTGTGCCAGTGCTCGTGCCATCATAAAGGACGCACCTGTAATGAAATTTGAAGTTTTCCTACTGCCAGCACACAAAACATCCTACTCTGGGACATGTGCTGACCATGCAGTGAACCTGGGTTTGTATTGACCCACTAGACAACTTGATTCCAGCTGCTACTATTGGAACTAAAGACCCATTTTGATTCTAGTTATGGTTGGGAGAAGCGAAATAACAGCATCAGCAGTAGTTGGTGAATATTAGAATACATAAATACAGCTTGGAAAAAAGTTTTCTTCCCACCATCTCTGCAGTGACAACAGGAACAGCACAGGAACTAAAAAATCACAGCTATGACGTTCAAGTAGAGGTTTAATAAAGGAAATAAACCAGGAATTCCTCTTTCAGGAATTTCTCTCCTTTGCTTTTCTGCAAGAACATATCTAAAAAACAAACCTTCTAAGAAGCTTTTAGTTATCATTGTAAAAGAGCTCATGAAATTTGAATTGGACATTGCTTTTGAACAGGGCACAACTAGCAGTTTACAACTGCTATGTTGTAACACAACAGAGCAACTAATTCTAGAGTATAAAATTAAGTCAAAATACGTCAGCATGCATCAAGTACACTCAGAATTTCATTACACCGCATTCTAAATGTTCAAAAATAGTAAATGTTTAATAGTCATATGGAAGGAAATGGAAGAGCAATCAAAAAGGACCCCTAAAGGATTAAAAAAACCCACTAAAATTAATACATAGACTTAGAAAAATAAAAATTTTACAGAAGACTACAAAACTACAAAAAATGCTTTTAAATATGTAACAACAGAAGGTGACTGAATAATACTGTAATGCCTAAAGAGGATAATTTTTTAAGGGATGAGGCAGAAAGTGCTGTGAAATTCAAATAAATTCTTCTCATAGCTTATCAGAAATAAAAATTATAAGCAGATGGCAGACCTGTACACACCTTTCCTGAGGCAGAGAGAAGTAAGCACTGCAGCAAATACAAAATGCATCTGAAATATTAAAGGTGGCAATCTTAGCATGTATCAGATGAACTAGTTTCTCAGAGTTAAGTCATATCCACTTCAGAATTCACAGAAAGGGACAAAACTGGGACCACTTCACAAGAGTAATTTTAATCACTTCATTGTTGAAATAATTAATTCCTTATGCAAGACATTACTTTGAAATCAATGGGGTTGTTCACATAAGTGACAGCAGTGGGACCATGGAGAGGAAGAAGCTTTAGTGGATTTAAAGAAAAACGTGCGGAGCTGTTCAAGAATGGACCTGGTGCAACCCTGTTCACAGCTAACCATTAACAAAATAAGGACTGTATTTGAGTCAGAGAAACAAAGTTTCTTTCAGGCATATTTTAGAAGTATCCTTTTGAGATATTTTTTCCAGTCCAAATACTGAAATATATGCTTATGGGAACCATGTATTACAAAAGCTATAGAACACAACTTTAGCTAACTATGGAGCAACGTCTATTGCAGTGAGAGAATCTACCAATAAAAACTAGAAGTTTTAACCCTGAACAACGAATTCTAACAATGAATTCTGCTAGTCTAGATTCAAGTTTAAACTCCTAAAACTCACCACTATTCTACACTGAAGATAGCTATCAAGCGTGTTTTAAGCTACATGTATGAATGTGTTCAGTAACTTCAGCCTAAAAAATTCAAAACACAGACAGGTTTTCAGCCAAAACAAAGCCAGAGCCAGCAGTAATTTTAATTCTCGTCACTAAATATTTTTTGACCATGAGAGTATGTGTAAAATGAATGCACTTGTAGTTACAATAAGACAGGAATATATAGAGTTGATAGGGAGAACAACAGCTGAGGAAAAATTTTCATGTCTAAAAGATTGTATTTTCATCCTGCTGTAGTGGTTCCTGTAGCAAAAGTGTTTTTCACTTCTTCCCAATCTTACTCTTTACTAAAAATCTTAGTTTTGGAAGCAATAAGGCAGCTCAGGACTTTTGGTTTGGGTCCCTGAGAATAAACCAAGAGTTTTGGAAATGCCTCTGTTCTTTGCACGTCTGCAGGAGCCCTGCTCACTCCCAGTCTGCGCAGGAGGCTCAACTCTATCTTTGGGCTGAAGACAGACCAGGAGAGACACATGGATGTTTGCTTTCTGCTTTTCCTTCTCTGGGGAGAGAACAGCCACATTGGCTGGAGTCATAATCCATGGGCTGTCTGGAAAATACCTGCATGCTAGGAGGTGGGAAACTGAACAGGGCTATTTGAGTTCCCTTTTGTTCAAAGAAAGAGGGCTTTGAACTTAAAAACAGAGGTGCTTCAAAGTGAGACAACTTTACCCTCAGTCTTTCAGAGGAATAACCCTAACTTCCAAACTTTTAACCAAACAATATCAAGAGCAGTCCAGAAACAGTGAGGCAGTGATGGCAAACAACAGCTAAGATATTAACTGTACACAAGGTCTGCCAGTCTATGGGTCAGTTTTAACAAGACACTTGTTAAATACTTGGTATTGGCCAAAATAACTTGCAAACAGAATAGCTGCAAAGTACATAGATACTTAAGCATAACTCTGTGTCTTCTTTCACTCACATACAAGAAGTATGTTTCCAGTCTGTGAAGTAAACAGAAATAAATGCAAACTGTGTGTCTACAAATAGACAAACAGAGGAAGTGTTTCTAAAGCAGTCAACAGAATTATTAAAAGTCATTCCTCACTAAAAACAAAATAAAGAGCTCTACCTCCAGAGACAGCTGAAGAGAAGATAGTAAAATACTAAAAGACCAAACAAAACTAGTGTTTCCAATTTCAGCCTGTTAGCAAGTCAGTTAATCTGTAAAGGATGACTGTGTCTCTAAAAAATATAGCAACAAGAACTAACAAGACAAAGCTCTATCGTCAGCCTGAGCCAAAAAAAATTCAGGTGAGGTATTACTTAATGTTAAGTGCCTAAAACAAAACAAAATAAAAAGCTGAAGCAATCAAACAATTCATTTTGGTATTTCCGCTACACTTTTTTTTCCGAAAGAGTTTTTCAGGACAAATTGAAGGGGTCTAAAATATCATATGGAAAATTAAGAGAAGACAGTTGCCTCTTTTTACTCAGTATATCCCAGAAGTTACACACTGTTCACCAAACCCTAATTAACGTTGATCCTCGAAGTAAGCTTCACTTCCCTCATCCAAATATTATCCTGTTTGCAGGAGTACATTTCTCCATATCTTACCAGCTGCAGCTGATTCATTTCATACAAACAACTAATGGATCAGAAAAATAATATACAAAAATACCTTGGAAATTCACCCGACCAAGAGGCTGCTTGACTTTGTTTCCTAGTACAGTTGGCATTTCTGTTTCTGCAAAAAGTTTTAACTTCCACAAGGGACTGAAATATATCCTCTATTTTAGTGAGGGTAAACAGAAGAAAATTTCTGTGTAGTTCACCCAAACTGTATGTGAACACCCTCATTATTGGAATGCTAGCTCTTCCTCCTCCTCCAGCTGGAGAAATTTGCTTCACCCCACCCCAAGCTGTCTTTTCCTTTTTTAATACAGTAGTTTGTGTTAGAATTTCTCTTATAGTTTGGGTCTGCTTTTCTAATTTGCAGAAAAACTAAGAAAATATATTTTGTGTTAATTAGTAAATAGTTTATGCAACTGTCAATGAACAAAAAAAACCCAGATACTTTATAGAGAACTGACCTTTTCTGTATCTTCTGTATCTTTCTTCATCTTAATTGTTATTCCTGTTCTATTGCAAGATTTTAGTGAAAACACTATTAAAATGAGTACATCTGTACAGCTATTGCTCTTCATTAACTCTTCATCCTGTACTGAAAGTTAAGGCTGAAATTGGGGGGTTGTTAGTGGGCACTTGTTAATGGGCATTTCTGGTGTTCCTATTACTTTAAAAGTTGTCTATCTGCCTAATTGTAGATAATTATTATCATTTGAGGGACACACCAGAGAAGCCATGATTTTATTCCTCACTCAATGGTCAGAGAGCCTGTGGGCTAGACCAAAGTCTAGAAGGATACCTGCAATTGTGACCCATTCTCATTATCTGTTCCTATTCTAAGTTATATTAGTACAGAGTTTTATAAAATGGGAATCAATACTGCAAGTGAATTTATAGCTTTCAGTGGCAAATTACAACTTGATGTGACCAAGGAAGGATTAAGCCCATCATTTTGTTTAAGAGTTCAGATGGTTGGAGTAATTGGATGATAGCTATAGGGCATCCTTTTGGTCTATAATTAGGTCATTTCTTTCTCATCCCCTCATGGTGTGTATAATTACAAATTAATTTGAAATCCCACTGTGAGTAAAGAAAATCAGTCTAATATAATGGAAATGCAAAAGCTACAAGATAAAATTTTTTTAAAGAGTTTGAGTGTTTATGCCAAAATAGTCTGGCCCAAAAGTCATGTTCCTATGGACTGCAGGGCTCACATATGGTTTCTTTCCTATCTTTTATACGGACACAGACAAACTTTCTCTCCCAGATAAATGACATTTCATGACCACATCATCCACAAGAGTTCTGATGGGCAACAGTACTACCAGAGGACTCCCAGGCAGCTCTAAACAAGGTGATCTAGTCAAGCCATTTTACTCTTGCCATTTGAAAGGCATTCTTCTGCTTTTCCCTGAAAGTGTTAAGTGTTGCTCAGCCCCAGCTAGCATACCTGCTCCTGTGTGCTGCAGGAGCTCACCCGTTTCATCTCCTGTCTGAGCAGTGCTGCTGGCAAGTTCCGCTTCCCTTCCTTTATCAGCCCGCCGCGGTCGGATGCGTTGGACCTCCTGCCTGCCTGAATGCCGGCACAGGTAAAAACACGCACTCCTGACAAATGGATAACCCCAACCAGAGACAGTGTTTTGGCTTGCTGAACTTCCTGTTTCGCTCAAAGTGTTTTCATCTCTCCCCAGAAATCTTGAAAGGGGTCGGCGAAAGGGTCCCAGGTGTGATCTGAGCACTGGGAATGTTGACAGCGAGCCAGGGGCTGCATGGGGTGCGCGCTCAGAGGGAAGAGGAGAAAAAACTCTGTCAGCGCAGAGAACAAGGGTATCAAGATTTGATCACGTTTGTAGGTGTCTTGTAAAAGCTGTAGAACATCCCATGCTGTTAGCATGATAAGATTAGACTTCTGGCAGAAAAATTTAAAGAAACAAAAGAAAAGAAAAGGGGGGGGGGAAGAAAAGAAGAAAGGGAACTGCTTAGATATAAGATCCAAAGTTCATTGGGAGTATTTTTTATTGCATAGCTCCAAAGCTAAATGTGCTGGAGCATGTGGAAAAATAAGGAGGTGTTAAAAAGCTACCGAGCTTCTCAGTTTTCAAAACCAGTTCAAAGTCCCAGTCTTGGATTATTCACATTGTGACCTTGAGGCCTATTTGGGATGCTATGAAAATTGTATTCAGGAAGGAAGGAAGAGATTATCAAAAAGGAAAGAACTCCTTTTCATTCTAATAATGTCTTTAGAGTAACAATCATTTTCTTTTATATAAAATCTTTCATTTGAGTATACCAACATATGTGTTAGATTAAAAAAAAATTAAAATCTCAGCAGCACAAGGAAAACCTGGGGCTACCAATTAGGAAGAAGAGCTAGAGAAAGATATTTGAATGTACTTATCACTCACATGAGAGATATGTAGCAATAAGGTAACTTAGTCTTCTCATCCCAGAAGTAAAATAGACATACTAATAGTATATGTCCATTACAATGTTTCTCTAATGTAATGTCACTCTGCAATTTCTGAAACAAGTATTTTTAAATTTCCACATGAAACTGAAACAACTAAACATTTCTTCTTATATTTTCATTAGATATTTTAATTCCAAGAAAAAATTTTTTTTTACTAAATCTCATTTCCAACTTGGAAAATTTTCTACTTCCTCCATGTAGCTTCTAGAGCAGAAGATACATATTAAGGTAGAATAAAAAGAAAAAAATTAAGTAGATGAAAGACTTAGCTTCTCTATTTGTAATTTTTCTTGCCGCTGTATTTAAAAACACTATATTAATTAAAAATATATTTTTGTCTGCAATACAAATAATATACTTGGGTGGTTAGTCTTCTATAGAGAAAAATTTACCATAGAGGTCAATTACTTACAGGTATTCACTTATCATGCTATAATTTTTTAAGTAAATTACTTTGAATAGCTGGCAGCTATCAGTGAGAGTTCTTATAGAAAAATAAACACAAGAACCAAACCAGAATAATTATTGGGTTGTTTAAATTCAATTTCTTAAGATTTTTTTAATCTCTCCAAACCACAATTTAAAAAATGGGTGGTCTCAAATTAGCTACTATATAACAGAGCTTAAATTATGTGAGTGGTGAAATAACTTATTTCCCTCTAAGCACTTACAACTCTTTCTTTGCTATGTAAATAATTCATGACATTTTATTTGTAACAGATCAGTGGGAAATAGAAACCCATAATACAATATTGTTCTTTTCTTATTATTCTTTAGACCTTAATGCTAGCAACAACAAATATTCCATTGACATGTGCGTTTCAAAGACAGAAAAACATTTTTCCTTAGTGTAAAGTTGCCCTGTAATCATTCCCCTGTACAGGAGTTTACTCATGCACTTGGAGCAAATAAATCCATCTCACAGTTTGCCCACACTCCAGCCCTCAGGATGCCACCAGAGCAGCAAAACACGCACCTCAAACCTCAAAACCACTGGAATAGAACCTTGGTTTGATGTGTTCCTGACCCTCAGGCGATGCTTACAACAGCTCATGAATGCAACTTGAGGTTTTGTATGCATCTGGGAAGTCTGTGGTCTCTCAACCCTTAAAGTTTCCCAGGTGGTATTCTTCCCACTTCCTTCCACCTTTGCTTGGGTCAGATTCCTGGGGAAAAAGGATGAAGATGGCAATTTAGAAATATAGCTACTAAATATGTTCTGATGTGGTAAGGAGAGAAACAACATTTAAAAAAAAAAAAAAAAACCAAAAAAAAAATGTTTTCCTAAAATACAGGATTGTGCTAGATACCTGTTTTCTTTTGGACACCTTATACAAGAAAAAGAAAGACATCTAAAAATGTGGGAAGCTGAGCTAGAGGTCCCCAATCTGCTTGATATAAATACTTACTTTCAGTGTGTATCTGTCTTGACCAGGGCTTTTTCAGTTCATGTCACTGCCATAACCACTCATCCTGAATTTTGGGCAGTGATCCTTCCTTCAGTGGGATTTCCTTCTCAGAATCGTTTTACTTTTGATATGTGTTATTTCCCAAGCCACTCTTACGGTGCTGTTCTGCAGCAAATTTTCTACAGTACTTGTAGGTGGAACCATTTCAGGAAGCAACTCAAAAAATTAAAACAGATTTTAGGAGAGTGAAAGTGATTTTCCAGCTTAAAAGTCGCAATAGTCACCCCTGTGATGAAATGCTGAAGCCATAGTAGAAGTTTGATTCCTTCATCAGGAGCAGAACAGAATTTACTGGTCTTGTAAATCTTACCAAAGATGCTAGAAGTCATAACTCTTTCCTAGAAGGTGTAAGTTTAAGCAGTCTTTGGCATGGCTGGCTGAATCTTCCATCCCAGTACTAATCCAACCCTGCATTGCTAAATAAAGGAGGAGCTTTCAAATTCCAATTTGAATTCTGATGGAGTTTTCCCTCTGCCCTTCCTTCCAGTGCTTTTCTTTCCTTTATTAAATATTTTTCATCGGGCTATGTGGTCACTTCCTCTTAGAGTATTTTACATCCAGCTTTACCTTTCACTTCAGGAACATTGTTCTTTTTCAGTAACAGGTCATTCATTTTTGCCATGAGACCTTAAACCCATAATTCTATACCAGTAACAGAAAGGAAGAGACTCATCCCTTGTGTCATACTCTTACAGGTAAAATGCGTGAGATACCTCATTGCACCTCACAGGAAGAGGGGTCTGCCTGTACCTGATCTGTTCCCAAGGACACTGAGAGTGGATAACAAAGACTTGTGAGTGCATTGTAGTCTCAGGACCAATACATATTTGGTAAGGCTAATTTCAGATCAAATAAATCTAACTTCAGATAAAGCTACTATTCTTGATGCTGTAGTACAACATGTAGTCTGATGCAAAATTTTAGGCATAATGTGCTATGATGTGGTAGCCTATAATTATTTTTAAAATTCTGGTTCAAAATTGAAACCCAAATCATCTCTGCCACTTCCTCCAAACTTAGATCTATCAAAGTAGCTCCTCATAACGCAAAAATGGTATGCTGGTGTTTGCCAACAGGAACATTTCCCTGCATTTATGTAGCATATTCTGTACAGACACAAGAACTTCAATGCTCTTTCTTTCATTTTAGAAAGGATTATTAGACTACCTAGATATTCTTGCCTTTCAACTGTAGTAGTAGGTTTTTGACTTCAAGCAGGACTAACTGTAGTTTCCAGATACTGTGGTTGCAAATGAACATGTCAGCTGTGATCTAAGGATTATGCAAGGTTTGGGGTGCAGCTAAAGCTTAATTAAAAGTTTTCATAAGCATTTGCTTAAGCTCCAAAGAGAAGAGAAAGGAAAAAAGAGCCTACATGAAGAAGCAGGCTGGATTGAGTTGACTACTACTTTTTAATCAAGTTCCACTTGTAGGTTTAAACTCAGAAGTGACCATCGTGTCTGACCCCAAGTATAACAAAGGCCAATGATTTCACCCAGGAATTTCGCTCTTCCGCTTAGTAACTCAGAGCTGATTTGATCTTTTACAAAAATATGCGGTCTCTATTGAAAGTCAGGAGGAGTTTATCCCTCCTCACCAGCAGACTTACAGGTAATATTGCATACTAACAGTTGTCACACTTCTAAGGTTACTTAGTCACTGACAGGAAAATCCGTTTAAGAAACAAATCTATCCTGAACAAACAGGCCTTTAATCTCTTGCATTATCTCCATTGAAGGTGATTTTATTCTAGGAAGCTCAGGAAAAAGGCTTTTATAATGGCACTGCCTGCATGTGAATGTGTTTAATGACTTTTTAACCCATTAGCCATCCACTGGATAACAATCTCAAATAAGTGTGTTCCCCAGAAATAGGTGCCTAGATAAAAAAATGTCTACAAGTGGCATATTGGATTTTAATATTAGGCACTGGGAAGACTTCATAGGAAGAAGAGGCTGTAAATGTTCTAACTACAGAAAAGCTCCATCTGAAAACTGCAGTTTCATAGGCTATACAGACTTTTTCACCCACAAAATCTGTCAATGGAAGTGTATGACCATTCCTCTGAAGCACCTAGGAAATATGGACCACCATCAGACGATTCTGAAAAACTCAGCTCACCTTGGCTGAGTCCTTTTGTCACAGATTTGCTTTTAGCCACTTTTGCTTTGCTTTGCTTCCAGTTCTGTGAATCTGTCCCTTTTATTTTTTTTCTATTTTTTTCTCCAATTTCTCTAAGAAACACTTTCCAACACTTCTCAATTCAATAAATTGAAGAAAATAGGTGAACAAAAGAAAAAAATTCTGCGTTTTGCTTTGGTGAAGAAAAAAATTAACACCCTTAAGCTTTATTTAATTTCAACTCCTTATGTCTCTACTGCTGGCCCATCACCAACCCTCACAGCATGCCTGTATCAATGAAGGCTCATTCTCAGCTCCCTCGTGAAGCAGGACACTGAAAAAGTGCCAGAGAGGAACAACCCCTGCCTGAGAGGACTGCAAATTACAATAAAAATTTAAACATTCAGGTAATAGAGAAGCAAAACCATGTATGAAAAGCCACTACAGAAGAGCAGGAGCAAGGAGAGGATCTTCTAAATCCAGGCACATCTAATCCCCCTGTGGCTTGCATGCTTATCACAGTACAGTTGGGTTTGTTGTATAAGGGTTTATTTCAGCTAAACCAGACAACACTTGGCTCTAAATGGCATAGTTCATTCTGCAATAGCAGGGATCCTTTTAGAAAATGTGAGGCCAAATACATTTCCACACATTGTTGTGTGGAAATCAAAAAGTAAGCGAAATTATGCTGTCCATACAGAAGAACCGCATGCTAAACTACGGAGAATTATAAGGAGGAAAATAAAAATATCAAAAGGATTCTGAGTAAATAAAAATAATTTGGGAAGGACTCTTCCCCATTTATTCATTCCTAATGAAAATAGCCTAACCTACTAAGGATGGAGTTACTATCATGGATCTTCCCCTCCCCACTCCATGCCAAACCAATATCCGTAAATATAAAGGAAATCAAAAATAGTACTCTCTTCATGGTAGATGATCCATTGTATAGGCCCTTATCAAAGGTTTGAGATTTTAATGGGTAATCAGCCATCTGGAGACATTCCCTCGAGGTGCCTGCATATTTTGATTACAGAAGAATTCAACACTACACCTCTGTGGCTCAGGATGAGCTTTCTGTGTCTACTACCTTATATTATTAGACATATATTTTGTATTAATTTATACCTTGGGGAATTATGGCACATTAGTTTGCAACTTGCAGAAATCACCTGTCTCTTTAAATTGACATCAGGTGAATCTCCTATTGCCACAGAGTAAAAGCTTCCTCACATACACGTATAAAAAAAGGCCTCTCCCAGGGACCAAATGCTGATGAAAATGGCCACTTAGAAGACTTCCACACCTGCAGTATTCCCAGCTCTTGACATTCAGGTCTCATGATTAAAGCTTTAAAAGAGACCATCAAAATAGACTTTATGCTGGTCATTACATTTTCTTTCTCTTTTCCTCCTTCTTTCTCTCTCTTTCTCTTTTTCTTACTTTCTCTCTCTCTCTTTCCTTCTTTCCTGTGTTCTTGCCTTCATGCCTTCTTTCCAATTTTTCCTCTGTCACGGTAAGGCCTTGGAAACTCTAAATCTTTTAGAAGCGAACACAGTGATTTTCACTCAACCACATTAGTATATGATGTTTTAAGAAAACCATCAAATATTGCAAGGCTCACTAATAAAAACACTGCAGCTGGCAACATGGTTGAATGAATCATTCTCCCTAGGATTTCTGTATAGACCAAATATGCTGGCATAAGCAACTATTCTCTTCTAATAGAAGTGATGGAGCCAGAAAGAATGACTGCAGCACAAAAGCTGTGACCTGTCCTGACTAACCTCCTTTTTATACTGGCTTTGTTGATATTTCCTTGTTTATTCTTCTGTGAGCATAGGCAGAGTATGTACGATCTTTTGCAAACAGTCTTGCGTCTGTCTTACAAATCTTCACAGACAGACAGATAGTCAAACACAAACCAGCTGCAAAACAAACAGGTATTGCAATACTATGCTCAAGATTGTAAGTCTGGCTACGAGCATAAGAACCTAGGCTCAGTGCCTGGTTTGCATGTCTGTTTGTTCATCTTACTCACTAAAAAACCAAAAACAGCCTGATGTGTCCATCGGTGAATGATCACAGATGTGTAGCCTAGCTTTATGTCTCACCACTCACCCCCTTTCAAAATCTCACAGTTGAGTTGTTGACCTTTTTTTATCTTTGTACTTGTTCCTCCTGTGAGCCTGCCCTCCTTTCTCCTTAGAAATGTTCAGCTGTGTGCTACGGGTGCCATTGTGGAAGGCCAGTTCACCGTTCACTTAACTGAGTTAAAATTATCTATCTTAACACAAATCAGTCATAGCTCAAGCGTTCTGGCCCTAAGGAAGGTGTACATACTGCAGAAAAAACCTTACATACTGTTTGAGATTGCATTCACTCCGTGACTGGGATAGAGATAAGGAGTTAGAGCAGGGCTCTCATGAAATCCTAAATGCTGTGTCCAACACTGAGGTTGTCATAAGTCCTAGAAATTTGTTGTACTTAAATCAGGAGGCATGCAGATATTTACCATAAAAATTCCCCAAGTGTCTCAAATTCTGTGTCACTTTGTGCATACAACCTGCTAAGGTCTCCCAGCCAAAGAAAACTACGTCAGTCCCACCAAAGCTCTAAATCCTCAAATGAGGACCTCCTCTTTACAGGACCTAAAAGACACAAATTGAAAACAATTTCACAAACATCCTTCCCTTTTTTTAAAAAACATGAGCAGTGTAGGACCTTATATGCCCCTCTCCTATTCATTATTTTGAGGGTACAAGCTTATGGAAAAACTGAGGATACTGAGCTCTACATAACCTCTTCTCTATATGCTCTCCTAACTTTTAAGCTATCCAGGTAGAGAAGAACACACTTAAAGCCCTCCCAAGGGTTTTCCATTTTCTATAAAAGTATTAAAGATCTTCTAGTGAATGAGAAAAATATAGAACAAGATGAGCCTGTTGTTAGAGTGCTTAGCTTACAAAAGGGCACAAAAAGTCATGCTGTTGACTTATGAAGGTCTTTTCTGGATTAAAGGTCCATTGGATAAAAGAGAGAAGCAGGCTCTGATGAAGGGACTGGACACACCTCTTCCTTCTCCAAAGTAAACTCTCCAGCTGCCTGGAGAATGGTCTCTCCCTTTCCCAGTAGGCAATGGATACCATTTACCACTACCTGACCTGCCACCCTGGGAAAATGGGGGCTCCATTTACTGACTCCCAGTGAGATGAGATAAGCAAAGAGACAGCCTCCTGCAGTTTAACTGCAGGACTAATGCCTAAATTACTCTCCCCACATTCTCTATGTTGTTATTAGAAAGAGAAAGCATGAACCTGGTTGCACTTTCAAAAGAAAATTTACAGATGCTGGCATGCAGGAGAAGCTTCCTTGCTGTGAATTGTTCACATGAGTGACAACACTATTTCATAGTTCTCAGCAAAATTACTAAAATTCAGGGCAAGGGAGCACTGGTATGTAAAACACTTCACTCATTAGTATTTCTTTGTGACTAAATTAAGAGTTCCTGCTCACAGTCCTGTTTTAGGCATAGAGTCCAAGTACTGCACATCCTCAGCACTATAACCAGGATTTTTTTGGAAGAGCCTAGCTGCAGATGCTAGGCTGTGCAACAGTCAGCATTTTGGTATCCACATCTCTGGTCAGAGTCTATAAACTAAGCATTCAGAAGTGAAATGGCTCTCGAAAAACTATGCTCATCCCTTCAATCTCAGTCACTTTATTGAAATCTGAAAGAATACTTAAATATAAACCTGAAAAGGTATATAAAGGCCTTATGTTCATGGATATACTTGTAACATTTGCTTGACCCTGATAAATCAGTGTCTTGATTAACTTTTTGGAGTTGGTCCAAATATTTGATATCTTTCTTTGGTAAAAGGAAAATTTAATTTTATATCAAACAGGTATCCTTTTATAATTGAAATACCTAGATTTTACTTGCATTTGCTAAATATTATAGGTTGATTCCTGATACCAGTTAAATGTATCATGGAAGATAGTGCATCTAAATATTAGGAAATGTCATACTTCATAATTGTAGAGATATTTAATTTAATATAATGAGGAAAAATATAAATCTTACCTATTTCAAATAAAATTTTAATCAAACTGCTAAACATTTCATGGCTGGCTTATGTCACTACCTCTAGAAAATTCATTCCAAACTTATGAAAATACAAATGAAGATTTCAAATTCTAGATGACTGAATAGATGACTGAATTGTGGAAAATTTTAAGCACACTGGGTCCTGAAAATATTTTTTCCTACAGGAAAAGCAAAACCAAGGCAGAGATGAAAACAAATTATGACAGGCTGGACATGGACATTGCTAATGGTCTATGCCTATGACTTGACATTTTCTGAAATTAGTTTAGCCATCATTTTCCAACTTTTTTTCTCTGTATATTCAAGTGGTATATTTGTTCTCTCAGTTACTAAGGTCTTCCAGAACTATCTAATACCTGACTTTTAAAAAATGTTTTCTGTGCAGCTGCTAATAGCTGTGTACATGGAAGCCCTATTCAAAAGCTGCCAGCATCTCTGCAGACACACCTGCCAAAGGCTGCAGCCCTTGGAGCACACAGCCTGTTGCTGGTTTGAGAAAGCAGGCACACTCAGATGTAGCTGTTTTCTATTATTCCTGGGTAGGCACAGGCACAGTCCATGTCCCACATCCTCCAGGTCTGTGTCCCATGTGGACATGGGACCCCGTAGGCTCTGCTGTGGTTACAGGTGGTGGGGGGTACACGGGGATGTGAGGTTCAAACTGCAGCTGAGTCACTCAGAGAGGTTACTGCAGCTCCTGCTGCTCTTCCCCAGCACACTGTGGAACCAAACTTCCTTGTGCAGGCATCTCCTAAGCTGCCAAAATGATCTGGTTTAGTCTAACCGTGTTTATAAGCAGTGGTGCCATTTACAGAACCAGCTCTTTACAGAGCAAACATCTGTCAGAACAGGAGCAGCAGGATAACTGGGTATGAGGATGGTGAAGCTCTGGAAATAGAGACTTCAATGTCTGAAAGTAGCTAAGCTGTGATTGGAACAGCATGTTGGACTGCAGCTGGAGGGGTCTGCAAGCATGCAGCTAAATAGAAGCATAAATCTTTATGGAAATATTTAAAGCCACTCAGTTTCAAAATAATCATAATGACTTGTCGTTCCTCCTGGGGGCTTCTGTGCAATTTACCTGTGGTTACAGGGGACTGGCACTGCCTAGGGATTGCTGGTGAGTGGTAATATCTGTTTGTTTGTGGTGGGTGGTGGCGGTGATTCAGCCCGATGTCGAGGATATGCAAAACTGCACTAATCCCATAAATACAGAAGGAGGTCAAGATTTGGAGAATAGGTTTAAAATAGACAGAGTAGCAGTTTTCTGCAGGGAGTGTGGTAAACAGAAAATCTGAACAATGGAGTATATGAGAAAAGGTAATCTGGTGAAACCATTTGATTAATAGCAGAAATACAGTCTCGGCTGATATAGATATGTGAGAGATGGGAGAAAAGATGGCAGACTGAAGAGGAAAAGAAAGGGAAGCAGGTGATAAAAATCCCATGAAAAGACTGCTGATCAGAGGGGCTACTGTCTCCAATTCCACCTCACAATGGCTCTCAGCCCCAAAGACTTCTGACTGAAATGACTGATCACACTGTCATGACTGCACCAACCTATCTCAGTCAAAATGAACAGAATCAGCCCAAAAAAAAGATTTTGAAGCAGCAAATTTTGAACCGCTGTCTGCCGTCTACTTTTTCACACGTCTTCCATGTTGTGGTTGAGGTCTACCTAATTTCTTACATCTAAATAAATTTCAGCTCTTTGGGGAGCACAAAGAATTTATATATATAAGCAAACATTCATTTTCTATCCAATGTGTTATTTTCACTGACATTATAAAGCAGTGAAAGAACAGCAGCGAGAAACTGCAAGCATAAGGACTATTAAGTTAGCAGAAATCATTGCAGAGAGGGACTGTGGCTGCTGCCTATAAACACATCAGAGGGTAAAACTGCAGGAAGGGAGGTCAGGTCTCCCCAGGTGCTGACAGATCCCAAATGGTGGGTTGTGCTGGGATGGGACCTTGCCTGTGGCAAATGACATCTGTCCTTCACCCTAGCATGCTAGCGCAAGTGTACTTCCAGCAAGCAGTGTGCACTGTGCACCAAGCAGAGCGCTAGGGAGGCCAAAGTGTGCTTGCTGCAGTGTAGGATGTGTGGACAGGACTAATCAGTGAATGGTGGCGCTCCTCAGTGAGAGGTATTATCAGACAAAAGGCAGCAAAGTGCAGCCTGTGAGCTAGAGGATGTAAAATTAGGTCCTTAGGTTCATTGAGTCTAACTATATAGATGCTGAAGGGATAAAAAAGCTTTAGCTAATAAGTGATAGTAACCTCTAAATGTCACTTAATAACTTCAATTTAATGATTTGGGGCTATATACAATGATGGAGTTAAAGTCCCAAATATTTTAGGTGACTGGTCTCCATCATGGAACCTGACTGAGGTGCCAAAATTCCTTGAAGAAAGGGCTAGAACCTCAAAACAGAACCCAAAACAGCCAGCTTAGTGAGGAGCAGCCTGGAGCTGCAGAGCCCACCATCCCCTTCTTAACTTAATATTTTTGTCTTTAAAGGAACACCATGGGTTTTTCAGAATTGTAAAAGAAGCAAAAAAAACAATTCTCAAAGTCTACTGATTGCTGTCTTCACATAAGAGGTGGGGTTCACTTTCTTCACATCAATGGATTAGAGCACACACATACACACATGCACTAGAACAATGCCAAAACCTCAAGGCAGTGAAAGTAGATGGAAAAGTTTTTCTTAAAAAATAGGATTTGTGGGGTTTTTTAATAATTGTGCATGTAAGACGCTAAATATCTGATTGCTAAGTGATTGGTTCTGGTGGAGACAAACTAGTGAGAAAGTGCAGTTCAGGCAGTCAGAGGTGAATGACATGGCTCTGCAAGACATTACATGGCTCTCATCACTTCATGTGATATATGTGTGAATAATTAAAAACTTGAACCTGCCATGCTTGGGTTAGAAACAGGGAATTTGATTCCTGATACATAATATCTAAAAGCAGATACTTATCAGTCACACTAAATATTTTTGGTATGGAATCTATGAAAAACAAAATAAAACAAAAACAAACAAAAAAATTTTTAAAAAATTCCATGTAGTTCCCAAAAGTGAAAGGCAAGCAGGTTCAAGTCAGCCCTTTCATTTCCTCTCCACAATTGTAGTTGAGAACACAGTTAACTCAGTCAAGAATCTTCTTTTTTTTCTTTTTTCTCCTTTTTATTTTGACAGGGGCTTTCACTCTCCCCACTGAAGGAAACTAAACTCAGAGAACTTTACAGGCATTTCTATTGACTCTGTGAATAATCTTGACTCTATGGATTATCCTCAAGCAGCTGTGGAGAACACAAAAGATTTCCCCAAACATAAGAAAAAGAATACTGATGCAGCCTGGGGCAGGTTTTTTTTCCTCAGCTCTCAAGTGATTTTTAAGAGCCAGCCGGTCTGGAGGACGATGGATTTGTTTGTAGGAAAGGTAAACACTGCCAAAATCAACAAGTTCCTTCCTTAGGGGCCTGCAGAGCAAATTGGTCCACAGATTAAGACAGTTCAGTTAAGTCATGTTGGGGCTGACATGAACCCTTCAGGCTCTTTCGCTTTTACCCCAGAAAATACAAAGAGAAATTATAAGATTCTGATGAAGGAATTATACGTAGCAGGGTCAGAGAAATGAAATAAATTAAAATTGATCTCCTCTGTAAATTTCCTGGCACAGGATTTGATGGGCTTAACTGAGAGGGTTGGTAGCTTTACCAGTAGTCTCCTTTGCACAGCTTTGGGTCAAATAGGCTCTGTCTTGACTCTCTAGATTGGTATCGGTGCAGGATTTAACAGCAATTAAATCTGTGTAAAATGATCTCATATGTTGTCACCTGCCAAAGAAATGGCAGTGGGTGAAGGTCTAACCCTATTCACAAGTCATTTTTCCAACCCAAGCCAGGAAATGTGCTAAAAAAGCAAGCCATCATGTATTACAGAGGTGGATTTCATCTTCATGAATGCACAGGATGTCTGTCAGAGACAAAGTGAGATGGGAAAAACAGCATTTTACAATCTGCTTTGCAATTTCCCAGCACTTTTTATTTCAAAGACATGAAAGAATTAAGACAAACTGGTTTTTAATCCTGATAAGACACCAAAACATTCATCACTCTCATTTCAAAAATAAAGAAAAAGAGGGAAATAGAAACTCAGGTCTCATGCCAATTCTGGTGCCACAAATCACAAGAAAATTTTATCAGAAAAGTGTAATAGGAAGATAAAGCAAATTTCTCAGATTATTCTACTTAACAAAGGTGCATAAAACTTTAGCAAGCAGCTCTGAATACTTTGGCTGGCTGTAGCTGACATGGCCAGGTCATGCATAGTTCAGCTGGACTTTATTGGCATGACAACATCTTCACACACAGCTACAGGAAATCAGCAATGCAGCTGGGAGGGAAGACAGGTCTCCTGACTAGCAATTCTGTGTATTAATGACAATACTCTGCTTCCTAGTCCCTTACATCCTCACAGCATTTTTCAATCATTAACTAATGCATCAGTGAGATTTGTTTGAGATGGAGATGCAACAAGCAAGCTCAAAATGAGGAGCATATAGGGCCACCATTTCAGTGGGAAAAGGTTAACTCATTCGAACTAAATCCCACAGAGCCTCTCTGTTCAGAAACCACCACATTTTAAAACAAATGAGAGTTAACATCTCATTAACAGTGAGGTTAGTTGCTATAAGTATGCTGTATAAAAAATTTTAATGCTTATTTCTACTGGCAAACATAGTAGAGGAATATTATATTCAAAAGTCTTTGTCAAAAAGGCTACAGAATTGCTAATCACTGCAGTTACACTCTCATTCTGACCTAAATTAACATGGCTCTTCAGGCTTTTCCTGCACAGCCATACACGAGACCCCCCATGCTGTCTAACAACCAGAGAGAGCATACCTGTACCTCAGCCACACCACAGACTCCTCTGTCTTGGGACAGAGCTGTTGCACTTGCTGTCACCAGGAGGGAAATATCAAGCCTGCTGGTGGTGATGGTGATGTTCCTTTCTGTTCAGAGCTCCTGTGGACCCAGCTGTCTGTCCTACTCCAGGACTGCAGGTACACAGGCTGAGAATCATCGGGAATAAGTGCCACTGGAATTCCTCAGCTCCATGAGACACAGGTACCACAGCACCAGCACAGCCCGAGCCTTGTTCACGCGTGGTGCCAAGGGTGGAACTGGCATGTACCACTGATCTCTGCCTTTTACTGACCACAGACATCTTTGTTTTGGTCCTATCATCATATGACCTCTCCTGACTATGTTTTCTATTTATTATTGCCACGGAGAGAAAGGTTTTCACACGCTTGGTATATGTGCAAACACTAAAATTTTGCCTACTCTCAGAAAGATATTTTGTTTATATTAATGAAGTGCTATTTTGGAAGTCAGTGACTGACTAAGAAATTTTAATCAGTCAAAGAGAGACCCAAGGAAATATACACCTCTTTTATGACTCACAGTCAAGAAAGAGGAAGAACTTATGCCAGCTAGAAGAAAACAGCAAACAAATAGCATATGTGTTGTTAGCAATCCCCAGATATAATCCTCAGCTTTACTCATTGAAGGGCAAATTTACAACGTCACTCCTGGTTATATGGCAGAGGGGCTTATTTCCAGCATAGTCATGGTTAATAACTTCAGTTAGCTGGTAACAGTTGAAAAGTAGCAACAGGCATCATCGCTGCTGTTATGGCCACAGGGTGGTAACAGAATTCAATGAATTCTAGAGAAGAATACTCAAAATGTCAAAACATAAGCTTAACTGAAAAAAAGGCTGAAGTGTAAGTCCAACCCAGAGAATGGAAAAGTACTGGATAAAACACTGGAAAATATACTGCAGGGAACAATCCCGCTTTGGCAGTGGGATAGACTGAATGACCTAATACAACTTTTCCGTCTCTAATTTATACGATTCTATGATTCAACAAAAACAAACTGTGAAATTAAAAGCTGAAGCAAGTCTATAACCTGACTACCACATTCTATAAAAGCATATATACGTGATTCTATAGGTATTTAAAATAGTGACTGTCTTGGCACCAGTACCACAGAAGATATATGCAGATTGTCAGATTTCCTCTTAAAACATTCATCTGGCTGCCAGGCTGAGGAGATGCCAGCAGCCTCAGAGATAAACCTAAGAATAACTCTTAAGACACTCTGGAAAGAAATAATCACTAAAACTGAAAAAGTCAATTATGGTGACTGCTACAAGCTAAAATTCTGTTTGCATTTTGACAATCAAGACAAAGAACAACAACAAAAAAAAAAACAAAACCAAAAAAAACCAAAAAAAAAGCCAGGAACAGAAGGAAAGTTTGGCCCTCAATGTCATCAGCTATGTTTGAGAATGGATACTCCATGGGACAGGCACCTACTGTTCCTTTTCTTGTTGTGCCTTTTCTTATTGTGCTTTTCCTCTGTGGGGACACTTACAAATAAGTTCAACAACTGAATTGAAAATTAATGAGTAGACTGATCAGAATATATAGCATTAAATTTGTCTCCTTACTGGATACATGCAAATCATAAAAAAATTAATAAAATATGTAATACATCCAAATCCCTTCCTACCTTTTTTTTATTGCTTATAATGATCTTTTAAAGGAAATCACTTCTCTTAAGTGACTGCAATGAGAGACATATATATTTAGGTTCTCTTAGTTTAGTTTAAAAGTATTCCAAATGTACTAACAAAGATTGTCCTGTTTTCTGAGAAGGAAATACTGACTTTCAAATGTGCTTCCCCATGCAGATAATCCTGTGACCACAGAGGTTCCTGGAGTTGTAAATAATTTGAGACCACCTGGACATGTCTAATGTAGACAGCCTGCGGAAATAAGTCATTCAAAAGAAAAACGAAGTCCTCTTATTTGAGTCCCTGGGTAGAGATCTGTAGCTTGAAGGCTAATCAATTAGCTTCCAGCAGAAGAATGGGTGGCTCTGTTCTGGAGTACCAGCTTCAGTGCCTTTCTAAACAGTGGAAGAGCCCTGTCATCCCGTTTTAAATAAGGAACAAGCTTCACCACTGAGGAGGACAAGTATATGATTTAAACAAATAGTTTATTAAAGGAGCAATTGTGAAAGAAAAGATTCATCCATTTTTTAAAGGACTAGTTGTGCCATCTGAGAAAAATAGCGACTGTGAATTGCTTTTCCACAACACTGAGCTTCCAATTATTAAAGAATGTTTTTTTTTTCTCAAAGGAAAAAAGAACACTCATAGTGTTAACAAAAGCAAATGCTGGACTGACCATAATCAAGATGATTGCCACTGGAGTTGAATCAAAAAAATCTATTTGGGAAGGTGACACAGTAGTTTCCTGATGGTAAAACAGAAATAGTAGATGCATAAAACCACAGGCTCCTTCTGCTGCTTTTAAACCCTTTAAAAATTGCCTTTATTACTGTCCCACTTTTTACATCTGCTTCAGTCCTTATTCTATAGCAGGTGTTAAAACAGCCAACAAATCCTAACATAATCTCACATCTCATGACCTAAGGATATTTTAAACAAACTCTGAGATACTTAGGAGCCAATACTACTGATTTTCATTGAGGTTTGGGCTCCTGGGACAAGATTCACAAGAGAATTTTATTCAGAGGCTCAGAGCTCCTACTGCACTGTCCCAGCTGGTAGGGACCCTGGAGGCCACAGCTCTCAGTAGCACAGGCAGCACAGAAGCACTGGCTAGACAAAACCTGCAGAAACCCCAAGAAGGAGCTTGATGCTAAAGATGGAAATGCCACACCTTGTCCCCTCATTACAATCAACTTAGTTTGTCTCTCTTCAGCTGCTGTATTTTTTGGCCACTTTAACTATATTTGGTTGCAGATATGTCAAAACTGCAAGTACACCCCCTTTTTACAAGTTATAGATCCAACATAACTGCTTGACTTGTGCAATTCTTTGTACAAATAATGGAACAGTGCATAACATGAACACCCCATCCAGTAAATCAGCAGACACATAGAAGAGAATGCTCCACCAGGCTGAGCCAGAGGATATTTCATGAGTTGAGCTTCAACTCACAAGCTGAGAAAAGCTCCTGGCTCCACTTGTGTTTCACAGCCATTAACTTTGCAGAGCGAGGAAGCTAAGCTTTCCACAGAAAAATGGAGGGAAAGAAGGGAAAGGTAGAAGCCAAAAAACTCCCTTATAGTGTTATGACTGGGATATTTATTTCAAAGATCCACACTCATATTCCTCTTTGGCTAATTGAATCTGAGCGCAAGCTTCTCTATGCATAAGCTTTTGGGTATCTGGGGACAATGTTTCTCAATTCCTCAGATCTTTCCCTTTCCATTAATTAAGTAGTCTGCTCTTTGGGGTAGCGAGAGGAAAGCAAGAAATTAAATAAAGGAAAAGGCTGAAGGAAAAAAAAAACACCCCCTAACTTGCAAAACAGAACATTTCCCTGAGAAGTAGGACTCCTGGAACTGAAACAAAGTTGGATGAACTCCGTTTTCTAGAGCCACATTTTCTAACCAGGCCATTCTCCTGCAGCTGAAAGACGCTAAAGAACATGTAGGAAATTTGAGTGTGGACTAAGTACATCTACCCAGCAGGAAAAACAAGATACATTTATGGATGTGCTACATGGACCAAAGTACTACTACTGCAAGGATTTTATATAGGTCTATACACCAACCAGAAGGAAAACCAGAGGGCATTTTGATAAAGATTCACAGACAGCTACGATGGTACATAGTCTTTGGATTTAGAAGAAACAGGTGGGTGATATGGATCTGCACTTTAGTGACAAGGGTTTAATAGGAAAACAAGCCTGCAAGTACCCATATTGGGTATGAAGAGGGATGTGGGTTTTTCTGAAGGTGCCTCTCCTGTGCAGTGCCTCTCCTGTACAGACACCTTATGAGTGCTACACCTACAGGTGTTGTAGCTGTGCTGCTGAGTAAGTCCAAGGGCCTTTGGTATGACAGCAATGCACTTTGTGGCTGCCTCAACTTGGGCCAACATGGCCCAAATCCTGTTCCCTGTTTATGATAGTTAACTACTACTTTTTATGCCCATATCTATATTCCTGCCCTAGGGAAGATCTTAATTATGCTTAACAGTAGAGTGTGCACACGCCCATTGAAAATATTAATGACAGTTCTTCAAAGTGTTTCATACCCATCTTCCCTATAAGTTGGGCCATATGGTGCAGTACACACAGTCTCAGTAACCAGGGTAGGAAATTTGAAAGAACATATAATTCTCTTGCAAACAATAAGGGTGTTTCAATATCTTCTTTGAAACAAAGTATGTTTTCATTATTTGTTATTTTAATAGCTAAAAACATAGTAATAATAAAACATCAACACTGATTTTTTTTTTTCCCTCAGAAAATTGTGAAACTTTGAGTTTGGGACCACTTAGAACAGCTATAGATTTTGGAAAGCTTGAAATATATTATGGAATGGAATTCAGCATTCCTCATACTTATAGATATATATGCAATTTAGGCCCCTAGCTGCAGTGAAATATCTGGTTTTATGGGGTCTGTCCAGATAGTCTGGATTCTTTGGTCTGAATTTGCAAATACTTTTTCCCATGCTCAACTTTCCTACTGTGTGTGGTCCCACAGAAATCAGTACAGCTCCTCACAGTAGTTAAACTAAAGATGAGTGTGATTCTTTGAGTGTGTCTCATGGCCTGAGACTGCATATTCCCATGGAAAAGCACGTGTTATCTGGGGAGAGGGAAGGTTCTCTCTGAATTACCTTACACACTTATTATTCGGTGTAAAAAATGCAAATACAATTATAGTGTCACAATTTCAAGCTGAAACTGTCTGGAGGCTTCTTATATGATGCCAAGAATCATAAGTCAAAAATCTTAGAATACGCAAAGAGTGTTTCAAATTATTCCCGTATTTTCTCAAGTTGCCTGGGCAAGGATATTTTACATGGCTCATCATTTATTATCTTTCATAGGAAGGAATGTGTTGCAGGAATATAACATTATGGACTATTGCTGAGCATATTATTAAATACAATCAAGATTGTATGGTCATGTCTATCTTTACCCAAGATACTTGGATAACTGGCAGTTTCCTTCTTCATACATTTCAAGACCTATTTTTGTTGTTAAAAGAATTTAACAAAATGGGTGCTCTGGTAGATTACCATTGCTTCTCCTTGGTGGAGGGCAACAAGTGCCGAGTCAGAGTGACCATGCAGAAATTCCAATGGTCCAGGCCATTATATTTATCTCAAATGAGAAAAAAAGTCCACATTTTAAAGAATTGTTAATATCAAGAATACTGCTCCTTTTTATTAGTGTTTGGGTTTTGCATAGCACCAATTTAAAGCAGTCATTTTTTTTTAATTTACCACTGGGGGGAAAAAGTCACACAATCACATAAAATCAAGTTTAGTACGAAGCACTGACAGATCCCAAATCTTGCATTATGCAGAGAAAAATTGTGTAGTCAAAAAACAGCTGCCAGAACAACAGCTTTTCTCAGCAGTGTGCTGGAAGCCATCTCCAGTGTGTGTGGGATGGTTTACAGTGCTCAAGGGGAATGGGCTGTGTCACTTCTACGGGGAGCAGAGCACAGTGAGGGAAGGTGGAAGCAGAGAGATGGGGACAAAAATAAGTACCTGTGTCCTGACTTGCCTCAATGTAACCCAGAGAATGTAAATCATCTGCATTGCAGCCATTTTTAGGATTTTTGCCTTCCTCCCACTGCTAGGCTGGACCAGCAGCTTATGCAAGTGTGTCTTAGGTCTGAAAGGAGACAGGAGTAAGAGCAGGGACAGCCATACAGGCCAGTCGCTAACAAAAGTGCTTCCAAAAGTCCCCATGAAATATTATCTCTCACAGGCAGCTGTTCAGTGCCTCATGATGTGTGTTAGGCACTGCCTTCCTGCCAGCCTACTGGACTGCACTGCACAGCACATTCACCCCAGCCTACTTCTCTTTATTAGATTGTGAATTCAAAAGCATTGCTCTCATTGCTCCACAGACAGCTTCCCTCCCCAGGCACTCAGTGCTGCTCTCATAACCCCCACGTACCCCAGCACCATCCAGACCATGTTCATCTCAGTATGTCAAGCACTCAAGGGCCTGGGAATGCACTCTGATCCACCACATGCAAGTAAAATAAAGGTTTGTCTCATGCACATGTATGTGCCAAAGAAAGAGTAGACCACTTCTGCAGATGGCAAAGTTAANATGTCTCTGCACACTGAGAGCAAGACCCTTGTACCCCGCCACAGCCCCAGCCTGACTGTAAGCTGGTACACAAGCACAAAACACCTGAAGAGTGCACACCCAGCAGTATCCAAGAGGCATCCAAGAGGAAATCCAAGAAGAGTTGTTAATCTCCTGGGATTTTAACAAAAGAACAAAAAAGAAACAAATCTGTGT
>VXBQ01016354.1:834504-1040367 GCA_013400175.1 Phainopepla nitens
ACACCCAGCAGTATCCAAGAGGCATCCAAGAGGAAATCCAAGAAGAGTTGTTAATCTCCTGGGATTTTAACAAAAGAACAAAAAAGAAACAAATCTGTGTGAACAAGATGAATATACAAATAAGTTCCATGAGGAATAACTCAAAGGAAGTTTGCGATTTACTGCTGTTTGGATTAGTCACCATAAATAAAAATATATTTATTCACAGTCTTAAATCCAGGCTAGGACTAAGGGCCTGTTCCACAAGGCTCAATCTGCCATATAACTGGAGTTTAGAGTAAGGCTTCAACAAATCTCAGAGAATATTTTATTACTCACCCCTTAGTACTGCAAACCCTTCTGTAAGCTGCCTCTTTTACTGACATAAATGCAGATTGTTTTCCCTCAGAGAACTGAAAATAGAAGGCAATAATTCCTTGGTGAGTAAAGCTGAAACTTTCTGAATTATTAAAGAGTAATTTAGCCAAGGTCCAAGACCACCTATGAGTCTAGCAGAAGCTCACAGGTAACATGAAGGAAGGGAGAAGTACTGAAGATCTGTGATCTGCAGTTTTTGTCTGTATGGTGTAAAAGCTTCTTACTGGTAATGGGAAAAATTAGTGTCCTGGAAAACCTGGACAGCTTCTCTTCTCTGAGCTGCATCTATTCACCACCTTGTGGGGCCAGAAAGGAGTCCTTATTTCTGCCAGAGCCATGAAGAACATGGGGAGACACATACCAGTCTCACCACACAAGCCAAAGCACTAACGAAAAGATGACTGTAATGAATGTCAGGAAGATCAAATTAGGGTCAAGATAACTTGGTGTCCTGCTTGTCTGCTGCTTACTCAGAAATGATTTCCTCTTTATGAGAGTTATTTGCTCAAATGAAGTTTTTAAGAGCCCTTATCTAACTCAGCCTCCAGGCAACAGTGTTTGCCTCGCTGGGTCAAATCCTGCAGTCACTGAAAGTAGTGGGAACATTCCTTGGGATTTCAAATGGGGACAAATACACTATAGTACATATTTCCTTAAATTCCCCACAAATGAAAAAAAACCTGCCCACTAACAAAATTTAAAACCAACTAAAATCATAACAATTGCAACAGCTATTTTCTTCAAGAAATTATCTTTTTTTTTTTGTCCTGAAGAGAAGCCTACCCAAGCAGCTAAATTTATCTATTATTTTATGCTAAAAGTCACTTTATTTCCCCATTAAGGTTGAGGACAAATATTGCATTAGATCCTAAGAAAAATATGTAAAGAACTTGATAATTTATATATTAAGCAGATTTATTCAGGTTTCCAAACAGTTTCTGCTCACTTTTCAAGCCCTTTTAGGCTTGCACTTACCTACCAGTTCATGCTTTTTTCCTTGGCTTGAATTTTGAACCACTCACAGAAAGACAGAAAGAATTATGTGTTTGCCATGCTACATGAGATAGAAATATACTTTAATTTGTAAATTAATCTCATGTTGTCCAACTTTTCCATTGTCCTCAGAGTTTCTTAGATTAATTTGTTTATAAATGTATTTCCCTTTTTTGCTTTTCTTTTCCCATTTCATTGCTTTTTGGGTTCTCCATTAGCCTTCAGATAATGTCTTACCTAATTTTGTGCTACTATGGAATAAGCATCATATGAACTTTTGATTTCATATTGTTCTCTTCCTCCATCTTTGCTATCCATATTTTGCTATTTCATGTTTTAAAAGTGCCTTGTTTTTACAGTATTTGTGAAAGATGGAATCCTTCAATCCTTCCCTGTGAGAGACTGTTAATGCTGGACTGCTGACAGCCCAGCAGCAGAAAGGAAATGTACAAAGTGTAACCTAAATAAGAATTCTCCTTTTCTGGCGGGGCTTTGCAATTCTGCCTATGCAAAGACAGCAGCACCAGCCCAGTTCACCTGGTCCAACCACCCTGCTGCACATGGTTTGGTGCAGCCCAATGCATTTCTAAATATATCTATATATTTAGCTCCTTAGTGTATATTTCTTTAGCCAAAAATATAAATAGTGACCATTTATTAGAACCTAAGTCCCTAAAGTATTCCTATAGGACAGATACCATAGAAATCTGCCTTTATGTTTGGGCCTCTTGGGGATTTTTTCACTCAGTGATTAATCATCACTCCAGGAAAGCATCAATTTTTTTTTTAGTATCAGAATTTAATTCTATATTCACCCTGTGGTTCTCAATAAACATGTTCATTTGGAGAGCTAGTTTTATCCAGCTAATACCCCACTGCTGCTAAGTTAATCAAACAGAAGCAGCAAGGAGGCAAAAACAGAGAACAGACCTGCCACTTACACACTTTGCAGCCAGTGATGGGCAGGCACCCAACCTTGCTGGAGATAAACAGCTCAAAAATTAGTCTTATCCAGAATATGCTTCTGTCCCTCTGTCTGTTAAAATAAAATAAAATAAAATAAAAAAACAACGACCTCAACAACAACAACAACAAACAAAAAAAAAACAGAAATTAAAAGGAAATTAAAAGGACTGAAACAACCCTAGAAATGAGACTTTTAAGCAGCATTTTGCAAACCAAAAAAAAAAAAAAAAAACAAAGCAAACGGAAAACAAACCTATCTGTCCCCATCCAGGGATGCAGAGAGGCAAGAGACACATTTTCATAAGATTCTTCTTTGCCTCTCACCACCTTCCAGTCATTTCTACCCAACTCCCAAGAGATTTTGCTAGACGTAAAACAAGGGAAAATGAATTCTCCATAGAAATGGAATTTCTTAGGGAAGCAATTACTCACTGACCCAAAACATATCACAGAAGGAGCTTTCTGTCCATGACATTCAGTTTGACCATGAGCACACTTCTGTAAGACTTGAGACTTCCTGAAGCTCTGCTAAGACTTGCAGGATACAGTGTTCAAGCATCCCTATTCAAACTCAAGACAGAGCTTTTGCATTCCTTGACCGTCTTGTTGCTCATATTCCTCAATTTACTGTACTCTTTAGAGGAGGAATTAAAAGGGCAACATTTCATTCAACAATTGCTACAATCAGGTGCAGCTTAAAGAGTTAACTTCAAATGATGTTATTGTCATGATGCTGTTCAAAGTGCCTTCTTCACAAGAATCCTATTTGTAACTGTCTTTCAAATAAGCCTGGAATAAGATTTCCAAACACTGAGATTTTCCCTGAAGCACAAACCAACTTTGAGTCATCTCTAGGTAAATCTAATTCACAGTCTAGTGCAAAATCCATCTGGTCTAATTAGGTGACAGAGTTTGACTCTCTCTGTTTCTCACCCTTTTCTATTCAGTCCTGCACAAGATGGAATAAAAAACTTAGATATTGGAGACCAGCAGACTGAAGAGCTGTAAAAGAAATCCAGCAGGCCTCTTAAAGAAAGTGATTTTCCTTCCATCAGACAAAACCCTGTGCAATGGAGACCCATTAAATGAATGCATGAGGAAGCTGTTCTGTAGTGCATCCAGCACAATGGCTAAAAGAACACTGTTAAATTTATCTATCCAACCCAAAATATATTTCATAAAATGTGATAGACTACTCAAACAAGTATCTCTCACTGAAGGGAACTGCTAAAGTATTTTGGTGCAATGTGGATATATATTTAACAGATTTATACTTCAGATGGAATAACCCTTTAGAGGTTTACCACGCTTATGGTTTCAAAATCAGGACATAAGGCTACTGACTACTAATAGGGGCTTTATTGATGCCTTTTCCAGTGCAGAAGAGAAACTGTGTAGTACACTGGTATTGACTTTTACAACTCCTGACTATTCTTTGTACGTGTTTCTTGTTGGTTTGTGGGGATTTTGACTTCACTGCATTCCTTATGCAAAGCCAGTGCAGCTGTCACCAAGGGACTTTGGGTACCAAAAAGTTTATCAAAGACAGTAAAGTTCTAGTCAAAAAAATTAATTTTTCCTCTTTTTGCTCTCTGAATGAAATTGTTTAGGGTAAAAACATATTTCTAGTGTCAATGGCACCTGTGGAACATTATTGATTTAAATCAATTTTATAAAATATTTAAATTACAAGTTCCCTAAGCATCAGTCAGTAATCAATATCTTTGTTAATATTCCATCATCTAAAAATTATGTGTGTATCTTTTCTGAAGAAAGTTCTTGGAAATAGAGATGACCTGAACAAGAGCTATCTCAGACTTTCGGGGGGACAAAATTCAGATCCTTTCCTGGAAATCCTCAACTGCAGTCATTCATAAAGCAGACTACTCAAATAATATAATGGCAAGTCAGCTGGCCTCTACTGTCAAGTAGGAATGAAAAAGAAAAGCAGCATCTTAATTAGGAAGGCTCCAAATCATATATAAATTCATAAATCAATGGCAATCACTCAGAAGCTGATAAGGAACCAGACACTCCATCAGTGAATTAAAGTAACGTGCTTCATTCAGCTGCCACTCTTAAACAATTTCTGTCACGTATTTTGCTTCAGGTATGAAGCATATTTCATTATACAGTTTGGAAATCCCAGGGGTGTGGATAACTGCAGCATCCTTAGAAATTGCAGATGCCTTTCATACTCTCATTAAACGTTCTTTCTCCTAACCTTAGCAAATGAAAAGGTTCAGCAGTCTTCAAAATGTCCATCTCTCCCACAAAAATCTTCCTATTCTGAAAAAATTTCAAACCTGGTTTAGAGTGGAATTAAAATTTTCTCATGAAAGAATTTCCTGGAAAAAAGAAAGAAGGAACTAGTGTTTTCCTGTTTCCTAGTTGATGAAAGTTTTCCACAGCAAATGAAAATGGCAAAGCCTGTTCATATGGGAAGTCAGAGAATTTTGACCTTTATTTTCCTCTGAAAAAGTATTGATTTTGAAAATAGTAGAATTCTCTTTCAGACAGTCACTTCCACAGAAAATCTCTGCTCAGCCCATTAAGCACAAGAAGTTATCCAGATTCTCCAAAAAGTTGACATATATCACACGAAAAGGCGCCATGAAGTATTTTGTCTATATCACTGTAACAAAAAATGTGTTACTATCTTTTTGTAGTGTCTAGCAGTACCTTCTTGTCATAGAGGAGAAATGCAATGGAAAAGAGAATTCCCAGTAAAACAACTTCAGGAACTACTGATACCATGACGCAATATTTCCTAGACGTACTGACATAAAACATAGCACAAGGGTGAAACTTCCAATTTCAGCAGTCAGGACTTTTTCCCTTACAAAATGCTGATATTTCAGCAGAAATACATATGATTTTGTAGTGTGTTTGCATTTCACTTGAAAAATAAAATGGGTAGGATTAGTGTTTCCAGATAAGTTCTCTTAACGAGTGAAAATGGTTGGCAGAAGTTCAGTTCTAAGACTGTTGCTTGTCGCTTCAGGACACACATCTACCACTACAGAAGCAGATATTCTCCAGATCTGGCCTGAGAGAGCAGTAAAAGCTCATCACAGCAAAAACAATCTGACTTTGCTCCAAAAGACAGAAAACAGAGATTCACCAAGCTATATACCACCTGGAATGGCTTTACAGGTCAAGTTTCAAATGTATTCTGAGAGAAGAGTTTATTTTCTTTTTGCTTCCAAGAAGCTCCTTATTAAAACAAATCAGTTTGTGGGATTTATGGCACCTATACCCATTGACAGAGTCTACTCAAAGCTACTTGTGTGTTGTCAGGCCATTAGATATGCTGCTAGGTGAAGCTACAAAGAAGACATCACCTGTGCAATAGATTTCTTCACCCGATGACAGCATTTCATTTTTCCTTATCTGGAGACAGAACGAATACACAAGAATCGTAGGAAACAACTCTCTGAGACATTATATAAGGGAGCTTTTGCCAGCTTAAGCCAATACGAGGTCCTGTGAGATTTTCCAGCTGGACTTTACTTTTTCTGCCTCTTACATGTGCACTCACAGGCAATGTGTGAATTTGTCATCAGGCTCTAACAAATTGCTGTTTGTTTTGCAGGCTGCCTATGTCATCCCCAGCAGGAGCAAGCAGAGTGCAGAGCAAGAGATCTCCCAGCTGGCACAGCAGCCCCCACTGACAGACACGAGCCAACTGCTGGGATCCAGCGTGTCCCTGCTCCCCGCACAGGCTGGCCCTGCCACGCTCACTTGCTGCCGGGTCTCTTCACACTGCTTTACCATGCCTGTGCTCTCTAACCCCAGCTCCAGGAGAGGTTCTCTTTTTATAGCCACCATTGCTCAGTTCTAGCAGAGAGCCAGGCAACAGACCCAGAAATAACCCAAGTCTGCCAAAACCCTCCCAGGTAAAATCACCCTGCACGTGACAGAACTGTGTCTTGTCCCCACATACTCTTAATCAATGCCAATTGTTCATTTCTTTATAAGGCAGTATTAAGAGATTCTGTTACACATCTTGCAAGACCGTTGTCATTCTTTCAATTTCTCAGTCTACAATGGGACTAATTTCCATAGAGCAGCAAATGATGATAGAGGAGTAACCTAAACCAGGAGACTTCTATATTGCTTCAAGAATATCACTGGAAGGGCTTTCCCTAGATTTCAGAGAATAGTTGTTGGGTTGGGGTTTTTTTAAAAAAATACATAAATATTTATACTTATATATTTCAAGAGCTGTAATACAAAGAGGAACCCTTTTTGTCCTCTCATATTTAACATTCATGTGGCAGTTGTCAGCAGTCCTCTCCTCTCCTCTCCTCTCCTCTCCTCTCGCTCAGTACACATATTTATCTAATAAGCCTACCCATTCTATAACTTAAGAAAAACTTTATCATGCAGGAGTGGAACTAAAAATACTCCTAAATAGGCTATTCCTCTCTTCTTTTTTAAACCTCTCTCCTTCTAGTTCACTTTGGTGAGCTGTGATCATGTCCCTGACCAGTCTGTAACAGCCTGACCTCAATGCCTCATGTGGTCTAAACATCAGCAGATTGTATCTGACACACCAAGAATGAAGTAGGTGATGCTTTACCATCTCTTTCCCCATCAGAACTGCAGACCAAGCACTTATATGACAAGGCTATATGTGGAAACACTCTGAAGGCATCCTCCTTAAAAAAAAGGGAAAAATATATATATACATGGAGGTTTTTTCTATTGCTAATTTCACTGGGAAAAAAAATTAAATTCCACTTCCTGGAATATAGGGATTATAGGTGCTCCCTATAAACTGAAATTAGGGGATGATCCCACAACCCCAAATATGACAAATACACCTTTACAAACTCAATCAATTAAAAAGTAGAAGAAGAAATAATTTTCTGCTGCAAAATAAAAGATGTCCCATACATTGTCCGTGTCATTAACCTTTTACCAAACACAATAATGTAGCAGATTGTTGCAGTGACTTCTGTAGTGATCACAGAAGAAAAGAGCTAGACCTGTAAAGCAAAATTGAAGTCTTGCATACATCCCTGAGAACAACCCGGTTTCTCTCAAGGTGCCTCTCTGCCTTCTTTCCTCAGCCCTCAGGACAGAGAGGAAGCCTTACCTCAGGTTTGTGTTGCCAGGCAATGAATTTGTACTGTAGAGATGGGAATTCTGAATCTCAGCTCTCTCACTTTCTGTCAAATGCACCTGTAGGCAAAGACGAAAATGTATTTTGAGAAAATTCTTCATGGCAGTCTTTGTCCTGGAAGATTTTTCAGGCAGACACAAGAAAAGGCGTAGAAATCTTACCTGAGCATCCAAAATTATATTCAAGAAAGTACAAGGTACAGAAGCACCTTTCTTCTGGCTGTCCTCAGGCACCTGTGACTCCCTTGAGTTGCTTCTGGAAACCTGAGCAGCAACTGGACCCAGCTGGGTAAATGCCCTTTATAGGAGTATTGCAGATCAAAGGGTGGACAAAATTTGATGGATATCCTGTCCACTTCTCGGTGAATGCAGAGTGTGGCCATCAGTTTTACTCTCTAGAGGACATCCAACTCTAGAGGAAGGGAGAAAGAAGGCATCAGGCTGCCAGACAAATAAATCATATTTCTTTTGAGAAGAAACTAACTCCTGAAACTCAAAGAAGGTGTAACCAAGTTCTGTCACTTGCCTTTAAAGTGGCTGTTTTTCTCACTTAATCTTCATGTTTTGGGGTTTGTTTTTTATCATTGCACACAGTCCGAACTTGTCTTGGGACGTGATCAGTTCCAAGGTTTGTGGGATAAAAAGGAGGAGAGAGGCAGAATTTAGGTCACTGGCTCCTGTTGTCTAAGCCTTCCAAAGGGACTTTTCCTAGACAGAGGACTGAATGTGAGGGGGAGTAAAAGGCACATCTGAACCTATACCATGTGGGTTAATAGGTAGGATTACCCTCAGATGAGAGTTTGCATATTGACCAGCTGCCCTGGCAGCCAGCAGTGTAAACCCCTTTGTAGCAGGGGGGAGAGGAGGGCTGCAAATTACCTTCCTTTAAAACCAGGATGACATTTTGCCTTGGTCAGGGGAATAACAGCAAGGATATAGATGCTCTTGCTCTACCCATTAGCTTTTTTTTCCATCTTGCATTTTACAGATGCTCCAAATGAAGGAGAAAGATTTCTGCCTCGAGGCAGAAATCCTGAGTTATACAAAATGAATCACGACTTTATGCAAGAAAACAAAGTTATCTCTTGACAGCAAAAAAGAAACAGGGAATGTCATAGACTAAAAAAAAATGCAATGTATGGATTTCATGACTCTTGAAACAAAATAAAATAAAATAAAAAATCCAAACAGCACATTGTGTCTTGGGTCATTTAAAGTCAGTGGCTTTTTTGTTCTCAGTTGTGCTCTACCCTGAACTCGGAGCTATGATGGCTCTTTGCTCTTAAATTTCTGTGAAGCATTGCAAAGATGGAAGCTGTTCTAGTTCTCCAACCTCACTGCCTTCAGGTTTATTCACCTTCCCCCTCTATTACTTCTCTTTGTAATTTTTTTTTAAAATCCGTTCCTCTTTGCTCTCCCCTTCAGCTGCCCACTCCTCCCCAGTCACTTTCAGCCCTGTCCTCTAGTCTCTGATCCCCTCAGCTCTTCATATTCACATCACTTGTCTTTCCCCTTTGCTGTCTTATGCTTCAAGCATCTAGCCTGTGCTTTCTTGGTCCACAGCAGCAGTTTTACCTGCTGCATTTGAGCTTTAGCTAACCCCAGATTATAGTTTACATTGAGAAGAGCACAATGTTACATCTCACAGAAACCAGGACCTCTGCTATACATACAGGTTTGAACTGTCCAGGCACACTTTTCTTCTAGTGTACTGTACATGAAAAATAAGCTAAAAAGATGTAATTTGGATCTGTTCATTGAATTCAGATGTTCTTAACTCGTTCACACTGGTTACTACAGGAACCAAACTGAACTCTAAGAGAAAGTATTGCTGGTTAGGTGTTTTGAAGGGAAACTTCTTTTCCAAAGAATGGTCATTTATCAGAATCTTTCTGCAGCAACAACAAATATTGAAAATACTGAAAAGGGGGGATTTTTCAGATGAAAAAGGGAAAAATCTTCATAGATAGTTGGTTAAGACAATTGTTCTTTCTTTTCCCTCATCCAAACTCAGTTCTTGTCTAACTGTTTAAAATAGGTCATTTTCATCCTCATACCCCATCTGGAAGAACTTTAACCTATTCAGACAAGAGTTTATTTGTTGGTTTGCTGTTCCTGATTGAGTGCTGTGCTGGTTTTGTTTGGGCTAAAGTTAATTTCCCTCACAGTGGGTAGTATGGAGATATGCTTTAGATGTGTTGTGAAGTTGGGAAGGTGTGTTGTAAAGTCTTAAGTTCAGGAAAGACAACGACTATGTCCAACACATATTGTCCTTTCCCATCCTCATAATAAAAATCTGCACATTACATTCTGGGCATTAGCTGGGAAAGGCTATGATTATTTTTTTTTTACTACTTAGATTTGACCAATATTTTCATTTTGCCAATCCTGCTTCTCCTTATTCAGCAATAAAATACACATGGCATTTTCTTTGAGTGAGAATAGATTCTGGAAAAGTCCTGCGAAATTTTACAAAACAATTGTCAAAAAATGCCATGTGTTCTGTATATTTAAAAAAAAAAACATAAGGAAAGGATGACATTTCCTTTGCCATTCCTCTTGATTCATGCATTATGGTTCAAATTCTGCACTTCTAGACATAAATGCTACTGTGCTAACTTCATTTTGTACTAGCAAAGATTTTGGCCAAATATGTAGGAAATTCTTATAGTTCTGCTCAAACCTTCTTCTGCTGTTAGAGAAAAGACAGGTGACAGACTCTTTTTGGGGGTGCTCAGTGACAGGACAAGGAGCAATGTCCATAAGCCAAAACACAAGAAGTTTTACCTCAGCATGAGGAAGTAGTTCTTCACATTGAGGGTGGCAGAGCACTGGAACAGCTGCCCAGGGAGGTCATGGGCTCTGCCTCTCTGGAGACATTCAAAACCCACCTGGGCACATCCTGTGTAACCTGCTCCAGATGACCCTGCCTTGCCAGGTGGGTCGGACCGGATGATCTCCAGGGTCCCTTCCAACACTACCAATTCCATGATTCTGTGAAACATATTTTCCCTGAAAACGGACATGTATTATGCTATGCAAAAATAGCCTTGCTTGTTATCCAGTAAAGGAGGAGTTAAAACAGGACAAAAATGTACTCTCCGAAATGAGAAGTATTTTTGGAGACACTGTTTTGGAAAGGGGAAAACCTGCTTATTTTTTGTTTAAACTAGAACCAGTATTGTACTGACTGGCTTAGGTTTTCAATGCATTTTCCAACCTGTTGGACACCTTCCACAAGTATAAAAAAAACACTACAGACATAAGTGAAGAGAAAGAGAATGTTACTTTTGTGCACAAATTCCTCCCCAGGGGTTTATAAAGAAGGTCTGTACACATTTTTATGTAAGGATACAGGACAAATTTACTACAACAGAGAGGAGCAGTAAAAGCAAATTTATTATCATTTTTATCATTCCTGACAGTATTTCCAGCAGACAGCCCAGGTCCATGAACTGTGCCTCAGAGTTTCCACACCCGAGAACATTTCGGAACAGAAATTCACTGCTCCTGTCAAAGTGGTCTAAAAGAATGGGCCACCTCTTCCAGTACGCACTGTGTTCCTGCACACAAAGTCACAGAGAGAGAGAGAGAGAGAATCTGGAGGAACGTTTTTTCCAGAAGCAAAATTAATTTGTTTTCCTGATGAGTTTAACTGAAAAACTGGGTAGTTTAGCATGACATGTTGTTTTGGTGGGTTTGGGGTTTCTAAATTGCTAGTTGCCTTTTCTTTTTTTTTCAGATCGAAGATTCTTTTCCTATCTGTTAACTCTGGATCATATTCATTCAGTGCCACTGACATAACAGCTCAATGTCTGAGGACAGAGGTTGGGAGATAGCAGAAATTTCACAAAAAACAGAATCCTCTGAGCCAAATACTCTTCCAGAAGCAACAAGAAGAGTGATTCACACAGCTGCCACATGGCGTTTCTGCAGTAATCCTTGAAATAAGCCTGTCACCTACTCTCTAAAAACTGAAGAAATATATTCTGTACCTGGAATGAGAAAAATTCAGAAAAAAAATATTTTTCCATTGCAATTAGTCTTATTCATCTGATTTGCAGGTATTTCTGGTCTATTCCTCATGGGTCTAACGGAGCGAGTGTACTGCTGAGTATAGCAGCTCATACCACCGCACTGTTATGAAGTGCAGGACTATGGGAGTTCAATAAAAGATTAAATGCATCCCTAAAAAAAGTATCTTTCTGAAAAAACAGAACAGTTTCTGTAATATGTCAGAAGATTGAGTCTCCTTTTCCATTGACTGATCTTACTGACCAAATTCTGCCCTCTGTTTGGAATATAACATTTGGCTGCTCTCTAATATTAAGCAACATTGTTCCATTTCAGCTGCAGTGCTTCATACCTCCACAGTTCCTAGGGAGTGATGTAGTAGGTTTATTCCAATTACTTTCCAAAGCCACAGGCAATGAACAATGTCGCCTCACACAGTAACCCTAGAGAAGATACAAAGAGGGCAAAGAGGTTCAATTCCTACGTCTTTTCCACATTACATTAAAAAAAAAAAAAAAGCCACTTTCTGTCTTTTATGGTTAAGTCATACTTCAACACCCCACACCTGGTGGTCAGATCCTAGATTCCACCCATTTATAAAAACTGACTTGTCAGGTGAAGCTTTTTTAAAACTGAGTTATAAAACAAGTGGGTCTAGAAGGAAGAATGTGCACGTAACTAAATATAACTACATTTATAACCAAAATATGACAGTTCCAGGACTTTCCCAAAACTCCTAAGCAGTTACTTTCAGTTGGCCCCAATAATTTTTGAATATATCTGTTTATAAAACTTATTTAGGGAAGTTTCCTTACTGAATTCTCCAGCTCTCCTGCAAAGAGGAAACATGCTGAAGTGAATTGCTCTTGACTTGAATCCTCAGCAACATTGTATATCTTTTGGTGACTTGTGAATGCAATTATATTACATCTGTGTTTTTAGGTTCCCTCTGAATTCTGAAATCTATTTCTAGAATCTCTTAAATCATCAAGAATTAGGCAAACTCTTCATTTTCCAAACAAACTCTACTAGCGTTCACTCAATAACACAAGTAAATGCACTTAGCAACATGATTGAAACTTCTCTACTTTGCAAACAGAAAGATAATGTTGTCCAGAAACTTTTTTAAAAAAATATCAAGGATGTCTGGATTTTACAGTATTTTTATTCCAGCTACCAAACCACTTAGATCACAGAGATTTGGATTCATGGCAGTCATTATCTTGAGAAAGTGTTTGACTTTTCTCACAGCGCTGTAAATGCCTCTCCCTGAGGTTGAAAGTGAAGACATAGTGCAGTACCTATCTGCACTGTGATACTCAACTGTAACAAATTAGACCCCTTCACTCATTTTCCTGAACCTGAAAAGCATCCTGCATTAAATTTTGGGGCAACAGAGGACTCCCTATATGTGAGGCAACACCTGAAAATTTTGATGCACATTTTATTTCTCCTTTGCATGATGGCATTTGTTAATAACTACCATGCCTATGAAGGAGGAAACAAAATCAAATAAGCAACAATGTAAGAATCAAGTATTTAAAAACTGCATGATTAAATTGATGAGCTTCTTTTGTACTTAGCATCCTGATTGCATGCCAATGTATGCACTGAATATGCACATAATTAATACCTGTAATTCCGTGAGAGCATTTGTAAGGTTCTTAGAAAAGTTTAAAAACTGGACCAAATTCAGGCAAGAGTGAAAATTGCAAATAAAAAGGATTTTTACTGGCAAGTCATGCATGGAAGGAAAGAAATCCCCTTATGACTTGATGAAAACATTCAAGGAGAATCCTCATTCTTCTAACTAATTGCTATTTTTGTCAGAAATGTAAGCGATTGTCATGGCACATCATAAATTACTGATAACATATCACCAGTGAACATTTGTAAGTGAGATAAATGCAGAAAGTATTTATACTGCTTCCAGACCAATTAACACTCTGCCACCCTTCACCACCCAAGTTTGCTGGTATTTGAGTTATTGACAATTCGAAGCTGCTAGTCTTTAAATAATCTTAGCTGTTGTGGGATATTATTATCCCAGATGCACTGCAGAATTCCAAATCCAAGTCTGTTATGAAATTTTCCCCCAAGTCCCTCAAAAGGGGCCCTTGTTGACTTCTCAAGTGCTCCAGCAGCCAGCGCCCACAGTTGCTCTGTGGAAAGATGTGACTCATGCCCAATCCATTCATTTAAAATTCTCTCCAGCTCAATAACTTCTGGCAGTCATTTCAGCCATTTCTGGGTGTCAGAAGCACAGGCTGTTTTATCTGGATATTCTCTCTGGCTTGTTAAGTGGAGGAGCTGGATTATCATTACATTCCCATCAATCAGGTGCTGTTCACCAAATATTACAGATGAGCCAAGAAAGAACATTGTAAAACAATATACTGTTTTTGCTGCTGTGGCTGACCATTCAGTCATTACACAATATTTATTGGAAATTAAGAAATTTTAAGGCAAAACTTCAGTGATTTTCTACAGCACAAACAATTTCTGAACTATTCTAACCTACTACGACTCAAATCAATCCTTGAAATTTTATTCCAAGAATTCGCCCTTCTCTGGTAAACTCAGACAATTCATTGACTAACATTGCCCGAGACTGCTTTTTGGAAAGGTAAGTCTGTGTCTTCCACCAACCACACTGCTTCTTACAGCTGCCTTAATATACACAAGGCTTCTCCTGAGAGACACCAGGCAATGAACAGCCCCTTCACTAGGAGCTGCTAGATCTGATCAGTTCCCACCAACATAATATTCCTATTCTGTTCACAATGCATGTGGAACTAACTCAACGCCATTCTACAATCCCATCATCTACTGTAGCAAAATGCTGTAATTCACCGCTGTCTTTTAGATAGAGAAAAATAGTACGACAGCCTTATCCAAATGGCAAGCCTTTAAATGTTCACAGCCTTCTAGGCTGCGTGACAAACACAGTGTGTCCTAAAGTGCCTTCTCAGATCCAGAGGCTGGGAATGTTTTGACACTAGTTTGGATTTATTAATAAAAACTTTACTAAGGTTGAGTAAACAAATACATAAACTGCAATTTTATTGTTCTTTCTATTCTCCAATGCTCCTGCTCATCAGTCTAACAAAAATCAGTTTGATTTCCCAGGCAAATGTCAAGCCTGAGACAATCTCCTATCCTCAAAATGCAAGATATCCCTTTAGAGTTTTCTGCAACACCTGCATATTTCTACATTTAAAGTAATGTTGTTGGATACATCTGAAACACCACTGAGGAGTCCTGTCCCCTTTTAATACTTTTTTGAAAAAAATTGCAATGCATTCTAAGTACTTAGGATGCTCACAGAACCCACATCTGACCTGCAGCCATGCTTGGCAAAGCCATCTATCTGACCGTGATTTCGACAATTTTTCAGATACAAGTTTTTTAGAACTATTAATGTAAGACAATATTTGAAAATGGCTATTTAAAATGAGTTCAAGTGAAAGCAGAACTTGTAAAAAATTTAGCAAAACTTTTTCAAACTTTCCATTCAGCTATCTCAGTACTTTTTTGCTTTGATTCATCATAGCTACCTTTAGCCACCTAGAAATTTAATGCTTCTGCTAAGGTACCCTTCCTCATTTCGGTCAAAAAAATATGGAGTTACTCTACCTTAGACCTACAATTCAATTTCAGATTTTGTATTCTTCCTGAGACAAAAGGCAGAGAGTATTTCGAGTCAATAATAAGGCACCTATGACTCAAAATTCCAATAAAATTAGATGGCAGCTAGAACTCACCTCTATTTATTGGTAAAGGAAATCAGGCATTTAAAGGTCAGTGATTCCTTTAAAGCATTCCCTTCTTGTTTACTACAGCATTCACATTACATTATCAAAAATTACATTGTTCAAAGACACAATTTTTTAAAAGATAAGATGAATTATCTTAAAAGGCGTTGTTAAAAGATACCCAGGAATGTACTTCCAGATTGTCCTGGTTCTGGATATAACTCAGCAACACTCTGTAGTAACACCACCATCCAAGTCATGTAGCCGTGAGCAATTTTATCCATTTAAAGCAAAAAAAAAAAAAGGCTTCTCATCCAGGCAAGAATCAGTGGAGATCCACTCACAGCATTTGCCTGGCAACAACAGCACTGCATTTCAGGTGGGAGCAATGGGCAATCAATAAGTAAAGCTGACCAGGTTCTTCCATTAAGCACTGGCTTTCTCTTTGAATTTTTCTTACAGATGCATGTTATTGATTGGTCTGGTACCACCAGATTACTCTGTGCAGTACTCCTAGGTATTAGGCAGGCATTACAACTGCAATGATGAGAGCATTTCTAATTAGGAAACTCTGGTCTGTGGGCTGATTTCAATTCCTATTGATTTTGATTTTAATTTTCCTTCTAATTAGGAGAAAATTAGGTAGGCAGCTTGTGCATGAGTGTGTTAGGAAAGTCAGGGAAGAAAAATTAGTAGTGAGTGTTTGTTGTTCTATCTGCATTTTCTCAAGGATGAACTCGAATAGATTATTTGGAGGAAGGTTAATGAATTTAGACCAGGGTTTACAACAGCTGCCAGCATGGGGGGAGCAATCTGCCCGAGGTAAGGAGAGGCTCTTAGAGCAGCAGGAAAGCACATGGTGAGAACTCTGCTTTTTTGACAGGTCAGGTAAAGTGCAATTTATGAGATCAATAAACAGACCTGCCATTATTATGGATTAACCAGACTTTCCTTCATCCAGCGGCTTCTGCATTACTGGAGAAAGTGTATATTATTCTGGGACCTTCTGAAACAGGCAGTTTTAATTGGAATATGAGGGAAAGCGGGGGGAAAAAGGGAGGCAGGATCATCACAAATTCAGTTTTTCTTACTGTTTCATCAAACCATTCCTATACATGTCTCAATACAAAAGTTCACATTTTTTCCAATACTAAACTCATTAACTGCACAGAGCTCCCAATGTGACCAAAAAAAAAAAAAAAAAAAATTGAAGATTTGGTTTCTTTATCCATAGAGAAATTTTCCTTAAAAACTCTCCCTTATGGTCTCTCTAACACTTACATCTAACACTTACAGGTATCAGCCTGTTCAGCTCTCTACCAAAATAACGAAACAGGTGAAGGCCTCATGTGTCTTCACTTTTTCTGGTGGTGTGCCCTCCTGCAGGTCTCCTGATGTCTCTTGGGGACCGGTTAACATGCCCTGTAAGAAATGAAATCGTGTTCCTTGGCAAGTTTAGGATGTGGTAGTACTGAAATAATGGGTCTGGAGCAATAGCAGAGTGGAGCAGCCAAATGATGAACACAAGGTAAACTCCATGATTACATGTGACAGCGTGAAGCTAAAGTTCACAGAACAACTGAAGTTATCTTTGTTGAGAAGGAGCATAAAGGGACACTGAAACCACTTACCCCTTAAATTGCGGGAGCACCTCATCTTTAGCTCTGTACTTGTGACATGAAGAATTATACAGCTTCAGCCTCCAATGGAGTTTCTTAAAATTAATATCTAATATCAATAATAAAGAACCTTCAAAAATCATAAAGTCTTAAATAAAGATTCCTTCATGTTTTAAAACATATTGCTGTATGAAAAAATAATGCTGTCTTGCTTGAAGCCAAGCAAAACAAATTTAGATTTGGAGAATAAACATTATCAGCACAAAAAGAATAAAAATAAAAAAAAAAACCAGTGTACTTGCAGCAGACCAGAAAGTAAACTATCATTTCTTATAAGTTTTTGCTAGAGAGGATGAGCCACAAACCTCATGCTAGTGTTTCTTTTGAAACGGGACAATGGGATACATTTTCTTGTGAAGATTTTGGTTGAAGCAACAAAGAATTTTGAAAAACAACAACAGCAAACAAACAAACACCTGTAAATGTTTATATATTTTATTATTATGTATGTAAGTATACACATATCTAATTTCTTACTCCAAGTTTCTTGTTAATGTGTATTTATGAGGAAAGTTCTACTACCTGAAAAGTAAAAGAGATAAAAACTAAGTATATATCAGTAAATATTTTTACAGCTGTTTAACAACTATTCTGTGCTGCTGAAATGCTAATTATTTGTTTGGGGGAAATGAAAAGTATTAATTTATTTAATGAAATACGTTTCGGTTTCAAAAAATGTCAGGATCACACATACCATCTGGCTTGTCTTATTCAGGTATACTATTCAGCCACTTTTATCCAAATTTATTCGAGATATCAGATGCCACCACAATCTGAGTATAATGACAAATACATGAACATTCTTCTGGGTTTGCATACTTTTGCAAATATCAATAAAACTGCTGGGGCCATCTTGTCACCTATGTGATCCTTTCTTTTTTGCCCCTCTCCACGAGGAATTTAACAGACCAAACACCAAGAAAATAAAATATCCAAGTTGAAAGAGTCCCATTGTTTTCAGATGTAGTATTTCTTTGCTATTTTTACAATGGTGGTACATAGGCTACCACAGGTATCACAGGACACAGGTGGGAGACTTCCAAGCTTACAGCCAGGTGTTATACACTTATCTGTCATACACTCCTGGCCCCAAGGCTCTGACTTTCAAACCCTCATATTCCATGCCTGCAATTTTGGGTAGCCACTTGCCTTGTCTAGTGCAATAGTCACATTCCAATCTTGGAACAGAAAACTTCTACTCCACAAGACACTGAAGGGTTTTCACACTTCAATGCCCTATATTCTATTCTTTAGTTCCCCATCACAACACTATTTTTTTTCCTCTAAAGACTAATTCCCATCCAAAAAAATCCCATTTTTTGTCATATAGATAGGATAAATTTTGGACAGGACTGAACATACAGAATAGACGAGACCCAGAAGGGTTTCTGTTCCCACATCAGGTAGCAGTCATTGCAGTTTAGACAGCTCTCCAGCGATGGAGGTGTGATGGAACATTTGAGACATCTTTAATCTTATCTCAGTATAGTGTTGGTATGGTGACATAAATTTGATTGTAAGCTGGCCACAACACACCAGTCCCAGTGGCTATCAAACCCTTGTTGTAGCGATATGAAAGCAATCTCCTGCACTGTCTGTGGAGTTACACGCTTTGCATCTTCTTAATGTGAAAGGAATGTGAGAAAAGAAGCTGTAGTCTTTTAAAAATAATCACATAGGCTAAATAATACCTTGCCAGTACATTATATCTTTCTGGGGTTTTTGTGGGTTATTTTCCCTGCCTTTTCTAAGAAGTTACTTTTAAATTTGAGTCACTTGTAAATCGCAGTGTTTCACACGTGGTAATGCAGTCTCAATTATTGAGTGTTTCCCCAAGTGGTAAAAAGTGTTGCTCTTAGTTACTCATGCATGTGTGTTACAAGTTTCTGTCTGAGGCCAAGGGCTGCTGACCTGTTTGTTCTTCACTGTGTAAAGCCAAAATTCTTCACTGAGTGATCTTATAACACAGTTTGAAGGGCTGATGAATGTGAGGAGACAGCCAGTGGTGTGAGAAGGGTTGGACTATCTTTCATCTAAATATGCAGCACTGCCTGTCTAATAGATCCTTGTATTGCCTACTTAGGCTGTTACTGCAAACCACCTTCTAAAATTCATTTCAGTGTGTTTACTTTCAACAGCTTATGAATTTTGGAACTTTGAAAGAATGAGGGGAGAAAACTGTGGAATGTCAAGGCCTGCAGAGCCAAAATTTGCTGGAAGAAGGTAGTCTTGCAGAACTTAGATGCTGATGAACAGAAACAGCCAATCCCCACAGGCTGCTTCAGTACTACAACAACCATCATGAGAAGGGTCTGGTTGCTGTGCAGTTAGACATGAAAAAAGATCTGATAGTTAGAACACTACACCTCTCTTTTCCACTACTGCTTTACCCAATATTTTCAAAATTAAATGTTTCATCTTCAGCATTTGAAATGGTTTTCCATTTCAGAATTAAACTGGATTTTTAAAGGGGTTAAACAAGCATGGGGGAATAACGTCACTGTTTCCTTTAATCCAAAATACTTTTTTCTGGTTTAATATTATTTCATTTTATTGAGAAGAATGGCAAAGATTTGTTATCCGAACAAAAAAAACCTTAAATACTAATGAATATAAATAAATGTAAAACTGGAATTAATTAATTGCAAGTAAGCAAAGATCTTCTTAAGCTAAAGTAAAAATAAATAAGTCCCAAAGTTTGTTACAAAATCCATACTTAAAACTACAGCTGCAGATTAAATTTCATAGATTTTGGTAGCTAAAGAAGGACTGCCTTTATTGATCTACTTTTATACACTCTTAGAAGCTAGTATAAATACAATTTCCCATCTCAGGGAGCTGGTTTCCCATAATTATTGCACTCTATATTTTGGATATTATATATATATATATATATATATATTAGCCCGCTTCTAATATATAACCAACCATGAGTAGTCTAAGATGTATGAGATCAAAAAAAAATGAAGGTAGAATTCCTTACCAGCAGAGAAGAGTGTTCTGTCAGGCTTCACCTTCTTTAGGCACCTGAAAGTTCACTCTTTGATTTGAAGCTACTGACTGGGATCCCTCAGTATCAACATAAACTCCTTTGGAGTGAGATTCACCTATCTGAAACAAGGGACTGAAAACAGGTCATCTGAATTATCTTCCATTCATTATAGAGGAGACTAAATAATATACTATGGACTTAAAGAAAGCAAAACTAAGACGAAATTAATTGTGTCTCTTACCATATAATGTTTTTTTTCAGCAATAGAAAAATAAGCATAAAATTTAAGAAGCAAAATCCCTTTATTTTCTACAGATGTTTAGAGTTCTTGGGCTAAAAAGTGTTCTCAAAAACTACAGAAGTATTTATCCTTTTTATGTACACAGTCATTGTCAATGACCAAGTATCCCAGCTGCTGCAATGTATTCCCTTTATTATTATACTTGATTCTTAACTGTAAAGTTTTTTCCTATACTCTAAAGATTCAAAAAGTACCTCTATCTTACCAGAAACACAAAACAGTTTTTCTATTCTTACAAATTTTCAGTGACCATGTTTTGTGTTGCACCTTCTGATAGCAAACAAACACACAAACAAATGCACAGTCTTCTAGTAACCCACCATAAAACATAAACCTTTCCATGGTGCTTCCTTTCGGAGTCTGAGTGTTCATAGTCCTACTTAGATTAGCCATTCTGTTCAAGTTTCACATTACCTCCTATCTTTCTCAACTTAATAAACGTACTCTGCTCATTGAATTATTAAGATTTCCATCCAGATGTCTTCCACACTTACAACATTATTGTATAATTGGAAAATGATTTAGCAACAGGCTGTGAGTAGAAAAATCAATAGACCTTGATAATGAGATCTGTCCTACATGTTCCTAATCAATTATTTAAGAAAAAGAAAGTATATTATGGAGGTGCTTCACATGTTACTAATCTTGCAATCCGATGTTCTGTACTCCTATTTTACTAATAAGGTCTTGTGAGGAAGAGTGAACTCTGTTTAAACTATCATTCATCTTCATTTCATATCCTGCCAAGTCCCTAAGAAAGGCTAAAAGGGCACAAAGCTTTTGTGAAATAATAAACTATTCCTTACTCAGAATGTTGACGATATTATCTCCACTGATAGAGCATCTGTTTTCTACCTCATTAATCACAAACATTGCAATGCTATAAACCCTGTTCTTGAATCCTAAAGAAACAATATTTAGCTTATTTCAGCCTTATCTTTTTGACAAGCTCTGCTCTGCCTACTGTAATGGCAAAATTGTTTTCCCTTCATGTCCTAATAATTCAGTATATCTATGTATAATTCAGTAATCTATACAAAGTAATTTTTTTTGTTCTTCTTTTGATCAGATTATTTCACTTTGGGAGAGAAAAACTCCACTGAAATGCAGATTAGGCAGCTTCTCTGTGATAATAATTTTCGTTTTCTTTTTGCTTTGTTAAGTATTTTAATGCCCAAGCAGAACACCTGGAGTATCAATATGCCATTTAGACCTTGACCTGTGCTGAGTGCTGCGCTGCCTCACAAGACCAAGAGTAGAAGGAAATTCTGAAAGCTGAACCTGAAAGTCAAGTTTGGCTCCCCTTTATTCTGGTATCACCTGCAACAAAATAAAAGTTTTATTATTAGTTTCTGCAACAAACAATAAAATTCATCTTCCTCTCTCAAAATAATAGGCAGGAATTTACAAGAATGTAGTCAGGAATGCAGGTGATTACCATCATGAATACAAGGATAAGAGATTTTTTAACAATTCAGCATTTTTTCTCTCAATTTCTCGGTATTAAAGCATTTTTTAGCCCCATTTCAACTGCACAAGACTTCAGATATAATAAGTCAGACCTGAGAAAGAAGTAACAGAGATCAGGCAGGTTTCTGAATAGGTGCTAGTGTTTATTAAGATCCATCATATGATTTTAAAAGTTCTTAGTATGCTGAATTTGAAGTTACTACTCTTCATCAGCACAACAGTACATAAAGCTTCCTTAGCAGGTCACTGGTAGGGATTTTTAAATGCCTTGAAATGTCTATTAATCTAAGTTATAATCCAGTGTCAAGAAGTATTTGATTATTTAACTGGAAGCTATAACTACTTTAAGAGTCATGCTGTCAGGGATCACCTCATACTTCTATGAGGCTTTTGTCTTTTATAAGGGAAGACAAATGATTTACGAAGAAGGTGAACAGCTGGAAGATGAAACTATGCCTTTTTTTGTGTTTTCTTAAACAATGTTTCTTCACATTTTTTCTGATATGAATGATTTGGATATAAAAGCACACCAACAAAGGCACAAAAGGTGCAGAATTATTTGCAATTAATGACAGCCATAGGAAACGCCGTGAAAGAGGGTGCAAGGTCAGCCTTGAAAACCAGAGAGTCTAAGATTGTAGCGATTTAAAAAATTGCAAAATCACTTTATTAGTGATTCATGTTTTGGGGTGGTTTAATGGCAATTGCATTGTACTTTTGTTCTGGATTCTCAATTATCCATTACTTGTATTTGGATAAGCCTTTTAAAATTTCTCCACAAGAGGAGAACTAGAAACTAACTTTGGTAACAATATCTGCAATTCGACACCTGCTGAATGGAGGTTTATAAGACCCACCAAGTACTGAGGAAACCAACAAAAAAAACCCCAACTTAGTTGGCAATCTCACCAAAAAAAAAACCTTTTCTCCTAGTGATAAAAGTTGATACCTCAACAAAAAGAAACATTTTGTTCAGGACTATCATTTTTACAGTCATTCTCACATACTTGAACTTCAACAGCTAACTCTAATTCATTTGAATCAAGTCTGTTCTTGTTGTTTTGACTCAAATCAACAGTTGACCTCATCTTTATGATCGTCAGCACAAGTATCACAGCTTGTCAAGTTCACAGCAGGGCTCATGTCAATGGCTACAGCTGATTACAATCTTACAGGTCATCTTCCTTGTGCTCTTATCTTTCTTTTTGATTAAGTAACTAGGTATTTCATGTAGTCAGTGACTGAACTAGCCAGTGCTAAGTTCCTAAAGCAATTAAAGAGGTCCAGGAGAAGAGAAGTAGTTTTTTTGATACATACAATTATGTTTCTGAAAATCAATCCAACCTTAGGAAGTTGGGTCAGAGGGACAATTCAGGCACAGTTAAATATGTATTTATTTAACCAACTAATGTATTAGACACAAGCACAACAATATAAATGGCAAACTGCATCAAATATGGATACAAAATAAACCTCATACAGCCCAGTGATGGGCAAGAATAATTTCTCTAGCACAGATATAACCAGGGCCCAATGGGCCATCAGTGGTAAAGGGAATTCTGTTCCAGATCAGACTCTCTTGTGCCCAGTGCTGAGCTTTACAGGAATCTTTTATGCTGAGATCAATTGCTGCAGTACAGCCTCTCACGTGTGGAGCTGCTGAGCCTGCGCATGGGCAGCCCCAGGAGGCTTTCCTTTCCTTCCCTTCAGGACTGGTAGCATTCCCAACACGTCTCAGCAGAGAGCACACAGGTACCAGAGCAATGCACAAGGTGAGCAATCTAAACTCAGGTGAGCTATCACAAGAGCTAAGACACACAGTCAGATCATGATATGCAGCCAAATGATCTATCTCACAATGAAGGCAAAGGGCTCCTTTTTCTGCCTGTGTGTAAAGCAAACAGTAAGGTATTGCTTTATCTCAAGTTCTCTCATGGTGTTTGACCACACAAGTCTCTTGATCATGTCATAAATTATCAAAACTGGGCAAACAGTTGACTTCAGAATCTTGAAGAAAAGCACCAGATGTCTTATCTTTGATCTTTCTTTTTGTTTATGTCTCTATTGTCAGAATTTGGCATTTTAATCTCACAGTGACATCTCTGCTTTGAGGAGGGCCACAATAACACACCTATCCACGTGGGAAATCCTGCACTGGTTGATGATTACCACTCTATTTTTGCTCTCTCATCCCATTTGAGTTACACCCAAAGAGAATTAGCACATGCACAACTGCAAGAATCTTGAATATATTTTGATTTACTACACACGTGCTAATCTGACTCAGGAGCCCACAGCCAAGATAACATTTTTAAAATTGCTGAGTGCTCTAACCTTGGCCTGTGATACAGAGGTGATGGAAATAATGTCTGCTGATAAGTTAAGAATAAGTTGCTACATGGAGAAATCAGTTTTCAATTAATTATAAAGCTGACAGAAAGGTTATAATAGAGTTGATGTTAATATTTGACCAAGGTCATTTAGAAAGCTCCAATGTATCTCTCAAACCTATAGGTGAATATCACAAAATCATATCTGCACAGTGCAACTGATTTGGTTTTGGAACTATTCCAAACCCTGACCTGCACAAAATAGGTGTAGTTACTAGGACATATTTACACAATGTTTTATAGTTTAGGGTTGCAAATTAATAATGATTAAGCCTTTCCAATAGCCCAGAAAAGTGAGTAGTCTTTATGCATGTAACTAGTAAGGTATTGAGAGGATCAGCCCAAATGTTTTTCAAGGTATAGGAGAAAGAACTTGTTAAAAAGTCATTTATGATACTCAAGAATGGAACTTTAATATTAATTGATTCTTTCCCTCAACTAAATGCAAATACACACTCCTCTATACTCCTTTAGATTTTTGTTAGTCAACAGGCAGAACTGGCTGTGTCTAACCCTGCTCTAGAGCTCTAGGGTCATGTTAGCCCAGCATTACATGGAGCCAACCTCGGCCAACTCTCACAGCTTTGATGAAGTTGTCGTTTGCAGACAGACAGGTTGCCAGCCGCTCACACTCTTCAGACACTGTGCAGTGCTCAACCTGACCTGCACATTCTCCCAGCCGTGCCTGAGGAGCAGGTACAGCTCTGTGAAAACCTGACCATGAGGGTTTTAGGTCAGTGCTGTCTTGTGTTTCTGAGCTGCCTGAGCAGCTCTGTGGTGCCCCTGCCTCGGATGGCCACATGAGATGGTGCTGCCCACAGCAAGAGTGCTTCCCAGATCATCCTTCAAATCATCATACACTGAATTTTCTCCTTTAACTAACTGAATGCCACCTATATGGAAACCTTTTATTCTCCCATTTGTTAAACAAAGGTTGCATTAATAAACTAAGAGAAAAGAGAAATTCCCGCCACACTACATATTTCAAGATTCCTGCAAAGCTATCATAATCTCACAGAATATTTCACATTGCAACAAATATTTCTGGTTTATAGGAGTTTCTGGAACAAGAAAGAACATGCAGGTCTTGCGAAAGTCTCTCAATGTTTTGTTCAACTTACAAAGAAATATGTCCTCTTACTGAAATCTTTGTCCCATAGCTGGACAAACAGGGCTTGAGCTCCAAACACTGCAACAGCTGAAATCCCACAGTACTCTTGTCACCACCAGCCCCACAAACCAAAACCAAAGCAAAAATGAGTCTGCTCCTGGCTGAACTGGTTGGAGTTATGCTGTTACGCTCAATACAGAACTGACAATCAGTAGTTCCCAAATGCTGATAAAAACAGCAATAAAAAGAATGACAGTAATAATAATAATTATTAGTATTATTATCATAATGATATAGCTACATACTTCAAGCTGCATTTAAAATCATTTAAACAGAATAAAACTGATAAAACCAGATTCAGCATGTCACAGTCTGATGCATCCACCCAGGAAGACTTAGCTCACCACAAAGCAAAGAGAAAACAATGAAAACACTTGCAACAGTTTCTTGTTAATGAGATGTTTATGGGCCAGTGCTTAAAGTGGAAAAAAAAGAAGGAGCCAGAAGTGTAGATTAGTGTTCTTTAGAAGTTAAAATTTAGAAGTTGGGTTTCAATGTTTCCAAATTAATTACAACATTGAAAATTTTAGTGAAAGGTATAATCCAATAATGGTCACAGAAACAGGACATTAAAAGAAACCCTCCAAGCTGAAGGAAAGCCACAGCCAGTGTAAATCAGCAAAGTTGCACTGATTTCAATGGAATTATACCAAATTGCACCCACTGAGCTTTTGGTAAAAGGAGCAACAAGGAGAAAGACGCAAAGGTACAAATAGAGACAGCTGAAAGCTAAAAGAAGGCATTTAAAAATACTGAATGGGATACATAAAACCTGAATGTCTGAGTCCCACCTCAAGCCCATGCAGTCAGTAGAGGCTTGAGGACAGCTCAGCTGCTGGTCTGTAGGAGCCTGCCTTGTGGTGAGACCAACCAACCCCAAAGCTCCAGGTGTGCTTCAGATTACAATTCCACTATCTGTTACAGAAGTTTATAAATCCGTTTGACGGATGAACACACACACAAGTGCCTAAATTTAGGCAACTGAGTCTGCAAGGTCATTCCTTCCTGAACATCACAGGAAGTGGTGAAAAACAGGCACTACTCACAGCAGATATCTAACCCCCATTAGACCAAAAAGCAGCATTAAAGTGAGCCATTTTTCAAACAGCAGTTAAAAAAACAACTTTCTTTTTTATTCTGAATGGAGTCAAATTTGTAATTCTCAGGTCCTTTCTCAGAATGAACCTACAATCTCAAAAGTTCAGTGCATTCATTTTCAACATGCAGTCATTAAAGCAATGTGCTTAAATGTTTCATACCTTATTTGATTGGTTTTGGTTTGTCTTCAATTTCCCTTTCATAAGGGGACATATACTACCAGAAACATTTGAAATGGTTTTCATGTGCACGCATGCCTTTAAAACTTGCCCAATATTTTTAGAAAAGAAAGAACATAATTTCACGAGTAATGGGCTGGTACTACGAGGGGGAAATCACTGAAGAACCCTGAAGTTCAGTAACACTCACCTCACAAAAAGTGTGTTTCCATTTAGATGTGATTAAATAACCCATTTGCCTGTTCTTTTTTGCCCGAAATATCAGATATTTTACTGCATCTGAATGTTTTGGATCACAGCATTAAAAATAAAGGGTATCCACATACAGGTAGCTTTTCTTCTGTGCCTTTCTCTGAGTTCTGTTCTTGCCTCATCCCCCTTTCTCATTTTTCCCCAAACCATATCCCACCTACTGAAGCCTCATTTTTTCAAACACTGCTTAAACAAATATGTTTCACAGAAAAGGTACAGGAGCCAAGTGTGGGTGTCTTTCCTCTTTATGCAAACAACAGCATAAAGACAGAACTCACGTGTTTTCCAGTGCCTGTTCACCTCACATGGATCTAGTGCAATGAGCTGAAATTCCCCATTCCCTTGAGTTTTCACCACAACTTCAATGACACAAAACTGTAACTAATGGTTCAGCATGCAGGTGACTGGTGCCTGAGTTTTTGTTTCCATTTCTCTCTCTCGATCACTGGTGCAGAAGCTCACCCTGTCCCTCGCAGTAGTGGCGCTGGGTTCTGGTTTTAGGACATTAATCGTACTGGGTCCTTTTGCCTGGTTTCCTCTGTACCACTGCTGCTTCAAGCACAGGTCCTGACCCCTCTCAGAGCTGGGGGAAACCGCCTGCTTGGCTGCTCTGGTGGCTGCCCAGAAGCTCCTGAAGCTGCTGGGTCACGGGTGGGGCAGGACTTCTCCATCATGCCTTCATCCTGCCCCGCGTCCACCCACGGCACCGCCTGAGGAGCCCAAAGGTGCTGCAGAGCCAGGCACAAGTGTGATGAGAGAGATCTCTGCATTGAGGTCACTCCTAATGGAGTCAGGGGCAGACTGCTGCCTAATCTTTTTTCACAATTCCTTTGCATCAAGTAACATGGTGTCAAGAACTTACATAACAAGTAAAGAGGTTACTTATTGGGGACTACAGGTGTGTTGCCTAAACAAAAGAGAAAAAAATCAATCCTTTCTTCTTTTTCATCACCTTTGAATTGCTGTTATTTCTTGTACCATGCAAGTGTTTTCCTCCTGTCACCACTTCTTCCCAGTAGTTTGCATCCCTCCTGACATGTAGAGGCTAAGTACCAGCTCTCTCCAAAAAATGCTAAGGTGAGCAAAATTTGCCCTCCTGCTGTTGTGTTAACAATTGAAGAGAAAATAACAGGACTTTCTTGGAAATATACTTGTATTTCCTACTTTCAGTCTTGGCTGCAATCCAGAAAGACAGAGATGTATAAGAAAATTGAAAAAATGATACCATGTTTAGGGAGAAGGAAGGACTACTTTTCTGTATCATACAAGAAATAATCTTTATTCTCATATTTTACTTTCTTTACAAAATTTTATAGAGTTATTTAGAAGGAGTCAATTTGTTTTTCTCTCACTACGTGACATACACCAGGAGCAATGAGTTTTGGAGCACCACACTTCTTAGAAGACACAGTCCCAAACCAGCATCCATTTGTACTAGGTAACGTAGAAACATTTTTAACAGGCTTCACCTCTAGAGCTAAGGACCGGCAAGGAGTAGTGCAGCCAGCTCGATTTCAATTGCTGTTTTAACCACTCCACAGACTAGCACCAGAAAACTCTTTGAAAGTAGTTGCCAGATTTTAATAATGACTGCAAAGAGACCTACTGAGACAAACCTACTGCCTGTCTGTGCTGCAAAGATGAACACCCATGTGCAAAGCCATTCCCTGTCTCGTGGTACAGACTATGCACTACAAGAGGTGGCATTAAGTCATGGAGATTAATGGGTAGCCAGAATTATTAAATTCGACTACAGATTTTCAGCTTTGATTTACCCCAAGCAAATTAAGTGGTGAACCATCATCTTTGATAGGAGCTTTTTTTTAAATTTATTTATTTTGACCATCTGGTAATCTGTCTAAAAGATGAGCAGCTACAGTATTTATCAGCCCTTAACCTCAGAGTCGCAGAGAATGCAAAGAGAGCAGAGCAGAAGACAGAGTAGACAGTCTAAACATCCTCTTGTGATGGAGACACTTGTGCCAATGATCAGAGAAACTTCTTGGCATCATGTAAAACTCCTCAAGGAGAGGAAGACAAATTGGGCTCTGTTGAAGATTCATGTCAAGATAAACATGCCAGAAAAAGAAATCCTGCCAAACAATTTGTAAATTATCGTAATTTTATTTACTATTTTTGGTCCAATGGTCTGTGTCATCACTCTTAAAGCTTCTCCTTTTGCTACTAATTTTATTGCCTTCTTACTAATGGAACTTTAATCATTTTTTAAGTCACATTATTTTCCTTTTGGAGACCAGCCTTAAAGAAACTATTTCACCTCAGTCTCAGGAGAATGTGCAGATTCAATCATTTAATATCTTGTAGCAGCAGCACCTTTTCTGTCATTTTTGTAATTTTTTCCTTTCTCATTAGCATCTTCTGTGTTCCTGCCTATTTCGTCCACACTTTCTTCTACTGCATAAATTCTACTTTTAAATCCCTTTCTCTATAATTTTTTATATAAAAAATATAGTAGAGCCCACTGGATATTTCTTTTTCTTGTGACAGTCTGCTTTTTTTGGTGAACTGATGTTGAATAAGAGCAAGAGGAATCATTAAGTGCTTAAACTTAGCCCCAATAACACATTATGAAATTTACCGTGGCACTTATACCGGAGAAGGTTTTTTTACTACATAATAGATCTCATTATCCCCCCAGAAATTCAATGTTCTTTACTAGAGTATGAAGAACAAGGTACACAGAAATTAACAGGAACCATCAAAGAACCCACAAAACAAATATAGAGAAAAAATACTTTTTCCTCTAAAATTGAGATGAGAGCCTTACCTTGTCAAAGCAGGTCTCAGAGGGAGCAGAGCAGTTAATGATAGAGGTAACTCAAAACATATGATTGTTTGAAAAATGTTTATTAATATTATTAGATTTGAAGCCTATAAAAACTGTTGTGATTATCTGATCTGACAGTTGCATATCAGGGGAGCAGATCTAATTTCTGCAACGACTCTACAGTGTCTGAATAAAAACATTTATTAAAAAGACACATTTTCATAACTTAAAAATAACCCTAGTGATAGAAAATCTGTTAAAATTTACACAGTATTAGCCCTTTGTTTACTTACTCATACTGTTAATATTTACAATCCATTTCTCATTTATATATCAATCTCTTAATTTTAGGGAAATTTGTTACAGTTAGCTTTCTTTTCATCTCTGTTATCACATCATGCCATTTTTATGACTGAAATTCACCTCTCTCGTGAAAATACTGGTTGATGGAATAAATCCTTTCTACCCCTTCTTTTGCACGTGTAGATCCCATAGACATTATGAGATGGAGGATCATCATTGCATTTTTTCCAATTCCATCATTCCTGTAATCTCATTTATAAAGCGTAGATGCCCTAATGGGACTCAGAATTATGACTCAGTAACTCAGATGATACTTATTGTATTTGCAGAATGTCAGTCATTCCCTGCTCCTGCACAGCTTTGTCCAGTTTTATCCAGAGACTTTTATTTTTATGGTAGATTCATTGTAAAGTCAGGCAGGTCTTTAGACAAGTCTTGAAGACATTTCTTACCTTCCAGGTCATTGCCTGACACACTGTAAACTTGACTGTGGTTTTCCTTTCCAGATGCGTGATGTTTTATTTGGCAGTACCAAAAGCAATATTTTCAGTGTTTTTAGCAAAAAAAATTCACACTGATCTGTGTTATTTATTTATCCAATTAATAACTTCTCTAGTAGTCCTAGTGATATATATGTCTTAATACCATTTATTTTATACTTTCTATTATATTACTGACTGAAGTATTAAATAATATTTAGCCCAGAAATGCATCACAGGATGATGAATTCCCACACATAACACTTGGAGATCTATCAGTAAACCAGTTTTTTATTCAATTTAGAATGCTATATTATGATAATCATTCTTTTCTGTCTGACAGTTTCCATACTTCTGTGTATTGTCTACATCATTTTTTCCCTCTTTTGTGGCTGGAAAAACCTATAAATAATTTCTGTTTGAAAGACATGAGTCTAAAAATAGAGTGGAATGAAGCTGAATACTCTAAGACACAATACACATTGTTATTTTGCTAAACAGGTGGGGAGGGGGAACTTATATCTAACATGTATTTGAATGTTTTCTCCAAACTTCCTTATTTAAAAGAAAAAGCTCTAAAGGCTTGTGAAATATCCAGATGTCCAATCTACTTAACATAAGATTACAGTTTGTGTCTAGTAACCTCTATATTTTTCATAGTTATTTTACAGAGAGTACCTATGAAGGAGAGGAGATCCAGCCTAATTCACAGGTAGATTCCCTCTTGAGCCAGCATATCTAGACTAAAAGAATTTTCCAGGTTCCCTGTGCAAGGAGAGATGTGCACCTTCAGGTCACTTTAGATAACCTAATTCAGGTAACAACTTTAGAAAGGGATTATGTTCTGAAGGCAACTATGTCTCTCTGTAGAAGCCTAAATTATTAGTTCATATTAATCAATTAATTGTTTCTAAAAGTTGAGATGAATACAGATGTAGGCACTTAAACTTTGACAGATGATTCCTGCTAGAGCCTTACAAGGGACACCTCCTCCTCCCACTGCTACACAAAAATCCATGGGTGCTCACAGTCTTCAACAAGATCTTCACTAAACAGATGCACAAGTGAGATACCTGCATTAGACATATTATTTTTATCGATTATTGTTGTAATTTCAAACTCAATGTGTCCTACTTTTCATTAAAATCTTACTAATTGCATCAGTTTTACAATCACTTATTTTCCAGATTAGCCTTACACCAGTTTTGCCAATCTCTTTCATTACCAATCAATTACCAGTCATGTTTGACTGATTTCTGAAGGATTTTTTAAGTTCCCCAGTGCTGCAAGATTTGCAAGGAAGTAAAAGAAATTCAATCTCCTCATTCTGACTCCTTTGGCACTCAAGGGTGCCAGTGCTGCTGATTTCAGAAAAATATTTAACTTCCACTGTTTGGGTTTAGGGTTTTCCTTATCTTCTAGCTCAATAGAAAGTATTTCCTTAATATTTTATCACAGGAATGCATCATCCTGCTTTTCTTCGGGAACAGATAAAAAAATATTTGTTGTACACTTCCTTTTCTGTGTTGGGATTACTACCCTTATCTCATGTCGTACTGATACAGTTGTTGAACTGTTGTTGTTCCTGACACACTTAAGAAATTCTTTTCTGAAATTGTGATTGGTTTTCTGCTTTTCTAACAATGGTCAGTAATATTTATTAATAGCAGTTTAAACATGCTTTTATGACTTGCCCTGAAAAGTAGAATATTATGATTTGTGCAATCCAAGTGTCCTAGTGCACTTTTCCTTTCCTTTTGGCCATGGGTGCAACGTATCAGAGCATTGCCTTTCTATCCAAATTACTGAATCAGAAGTCTGTAAAGCTGTTTGTTTCTCTTAAAGCAGATTTTGCTGTTAAAACAAGCTGAAAGCACAGTCAGCCAGCAGTTCTGCATCTCAGTTTGCTCCTTTCAGTTTGCCCCAGCTGCTCACATGTCAGTCAAAACCACTTGCTATGAATAGATTTGATGCCTGCAGAGATTAACAAATTGAGACCCCATGATGCAATCCTGAGACACAAGTGGAAGGATACAACATATGGAAGCCAGGTTCTGGTGAACCATAATAGCTCTGCCTACTCTGTCCAGATGTTTTCAGGGCCCCAGGTATGTCGAACTCCCTTCGGTGTACCACATTGTCAAACAGAAAAATCAAAATACAATGAGAAAGGCTACTCCCCTATGTCTGTAACCATCCTGAAGCCAGATAAAGGCAAAAATACAGAGTTTTACAACCGATTTTCTTATTAAAATACAAAAGAGTCTGACAGTTTTTATATTCTGTAGGACTATATGAGAGTCTGATTTCCGTATTCCAAAGGCAATAGAAATGTGCGTGTATTCTTACAAGACTAACTTGTAAACAGCTTCTAACCTCCACCAAAAAGTTGCTTGTCCTGCTAACACTCTTAGTCCCATGTAAAAATCATGTGAGGTTTTGGAAACTTTCATAGGGAATAAAAGTGAGAGCGAGGAACACCAGCTTCACCTCTGTTGCCCAATTGTATGTCTCAGGCCTTCCAGTGACCAACAGAGCAGTTACAGGATTTTTACATCAGGTTGCCTATTCCACCTCATATACGCCTGTTCTGCATATATGCCTGCTGACAGGGTCTTTAATTACATGATTTCATAGCATATTTTCCATTCAGTGAGTGAATCAGCAGTATAAAGGAAGTAATATTTTCTTTTTCCTCTCAGCATTCATGGCACAGTTTTAAGCTCCATTTACGGGGAATCATCCAGAGCTTAGCCAGAAGATAGAGTCACTTATTATCTTATGAGTGTTTCTGTGGGCATGCCTGTGCCATACAGTGGGAGTGGTGCTAAGACTCTTTGGAGATTGCTGCCTGAGCCAGCTCTTGAACCAGAAGCTGTGTTGCCACATCAGCAGGGTGCTGCCACTGAACTAATAACCTTCTCTGGAGCCAGAGCTCACAAGTATGGGTGCAGCATTGCACCAGCACAGCTGCTTTACTTTTGATACCTTATCAAAAGGTATCCATGCTTACAGATTTTTTGACAATCTCATGGCTAGCTGGAGTCAAGGTGGAAATATGCCCGATGATACACATCATCACAGCACCAAGATTTAAATATGCACAGGGCCAAAGCACTTTCATGCCCACATTGAGCCGCTTCACCATTCTTTAACCTCAGTTTTAGAAACACTGGCTAATTCTTTGCATTTCCTCCTTCTCACAAATGAACCTAAAAGCACTTCTCTTCAAAAAACTGAAATTCATTTAGAAAGTCTAACTCACATCATTCTGAAAACCAAGGAGAAATTCAAAGAATTTTCAGAATTGATCAAGCAAATTTTCAAGACATTATGCATTCACTGAAACAATTTTTTTTCCCCTGTGAGATGGGTTTACCTTTCAAAAATTTTAGTAATGTTATTTTCTTTCTTAAAGAAGTTGAGGCTCTGAGGACTGTGGTGATTTGTGCTAATTTGATTATCACTCCTCTATAAATTATAAGGAACCCATATAGGCAAATATATGAAGACATCAATCGTTATGGAGAATGTTTGTATTTTGGAATTTATATTTATATGTCAGATAAAATGTGAATGATAGACTGTGCCCATTCCACTACCAAAACACATTCAAGCTTTTCTATAAGAGACACAAATTAGTCATGAGCCAGCAGGTTTGAGAAACACAAAGAGGTAAATTACAAAGTAATGTGCAGGGATTTAGCTGCATGACTCCTATTAACATCAATGGGATTTAACTGTGTGACTCCCTGTGCACCACTTTGCAAATTTACCCTAAATTGACTAGCGTGGTAATTCCTAGACAGCATGCAGTGGGGAAGTGACTGCTTCTGTAAACACAAGGGACTGTTGATTCTCAAATGTCTCCATGCTGCACTCAACAAAGAACAAGCATTCAAAAAAACATTTTATTCCCTGCATCACAGGAGGACAGGAAATAAAGACACAGGCTCAGAACTCCGTAGGGGACTCCAGTTCTAGAAATATCATTTAGGGAAAACAAAACTCTCTTAATGATTCCTGATACTGTCAGATTCCTAACCTTCTGGGCCAAAAAAATACAACCCTTTAGTACCACATAGGTACTGAAGCACCAAAAGAGAGTAATTCCTTAGTTCCTGTACTGAAATGGCCTGAGAAAACACCGAATCATAGACTCATAAAATGGTTTGGATTGGATTGGAAAAGACCTTAAAGATCATATAGTTCATTCCAGTACACTCTTTGATACTGTTCCTCCCGAAAAATTTATCACAAAGTTTTACTTGTTTTCTGCTAAAAAAGGTTTATTAATTTGCTTCCCTCTGTTCTCATAAATCTTCTCTCATTCTTACACTACCATGTAACAAAAGGTTTCATTATTAGGTTCTTAAATCTAGCTCACCTTTTATTACCTTACATACAAGCTGGAACGGTTGTATTCCTGGCTGAATAAAAGAGTATGGGACTTGTTTGCATTTTGTATTTCCCAAAGCGGAGCAAAAATTTCAATGAAGGCAAGAAACACAGTCTGTGGAATAGCAAAATACTAGCATGCAGATGGTTTGTGATTAAAGGGGGGTGGAGAGAAACAATGGAAGATTTTGAAGAAATGTTAAAAGTCAAGTCAGAAATAAAAATATTGTACTTTTCTTCTAACTTAGATATTATTTTTAGATTTTCAGAGCTACCTGTAGTTTTCTGTCCTATAAAACCAAACTGCTGCTCCTCACTAGGTATCAATCTGACAAAAGTCAATTTGGAGATAGTAATGCTTCCTGGAAAGGTGGTATAATGTCGTAAACCCGTTGTATAAATGCAACAGCAAAGGAAAGTAAAGAGCAGCAAAGCAAAACTCTTCTGATTGCATTGTTCTTTCTGGCAAGTCATTGTTATATTGCTGTTTATATTATGCCAGTTTCCAAGAATTTCAGTAAGGATCTGGCATATCTCTTGGGTGCAAAATTAAGGCAGCTGAAGCCTAAAACCCCAAAAGAAGGGGCTAGGATGGTGTGATAAAACACACAGATGTAAAAAGCCACAGACCCTCAGGCACATACAAGACACATCTAAGCATGCATGCATCGTTACTGCCTGTTGCATTCCACTGTACAATACACTAATTTTGCATCAGAGAGCCTAAACTTTCCCTTATAATAGATGTACTAGTTCTTCAATATTCTCAGAGTTAAAATATGGAGTTCAGGTCTACTGGAATGAATGAAAAGGGTTGATAAAGGACAGTGCTACATGGCATTAGCTTCCTTCCACACTCTTCATTCAGTCTTTTTTTTTGAGCCTGGGGGAAGATCAGCAGGTATCTATTTCCATCCTGTATTATCTAAGGATTCTCATTTTCATCCTCCCATTTGAGGAGTAAGTAATACTTCTGTATCACTTAGCTCCTCTATTAGCACTGAATCTCCTGAGCCCATTTAAAGTGGATTCTCAGATTAAAATCAGCTATCCTCACAGTCTCTTCATTCAAAATGCACTGAAAAGCACTGAGAGGGAACTGTATGTTGGATAATTATCCTGATATCAGCACAGTGAAAGGATACACACATCCCTTTCATGTCTGCGTCATTCTAAGGGGTTAGCAGTTCAGATCTGCTCACTCTGACTCAGAAACTAAAAGCAAACTGATCCCCAACTTGCTGTTTTTCAAACATACTAAAAATCAGTGTATTTTTAGGATAGCATCTGTGAGAAAAAAATGTAGAAACAAAAATAATTCACCCCCACTTAAAGTATTATCCCTGTTGAAAGAATACTCCTTTTTATCCAATTTTATCCCCAGCGAAAATATTCAAGCTGTTACTGGACTGACCAGTAAAACCCTGAAGCAGTCACTTCAGCTGATGAACTGGTAGGGAAGTGTGCATGTGTGCATACTCAGACACTTCAACGTCCCTTGCACATTGAATATTGTGGATACTAAGACACTCTCAAGGTTTTCTGTTTCAGCAAGCCCATCTACTGCCCTTCATCTGGCCCACAGCCTATAGTCAAATTCGTTAATGTCATCCTTCTACTTAGAGCCTCATTCCTGTATACAGGCTTCACTGTACTTCTTTTTTTTTTTTTCTGTCTTCATACAAAGAACAACTAGCAGGAAATACCTGAAAACCTGATTCCATAAGGTTGAAAAACAAGAACATAAAAATCGCCTACTTAGTTGAGAGTAGTTTTTGAAATGCGATAATTAGTACTTAAACAATTAACTTCTCATATTGAGAGAGTGATTCTTCAGTCACCCCATGATCTCTTGAGAACTTTGCCTCTGACTAGTGACCAGCTGGGGCTACAGAGCATGTAGAAAACCCTACAAAACTGACATTGATTGGAACATCTTGTGTTTAACTGTCTGCAACAAAAAGGACACCTGAATTTCAGCTGTGCTCAGCTGTGTAACTGATGGACAAAGTCTATACTCATTTCAAATGTCTCCTCTCTCCTTCCATGTGTAAGAACTACGCCCAGCTAGACCTAGTCACAGAAGAATGTCACACACAAAAATCAGTCTACTGTACTTTGTTTCATGTGGTGGAGAACGCGTGCTGGTTGCCCTGGAGTGTCTTCTGGGGACAGATAATGAATACATTCTCTCTACCTGGTCAGCAGCAAGTATAAGAGAAACAGGCTCCCTGCCAGTTTCTTCTTCTTTATTTCCTCCCTCCTTCCCCGTTTTCTCCTCACTGTCTACTGTCAAAAGGAATTGAGCAGTTTCCAAAAAACAACCTCTGCAGTGTCCAGCAGGAGCTGAACTCAAGCAAGAACAAGAGCCTGAGCTCCCAAGGACCCACTGATTTACAGCCCCACTGCAGCAGAGGATGCTGGAGACCTCACCTGCACCAGCAACAGACTACTCAGCCACTTGGCACCTGGCTTGAAATGTGCAACAACCTTGTGACTCAAAGAAATATGAACTGAGTGTATAGTTAACCGTTCAGTGGGCTGGGATTAGCAATACACTGAGATACATTCTGAAACATCACTGTCCCTAGATCCCCAGACCAAAGACCTATTTCTCAGCCAAAGCCATTGGCACCTAGAAACTACAAATACTTCTTAAATGTAATTTGGAAATCAGGACTGAATGTCTGCATCCAGAAAACATGTACAGTCTTACATAAACCCATTCTTGAACTCTTTTTCTATTAAATTTGCTTTACATGATCTATCTGGTTTCAAAAGCGAAGAGTTCAGTCAGTTATGAAACTATTTTTCTCTAGTAGGGCTCACACAAAGTATTGTACACCACATGTGGCAATTGTTCTGAGACAAAGAGACTTGTTGAATAGAAATTCATGTAAAATATTTTAAACTAACCAATGGATAAACTTCAGATAAGAACAAGAATTAAGAAACAAGTGTTGCTATTGTCAATAGATTCAAATCTTCCACCATGCTTTTGTGTATCCTATTGTTATAGCTATGCTGATCCCTCAGCAAGGACTTAGAAAATCTTTCTTTTCTCTTCCTGGAGGCTTTCAGTAGTGTAGTGAAAACTCCAAAACAAGGACTTCTGTATCTACTTTGTAAAAACTTATTTGGCAAGCATCTTTCAGTAGCAGGAAATAACTGTTAACTGAGAGCAGATAATCAAAATGTCTAGTGTTCTGGTCACAGAAATTACTATGGTATTCATCAGGTAGGAGAAAAAGAACTCATTTGTGTAAGTAACTATGCCAAAAAGAGTAGATACTGTAAAGTCTGATGGAACACACACTGTATGCATAGCTTTTATTTTCCTGGAAAAGTTACAATCAGATAAAATATATTCATTGGCTTTAAAGCTCACAGAAAGCTATCCAAGACATTCATTGTAAATCTATCATTCAGTGATGTCTGCTGTATTTTACTGACTCTTTGATTTTCATTTCTAAATACAGCTTCAGGTGGAGACATTTTGGCTGGTGTTACTGTGATAACATTAATAGGCTTCTTGCACCATTTTTGACTGCCTAACAAAATAATTTATTACTTACCTTCAGGAAGTTACAACACAGAGAACAAACTTGTAGGTTACGATGCATTAAAGCTTTGTACAGGCATTTTGATTTCTTAAAATCATGGACTGAGTATCCAAAACAAGAAAAAAAAAAGACAACAACTAAGCTGCTTGAAACAAGAGAACTTTTATTATTGGAGTGAGGTTGAAATTTCCAGCACTGACATCACAAATCTCTCTTCATGGATTTCAATTCAAAAAAAATAACAAAAAGGGCACGGTAGGAACGTAAACCAGAAAGGAACTTGTCCAACTGACACCCATGGTAACAAAATGATAATTAATAATGCTCTAAGCATGTTGACAGAGACTTGTAATACTCATTGCCCTGTACGCTACCTTCAGCATAAAAATGGGTCAAAAGCTATGAGGCACAGTATATTGCTGTTTATGTCCTGTGCCACTGATGGAACTTTTAAGCTGCCTCCACTGTTTGGAGACAAGCTTTGACAGATGCAAGCCACAGCTGTACACAGAAGTGCTGCTGCTGAGCTGGGAATTTTTTCTAACACTTCAAAAAAACGAGGTTCATTTATGGGGAAAGCAAGCCATCTGTACTGTTCTCCATACTGGGGCTGGTAAAGTTTCCTTCGATCAGCTGCCTCTGCTCTACGAGTCATAAACCAGTCTCTAGAAGGACTAACTTCCTTTCCAGGGCTACATCTCCAGGATTCATAAGAGAACAGAGAATGTCATGTTTTGCAGTTGCTAATTTATGACTCTCCCGGGTATTTTGTAGCAATTCTTCCATCTCACATTTGCCTAATTTAGCACTCCTGACTTAAGCAAATGTTCAATTCTGCTCCCTGTAGGAGTTATGCCTGAGAAAAGAGGCCTGAGTAGGTCCCAGCAGGTAAAAAGCACCCAGTAATAAGGTAAATTCCACTACAGGTAGAAAGGCTACATTCCTTCCACACTAAATCAGCTGAAAACTACAGCAGTATGCATTGCACTTGAGGGGGTTTCATGTTTGAACTTGAAAAGTGGCCTGACAGTGGTCAGAAATATGTTTTGAGACCTCAACTTTATGAGGTAACAGAAATTATGTGAAATTATTTCTGGAACTGTACAGCAGATAAGAATGTCCTTGAACTTGGCTAACTTCTGAAATAGTTATTCATTCAAAAAAAAACTTATAAGATTTTACTGCTCCTGAGCTATTCTAAAATGTATAGTTTGAAAAGTCTTAAATTAGGGGGAAATTTGAATTAGTCAACGGGCTTTTGTATTTCAAGAAGTTTTATCTTCTAGTTGTGCTTCTGGTCTCCCATATGAATAAATCCTCAGCATATTTCTATCTAAGAGAGAAGATAATCATAAAATGGCCAAATTCTAAGTTCATTTTTAGTCAACACATTTCCAAGCAAATTTTACTAGGACACATTTTTAAAAAATTCAAAAGAAATCCAAGGAAAATTAATTGTATTTTAATTAACTTAGCTCTTCCTTTTCAAGGCAGCTATAGAGTAGATAAAACTTATTGATTTATTTTCCAATTATAAGATTGAAGACAGAATTTTTGTCAATTCTGCAGAAATATTGAAAAGTTTAAGTAAACAGAATTTCAGTGAAATAGTCATTGTTTGTTTTACCTTTATATCTTGACATGTTCCAACCAGACAAAAAATAGAGCCTCTGACAAAAAAAAAAAAACCTCAAAAAAAAAAAAAAAAAAAAAAAAAAAAAAACCAACATAAAAGCCAAAACACATCACATTTCAAACCTAACAGTGTCCTTTGCAGGAAATGGTTCCTGCCATAGTCTATAACATCAGCAGTTGGCACAGGTTGCAACACTATGCAGTGGCTTACTTAAAACAATTTTGAATGAAAAGACAGCACTCTCAGATTCCCTGACTCTGAGTGATTACTTTTCAGCTCGGGTTAAAGCTATCTGGGTCCATAATAACTATCAAAAGTTTACAAAGGGCTAGAAAATTATTTATCACAGTTTTTTTACCATCAACTCCATCTCAGGATATGAATAAGGTGCTAATATCGAGGCAAAATAAAGTTGGGTAAGACAGATTATACAGATGAAAAAGTCCTAGAGAAACTAAGACAAATCAATATTTAAGCTAAAGTTTAAATTTTGTTGCCATCTAAATCAAATCCTCTGAGCAAAAGACTCACCAGAACATTGATATAAAGTAGAAGCAAGTTTAGAACAAGCTCTCAGCATATTCCAGTATTAGTCTTGCAGACACTTAGAGATTAAATGAGGAAAACCCTACAACCTCCCTTAAAAAAAAACCTATGGAGGGCCTGTAAAGTCCCTGATTTCCACATGTACAGTCAGTGTTGGTTGCAATGTTACAAGTGTAAGAGAAATGTTTGGTTTAGATTTTACTTGGTTGGGAGTCTTTTTCCCAAATACTAAGAGTAGGTGAGTGCAGAACTCGCTAGCAAGTGAGAGGTGTGGGCTTTTTCCACATACTTGCTCAGTTCATACTTTCATTTACCTGCTTTTCCAATATATTTACCAAGAAGCCCTTTTCAGTAGCCTTTTTTATTCTTATGAAAACTGGGAAAAGTGAGATTCTCATTCAAGCTTTCTTTAAGACTTTATCACTTTTCCTTGTCTTCCTTAATTTAAAACACATATTTATCATAAGACATGTTAAAGAAGGTGTATCACAGTTTGTGCAACAGGTTTGAGCTTCATGGCAAATGCTTTTTATCATAGCATTAAAGGCACTTGTTACAGGTTAAGGAAGTAACTTATGTCTCTGTTAGATCTGTGTAGTAGACATCCCTCGAAGAACTGGAAGGCAGATGACCACTAAATCCAACTGTTTATGACTGATTCTAACTACTCCAGGAAAGAAGATAAAACAGGAAATCTCTTCCTTCAGAAACTGTTCCAAGAAAAAAAAAAATGGAAAAAGAATAGCTATTGTCTTCAGACAGGAGCAAAGATTTGGCTTAAGATAGTCAAAATGCTGTCTATTACCCTCACAAGGAACAGTGACTGTTCAAAACCACCCACATGTCTGCAGTCACTATCTACATAGTATCAGATGATGCAACATTAATTTTTTACAAGTTCTTTTCTCAGGGAACCAAGACCTCTGACTCAGTAAATTGCAATTCAATTAAATCAGTCAAAATCATAATCACTGTGTGTTAAATGACAGTTGGCTAGGATCTTCTTCATATTTTGCCTTTCCTTGCAATTTACACCATCACCCTTTCCATTCTTGTAAAAAAGCTGATGAGAATGAAGCCTCATCTAAATTCATATTTTTGCATGCTTATCTTCTCTAAGGAGCAGGTTTAAAGCAAACTTTCCACATCATCAAGGTTTCAATCCTTTCTTGAGGACAGACATTGCAACAGGAGGGTAGAGACTGAGTTGGCTGGAAGCCTATCCTGCCTGGCTGGGGAAGGGCGGAAATGTTAAGCAAACATGACCTGCAGTGATGAACAGGAACACACAATTTAAAGATAGCTCTGTCAGTCAAGTACGCAGACACTTGGGGTTGCAGGACTTATTCAGCTGGGGTCAGAATCCTGGTCTTATCCAAAAGTACCCAACTATCAATCCACTAAGAACAGACTAATAAATAGCACCAGAAAATTATCCCTGTGTGTGAAAAGACAAAATTGTAGAATTTTGTAGGCATGGAGACAAGTTATTTTTAAAACCAGAAGTGTTATGATTACCTGTTAAAACATACAAATCTTTTCTTTCTTAGGGGATCTAACACCTTTCCAACCACACAGAAAAAGCCATTTTAAATAATGCTTCCAGGAACAGTTAGAGATCCACAGTACCAGCTATTGATCCACCTGTTCTCTGGTATTACAAAGCATCAGCTGCCTGAGCTTGTATCCTCAACTTTTTATCCCAAACCAGCATTATTACATTGGCTCCTTGAAATTCTCTTCTGTCAATAGCTAGCAGGTGAAGACAGGGAGTATCCAAACAGCAAGATCATAAAGGGAATATTTATTCAGTGATTCTCATTTACAAGTCTTGAACACATGAGAACCTTGTATCATTTGCTCTGTCATGACTGACCCTATGTGCTTTCTTAGAACAGAAAAACTAATGAAGTTTACATTAGGTCCCGGCATGTTATACTCAACTAAATCATCTGACATATGCTGAAACTTTTGACTGTGCAGACTGTTTAGGCAGCAGCATCCTCACTTGATACATTAGAGTTAGTATAAACCTTAAAACCGTTGGTCTGGGTCATGTTCTGAAGAAAGCTGTTCTCTTACAGTATTGAACGCTGCATTATAGGCTTTGTACTGACACATCTAATGATGGCAGTAGGGTTTCTTATTCCCCAAAATTCATTAAGCCAAAGCATGGAGCAATATCCTGTAAGTAGAAAAGTGCAGCAGAATCTCACTCACTCTAGTAGATAACTGACAGAATAACTTCATTTTAAGTCTGCCCCAAAGCCATCTTAAGAGACAGATTTGCTGTGGTATAGCAGCTGATAGTTTTTACACTGATGAGCATGAGCCACTGCTATTTCTGTTCAGAAAACACTGCCAACCATGCTGTTAGCTGATATTCATCAAGCAGCAGCCAGACCTTTTCTGCTTTCCCTCTCCCGCAGAGCATCCTGGGCCCCCACAAAAAGAAACACAGGAGCCCAAAGGACACAGATAACAAAACATCCTTATTGACCACAGAAGAGCAGACATCACCTCACACAGTGATCTCCTCATCTTGATCAGAGCTTCGTGAACCACTTACAAATGCCTAAAGCCAGAGTGTCTCTGACCCTCATACCTCTCCTCAATTACTCAGCTGCCCACAGTTCTAGCCTGCAATGGTCAAGAGGACAACACCTGTTTGCCCACTTTCCCCTGCTTCAGCGTTTGCCTTTATTGATTATGATCAGCTGTAAAGCCTGTGAATTCTGGGTGCTCCAGGGGTTTTCTTGACAGCTAGCTAAGCCTGAGGCAAATACAGACTCATGCAGCTCCAAACAATCCTACCTGGGTTTCTTCCTCCTCTCCCTTCACCATGCACTGCATTTAACAGTAATTGTTTATGATAAGGAGATTGTAATTAGAAACATGTACTAGCATAAGTGTCGAGTATTTCATATGCCAAGCATGTGCCACCAGCACAGTCAAAATACCTCCAAAGATTCCTTTAATTTTTTATTATTTTCTTACAGTATGAGGAATCCCTCCCCCCACCATGCACTCGTACATTTATGCAGCTGAGCTCCACTTTCCTGTGACAGCTGATTCAAATACAGACCAACTTACTAACAGAGCACAAAGTTGTTGGTTCTTTCCCAGTAAGAGGGATAGAAATATCACATAAATCAGTATGGTGAAGCTTTAAAATGGCATTCAAGTGAGAAGTTTAGGGCTAAGCATACGGACAAACAACTAGCCAATGGCTCTTTCCCAGTCCAGTGTGCATCCAAGAGTGAGAGGCAGTGTGCTGATCTTTGTTTGGAATTCCCGCTTGTGCTGCAAAGGATTTTAGAATATACATAATGTAAGACAACAAAGAAAAGGTAAGTAGATGATAGAGTTCCCTTGCAAGCACACACAACTTCACATAGATGCAAAGACAACACTCCTGTGAGAAGAGGAATTTCAGGTTTGTAAAACGTGGCAGTGGGAATGGTAATTTGAGTCTTATGTTAACACTTTTTCTTTAAAAGTTGCTTATTCATTCAAGCTATCAACATGTTGAATCATTTTTGCTTGGCTAGAGGTAATAGTGGCACTCTCCCATGCATTCAAGTTTTAATCAAATTAGAGTACAAGTTAGGATTCTTTGCCCCTGGCTGACAGTCTTATAGAGCTGTCAAGACAGCAGAAGGCTTTCTCCAGGTAAATAAGATCTGCATTGCCATAGCACCGTTTTGCTAAATCCTTTTATCTGATGCTGCCACCAGTGAGACCCACCAAGGAAGAAAGACATGCCATGCCCACAATTATGCATACTCTGCTAATTGACTTTCCTTGAAAAACAAAAATCTTCTAGGGAAAAAAAAAAAACCAAAAACTTTATCTAACTGACAATCTGATGCCTCAGTCTTTTGGATTTCACTGCAAATATAAAGACCAAAACCATTCCAGTTATATATTTTATAGAATTTAGAGAAGAAAAAGGCCTTCTTTGAACTATGAACATTTGTATAAGCATTTTTTGCATTTTGGATTTATCTGAAATATGGCTATTCCTCTTGATTAAGTAGAGATGCAATCATCATTTGGAAGATGGATTTCACAGCAAATTATCAGGCAGTTAAGACCATAAAGTTTTGTCATTCTACCTAACTGAATAGAGCTCAGTAAATAGGTTTCTAACAACCTCAAAGGAGAGTATGCATTTCCAAGCCTTTATCCATCAACCTACTCCATGTCACATAGAGCAGCCTAATCTAGAGTGTAGAAATTCAAAGAAGCCCTTTAAGATCAAGAGGTTTGTTATATTTCAAGTCCACAGCATATAAAGAAAGAACCCAGTAAAGCTTCTGGGCAGTAGTGCACAGTCTTCATGCCAATGTCTGAAATAGCCAGTGAGCACACTTCTTTCTATACACTATCATCTTCCCAACTCTATGACAGCTCTATTCATTCAGCTCTTACAGCTTTCTTTCATCTGCTCCATCAGTACAGGTTTACCTTCATTAGGGGAAAAAAATGTCAGTCTTAACTGTTAGGGAAGTATTATCTAAGGCAAGATTAGCTGCATTATGAAATAGAAGCAATCCTAATGTTTAGATTGCTCTTCAGTTATGAAAGATTATGACCTTTTCCTGAGATACCTTTGCAATAGAAGCCTTTGCTGCAGACCTTAGAAATTCAGGAGATAAAACCCTTGAGCTATAAAAAGTGATTTTTCCTTGTCTTATGAAATTCCATTCAATTTTAGCTGCAATCTCATCTGCTAAAAAAATTTAAAAATTGTATTTCCTTTTGTTCCCTTGCACTCCCCTGAATATAGAACAGCTGCACTAAGTCAGACTAAAGGTTCATCTAGCTCAGCTCCCTGCATCTCTGACAGTAGCCAGTAGCAGATGTTTAGGGAAAACATGTAAAATATAGGGCAGACACAACATGATATTCCCTGCTAAACCTCCCAGCTTCTGACAGTCAGCAGTTTAGGGACTTCTTGAGTCCAACTTCAAGCCCACCATACTGCATGTATAATTAGATGGTGTATTCCCAATGTGCATTACTTTGCATCTATCAATATGAATTTTGTCTGCCCAGTCATTCAGTATTATCAGATAATCCCTCAGATCTTAAGACTCCATTTTTCTTATGACTCTGATAAGTTTTGTATCATTGTCAGTCCTTTCCAAGTCATACTTCATCCTTTTCCCACACTATGTAGTAATATCTTAAGTGGCACAAGTTCTGGAACAAGTTTCTGTGACAAAGAGAATTAGATTCAAACACTAATCCTATGCCATTCTAAAAAAAATAATTTATGGTTCTTCTTAACTTTCTTCATAATTTTCATCCCATGATAGCTTTATTTTATTTAGAAGATTTGGTAAAGACTACTGAAAAAGTTAGGATTTTTTGATCTTTGCACACAATACCAACCAGGGCAACCTTATCCACAAGATCCTTTGCTGCTTCAAAGAACTCAAATGGATTTACGGGGAGGTATTCAAATTTTCAAAAGCTGTGATGAACTGGTATGTGTACTCACTCTCAATTTTACTATTGTTTACACCAGATTTCCTAGTACAAAAACCAAACAATTACTCAAAACTCTCTGGAATTAATTATAGACACTGGTGCCATATTTCATTCTTCATGTGAGGCCTTTTTGAGTTCGTGCGTAAACGGCTATGACAATTTGCTACAACTCTTTGCTACCACTCTTTCCACTATGGAACAGTGTTCCATAATGAAACATCTCGTGTTAATGCATGATTTTCAAACATTTTCTCCAAGTGATCCTGCATAAAAGATCTCCCTTGAACGTGATCAGTCTCCTGTCCCCCTCTAGTCCTGGGCTGCCCACATGCCTCCACCTGAGGATTTCTCAAAGCAGAATAAAGCAGGGACTAGGTTGTGCCCTGTGAACTTCATGATCTATTGCACTTCCAAAGTTACCACTGGGGACCAATTTAGGAACACTAAGCTCTGAAGGGTATTAAAAAGCTGTTTAATGTCATTCTGAAATACACACTCTGTGATTTTAAAGTCAATTGCAAATTAAACACAACTTTTTCAAATTCTGTCTAATTAGAGGATCAAAAACTAGGGATGTCAGTTCTCTAAGCTGCAAATAATGTTTCTAAACCAGCAGCTGCTATTTATACCCTTTTCACACTGCAAAATGGCTCCAGCCATTTGATTCAAGAAATACCTGCAGAACTGTTTTGTGTTTGGAAGCAGCTGGAGGGTGAAAGAGTCTTTGGTTTGAGCATGGCTGACCTGTTTAATTCTGCTGCCTGAACCAGTCTGTAAAGTACTACCAATTCATGCTTTTTCACTTGATACAGCCTCTGGACACTCATAATAAGGCATATGCCAAACAAAAGGACTCCCTTTGGCATTTCTTGCAGGGTACACAAGACGTGAGTGTAAGAAATAAAGGGGATATTTTATTCAGACTGCTGAGCAGAGGCACTACCTACACTTCTCCTTGGTTCTTTCATTTCTGGACCAAACAACACAGACTATGCTGTACTAGTGAGCTGATGCTTGCTCTTCACTTTAATGTGTTAGCTTTTTAAAACTGAATTCATGCACATGGACGACCCCTCAAGCAGCATAGAAACATAAATTATTATTTAGGACCTAATGTCAGCAAATCCCATTAAAATTCTTACTCTATGATTTAATATTTTCGGCTTGCTATATACCCTCATGTTGATAACATGCTCATAGGCAGAAACTGTCTAGGCAAAACTGGTTGTTTCAAAAAGTCAACAGAGATATGAAGCAGCTGAAACTCTTGGTTTAAGGAGCATATGATTATTTTTGGCAACTAAATAATAAATGAAGCTTTTAGGCAGAAATAGGGGCAGCTATGACAGGTTTTAAATTAAGAAGAGAAACACCCATATGTGCTACATCTCACATGTACAACACATTGTATACACTATGAGAAATCCACTAAAATAAGTAACTATTGAATCTATAAAGTCTGAAAGTTCAAAATAGGAATCAGGCACCCATTTATTAGACTGTCAGCAAGGTGGATAACACAGTATTTCAGCACCTTCAATCTGCAAGCACACTGAAAACTACATCAGTCCTTGCAGCATTAAGCTCTGAGTACATACAGTTTGCAGCTAAGTCCTGGGTTTTGCTCAGCTAACACATCTAACCCAGATCCTCAGTCTTTGATCACACCTATCAGATCCAGACTTTATACAGTAAACACAGAGGTAGTTATGAATTTTTATTCCACACCAGTGTTATTAGGGCATTCAGTGGAAAACCGTAATGTCGATCTGGTCCTTGTTTTAAATCAGATAAAACTTCAAAAACCTCAGTCCCTTTATAGGTGGAGGATGGTGGCAGTGCTTAGACATGAATGGGCAAGAGAAGAGCCTCTACTTTGTTGTTGAGAAAGGGTCTTTAAATTCACCAGAGAGATGGGGATAGATAAAACTGCAATTTGACAAGGACATCACAAAAATCTCCACAGATTCAGCAAGATTCTTGTTAGGTAATTAGCAAATTGTGAAAAATTACTATTACTGTTAGCTATGAGATATTATTTGGGTGTTTCATTTCACTATTTTTGCCTGGCCATGAAAAAAAATCTAAATCACCTAATTCTATATTCATGATCTCTGAGATGGACATATAACACAAATTATTTTTCCAGTCTAAACCCAGCTGTGTGCAAAAAAATAAAAGAGGAATGGGACAGCAAATACTGCATCATTTCTGAACCTGGTTTGAGTGAGGAACAAAAACACACTTTTGCACTTAAAATCTAAAACTTCTTTTTTTCTCAAAATATTAATTAACTAAGTACAATCACTTAAGTTAGTTGCTGAGGTTCCTAAACTTTTACCAGCATTATAAATATCCCTGAGTCTACAGTATAAAAATAAAGTCATAATGTTCTTACTCCAAATGATGATCTACTCTGAAATTGTTGTTTATACATTATAAGCTGCAACTGTCAAAATAGTGGGTTGCTGGAGGTTTTTCAGGCATTTATGCTATGATTCACCGTGCTTAACTATTTGAGAAACAGATTCACCAACAAAAATTCAGCGCGCAGTCCACGAGCAGTTAGCCCCTGCAATATATCCCGCTCACTGGAGAAATATTCCATGGACTTCTTGTAGCAAACACACGCCCAACCCAGCCTTTGTGTGCCTGGCCCCCGTGTGGAAGAGCGACCTGCAGATCGACCACAGGAACGCCCAGGGAAGCTTTGCACGGCCACCCGGCTCCCGGGCCCCAGGTCCTGGGCTCCATCGCTGCTGACACGGCTCCTGCTGCCTTCCAGCCCCACCAGCACTGGCCACACTGCAGCAGGCAGAAGCCAGCTGGCATATGGATGCTCTGCCCATGTGTCTGCCTTCAGCATCCTCCAAGGGTTACCTGAGGCAATTTGCAGCTCCCGTAAGTCCTGCACTGGATCTCACATTCCCCCTTGGACAGGCAAGGGTATGTTTATGGGGGATGGAGGAGCTAATTAGGAGCTGGAATTCACACAGCACAGCAATAGACACACTACAGGATTTCCCAAGCTTACAGATGTAGCTTAGTGTCAAAATATTAGAGTGATTTTATCAGGCTTTAGATGTCGCATCTCTTTGATATTAAATATCTAATAATTTGATTATCTCGTAGCTCAAACAGGTGGCACCAAACAACTGCACTGCTCTTCAAAATAATTTTGCAGCGCAAAGGTTAAAACAGATTCCGCTCAACTCCACTTAGCTTTCAGTGAAAGATAGCAAATCCAGAGGAGCTGCAACATGCATTAGTGTGTACTCAATACATTGACCTTCCTTTAAGCTTATACATTTAAAAATAAATACTTGAGAATTATTTACATTGCATTTGTTTCAGATCAATGACGGGAGAAAACTAAATATTCATACATTCCATCTCCACTTTTCGTGGAATACTACCAATCTTCATTTTCGCTGTTTCTTTAATGTTGGCAAGGAGAAATTAATTGCATTAATTCCTTAATTTTTCTGTGAGGACTCTAACTTTGATTTTTAAGATATGGCAGTTTCCTAATTAATTTTATTTGAGGACTTTCTTCCCTGAAAACAAACTTCAGGCAAGGTTATATGTAACTACTTATTTTGCCTTGGTTTGAATCCTTATACAACTAAATTTTTTTAGGACTTTCAAAGTAATTAACAAAGTAAAAAAGTCTCTCATGACATCACGTTTCAGCCATGCTAAAGACTTCTGCTTTAATTTCCACTCTCTGGCACTAAAGTGGCACTTAGCTTACCTAAGTGAAATAAATTAGTACAGGAAAAATTTGATCTATGATGTACTTCATCCTGTAGTCTTACCTACTTTTAGGAAACTTCATGCCAATAGTGTGCCTCTCCCAAGATAAACGTAACTATGCTCTATACAACTGCATAAATGTTAAAATAAAGTCAGGCAGAAAAAACTGGCTTTTTGCCAGTTTCAAAAGGCACAGAAATATGTTATTCTCATCCACTCCAGGTTTACAAATTTTGCTGTGAGCAAAACATATTTTTGCTGCATCCTTCCCTAAGTAATTTTCCCAGAGTAGAATATGATTCTTCCTTGAAGAATTTTGCTTTGCAAAAGGAAACTGCTAGAACTTTTTTCTTGTTAAAAGCAGTTTTCTGGAGTACCTTACAACGAAACATCTCTCCTAACTACCTAATTATTCCAGCATCTATAGAAATCAGAGACAGGCAGTGGCAAAATAACAGTTCTAAATTCTTCCCTAAAAGTTTCTTTTCTCTGCACTTCCCCAGCCTACTGGAGTTCACGTTAGCCAAGTTGCTCAGAGACATTCACCTGAGGATGCCAGAAAAATCTTCATTTTGGACTAGAACTGAGCGAAAAAAATCATCATTCTTTTTGGTGGGATTTAATAATCCTCTTATTAATTATATAAATTAATTTAATTATTAATTATTAATTTAATAAACCTTATTAATTTAATAAATCATCTTTCTCAAGGAAAATATATTTATTAGCATTGCACAGTCTGAGCTATTATGCTATTCTTTAGCAACACTGAATCAAGCTGTGTCTAGGGAAAAAAAAGAAATAAAAACCCTTCTATCTCCCAACTGCTAATTTGGTGGAACAGGGGCACCTCCTGGAGCAGGCCAGTTGTATGCTATTCCCTATACAACATTATGAGCAGGTGCTTTTCCCAGTCCTAAGTGAATGACGTAAGCCCCTCCTTCGTGCTGCTGAGGGACATCTACACTGCAGGTCATGTAGTTGTCTTCAAGATTCCTGGTTAATATAATCCCAGAAGCACAGGTATAGCAGCACAGAGCACAACATGGACAACCAAAGGCTGTGAAATAGAAACATGAAGAAATATTCAATAATTAGCCCAAACAGAGTTCTTTAGCACTTATGGTCAAAGTGCTACTGAGCCTTAGGTTAAGTTGCTTAAAACTGCTAAGGAATGTCTTATAGTCCACATCCTTAGCATCCCTCAACAGCTCTTTTTCCTTTCTGTTCCACCCTGACTGGATGCTGATCCAACAAGACAATGCTGGTTTGTTGGATGAAGCTGGCATAACCATGTATGTCCAGTGGCTTGATTCATCTTCTACGGCTCTTTCATTCCATGCCAACAAGGAAGATTTTTTTATTCCTTGACTGACATGCTCTAAGGTTTGCTTTCTTTGCTTTTTTTGTTTAGGTTATGCAAATTAGATGCAATCAGATTTCATTATTTTTATCTAAATTTTTCACCAATATGTCATATTTTGCTGAGTATAATGCACTTTACACATGCAGAAAGAGCAGGGAGTGAAAGGACTCACACTCATCTGTTATAACTGTTATGGAGTCTGGACTTGGTAAACCAGCAGCTTAAGATTTATTTTAAATAAGATGCTGTTCTATGCAGGTTCTGTGCACAGACTCAAAAAACCTGACATGAGAGAGGTAAATAAAATGCAAAAAGAGTTCTCAGCAGAGCCAAGATGATAAATTCACTGGATTAAAAAAAAAATTAAATCAATTACTTTTTCCCATGTGGTCACTGAAAAACAGCACATGTCAAAGCATTTCAGCAAATGAATAAACATAAGGAAAGTATAGTTAAAAGAAGAGTTAAGGGCCAAGACTCCAAAGCTGACATTGACTCCTGGTTGTCACAAAAACACTCAGTGCTGGTATAGGAGGGTGGAACTGCTAGAAGAATGTTGAAAGCTGAGCTCTATTTTCTGCTTAGGCACTGGTCTTGCAACCTCTAGCCTGTGAGTTTGGGTTATTTTAGTGTCCTCTTTGTGAGTTTTGGACCTTTTAAGGGTTATTTTACTTATTTCTACCTCCAACACATGATTTTGAAGGCTTGACTTCAGGCCAACAGCTAAATGTGTCTGTACTCTTACAAATAGGATGCTCTTTATCTTAAATTTAACCTCAGGCCACAAGAACAGCAGGCATGCATCTATACAGTTAGGCTGGCAAGGTTATGAGGTAGAGACCATAACCATTTCACACACTGAAGAGGTAGACTGACACAAACCCCACTGACTTCAGCCAAAATTTGCACTTACCTAGGAGGTCCCACACAAGCATGCCATAGTAGCAGAGCTAAAGTTTAAAACTCGTGGCTGACAAAGACTTTTCTTGCTTTTATATAATGGGAAACCAGACATGTCTCACATGCGGAGTGAAGGCCAGAAGAAAATCCTTTAAGACACTGTGCTGAAAATTTCAATCAAATATAATTTGGCAAACTAGATACACACTCTATACATTCTCTATGAACTTTCCCCTGCTGAAGAAAGGTCATGCCTTCCAGCTATTTCAGAAATGAAATACTCCACACAGGTTATACTAAAGCATGTGAAAATGTATAAAATATATATACAGTCAAATGCAAAGTCTACAGTCAAATGTAGCATTGAGGTTGCTCAATCAACCACACAGGTCAGGAAATTCCAGAAGTTAATGGTCCATGGTCTTCTCTTGTATAACTCCACTGGAACTATTTTGCATTCCCAAAACTCACTGACATAGAAACATATGAAGAATTTCCATTCATTTTCGTTTATTAATGATTGTTACTTAATTCATGGTGGAGACTAGTAGAAGATCCTATCTGGACACATTAACATTATGATAAAACTGAGTTAATTTCAATCTGGATGTATAATCTTTGCATTAGAAACCTGAAGTCAAGACCAAGTGGTCCAAAGACCAATTTAGTACTTAACAGCTCAGGAGCAAAGATAATTTCCTATCTCTCTTACTGATTCCCAAGTTACCTTTGGTAAATCACCTAAATCTCCATGCAGTATTAATTCATTCCCATAATAGTGCATTTAATATAGAATATCTTCATTTCAGCTTGATCTACTTTATTTTTTTCTGCAAGAACAATTAAATAAGCCAATTTTGAAACTGGAATCAGTGATTTTTTTATTCTTTAGAACATTTATTTTGAAATCATATCAAAAGAAGCATATTTCTCTAACACTGTCATAAGTAGCCCTTATAATGCTTTATGAAAATTCAGAACAGGCTCACTAGTCATGGAAAACATCAATATGAAAGGACTTTTAGAGAGGCAAGACTGACTTAAATAGGATTAAAACTGAAGCTTGAACATATGAAGGAAATTTGGACAATTATCCCATTGACTTTCCCATTGTCAGAATGTCACCTAGCAGTTGTGTCATGTTAGCTGTCACTGCTACATTGCACATTCTTCTGGAAGAAATGCATATAAGTTTCTTGAAAATACTGAAAAAAAATCATAGTTTCATTGATTTATTTTCAGAAAATAAGATATGAAGAATGCCTTTCTCTTGCAGTTAAGTTCCTACCACTTGGTTCTCTTACAGTTAGTCAAAGGTTGAGTGAGGAACGCTTCATGGTTTTAAATTTTCCCTTAAATTTTAAATATATTCTAAAATAACAATATGTATAACATGCTTTTAGGTATTTGGAAGATTCCTTTTTCTTTTCTCTAAACCTAATTTCTTAGTGAAAAAAAAGCAGATCAGCTCTATTTAAACAAGTCATTGTCTGAATTACTAAGAAATACTCCTCTAAATATGCAGATTTCTAGTGTTTGTTTAGAGGAATGAAACTGAAACACACTGGCTGCACTAAAACACTATAGACACTCTTGCTTTATATCACAAATTATCTTTGCATTTTTATTATTATGTTGATATGTCTTGTTGATTAAATATTTCATATACCTTCAAATATTTATTTACCTCTTTTAGATGGTAAAATGTACAGGTAGACTTCTCTTAGTAGACTCTTATTTTTCTAAAATGCAGAATATACTTGCTGTACTTAAAGATCTCATTACACCTTTCATGTGTACTTATAGCTTCATTAATTTGTATGGAAATATTATGAAATGGATATATTTGCTACTGGGGGTGGTTTTGCAGGTGTTTAAAAATATGCCATCTGACTGTCCTCTAAAATATGGCAAAACTTTGATATCATAATAACATTATATACTGAGATAGCCAAAATACACATTGACATTCCTCTTTGGGAAGTATGTGAGATCTACTTATAGATGATCAGTTTTCCTTTTCGGGGTGTATTTCAATGTAAGTGTAAACATAGAATTAAAAATCACGTAAAAGAAATGGGGAGCAAAATCATTGAAATTTCTTAGCCTTGAAGTGTGAAGTTTTAGACATGTTTCATATTCTGTTTGTTCTAAAAGATATATTTTTGTCTTTAGAATTGTCAGCATATGGCTAGATAAATATGAAAAACATTTACAAGGCTGTCATGTTAAAAAAAAACTGGTTAACTCCTATTCTGCATAAAAACAACTGGTGAAAAACTCTGTCCCCCAGTGCGTTAATAAAATAGGACTGATTTGCCTTGAAATTTCATGCTCTGAAATTCAGAAGAAATATCAAGAATTAAAACTGGTGCTCTGCAGACCCAAGTGCCCCAAGAAAATGCTACAGATCCAAAGAATGTTTCTGCATGCTCCATTTTATACACTAATACCTCATTTAGCAGACAAATGTGAAAAAGCATGTGTAGCCAGGAAACTTCCTAACAACAATACAGGGGGATGGGAAAGAGCACACATGTTCTAAGTGAGGCCAGTATTCATTTGTGCTCAAATTTAAAAACTATACTCAAGAAAATAAATATCACTAATTAAATAAACTTTGTGAGAGTTAAGCCCTTCCTGATCTGTAAAAAATTAGCCATAAGTATTATCATTGCTAGGTTTTAGAATCATCTGTCGTAAAAAAATAAAATTAACTCGATCTTTTATTTTCTGTTTCTTGGTAGGAACGTGTGCTATCCCCTGGGTTTGGTAAAGATATCCTCGCACTGTCCCACTCAGAAGTACCTCAGCTGAAGAGGAGACTCAGGGGTGACCTCATCACTCTCTACAACTCCCTGAAGGGTGGCTGTGCTCAGGTGGAGGTTGGTCTCTTTCTCCAGGCAGCAACTGAGAGAACGAGGGGACAGAGCCTCAAGCTGTGCCAAGGGAAATTTAGGTTGGATATTAGGAAGATGTTCTTCATGGAAAGGGTGATAAAGTACTGGAATGGCTTGCTCGGGGAGGTGGTGGAGTCACCATCCCTGGATGTGTTTAAGAAAACACTGGATATAGCACTCGGTGCCATGGTTTAGTTGAGGAGTTAGGGCACGGGTTGGACTCAATGATCTTGAAGGTCTCTTCCAGCCTCGTGATTCTGTGATTCTGTGATTCTGTGCTGACAGGAGTTTGCTGCTGCTGCTTCTGCTGAGAGTGGTAGCTAGGATGGAACAAGACCTCCTGGTTCCTGAGCCCACAGCTGTCCACAGCTTCTCCCTCCACCACTTGCAGTGGGCTGAGGTAAGATTAAACTGCAAAGTCACCCACACTGTTGGGATCAAGGACCAGAAGTTCAGATATCTTCTTTCCCAGGAAAGTCATGGCCTGAGTGTCTGAGAGACGTTAGCAGTGATTGCACACAAACCTCAGGGCCATGCAGGGATGTAGGGTCCCTGGAAATTCCTTAAAACAGAGGGATATAATTGCTCATGTTACATGTAAACCACAAATGAGAAAGCTCCAAATTGCCTGGAGATTGGAAAAATGTCAAGTGTCAGGCCATTCCAGACAGATTCAGCTGTATCAGTGTTGGCGAAAATGTTTCAGCTTCTCAGTTTTTCTGAGCTAAAACTAAAATCAAAACAGAAATGTAAATACATAGTTACCAAGATGACAGTTATTTAGACCCCAAAACTGACTTCCTTTGAATTAAAAATTATTTCTGAAAAACAAAACATTCTAACGCTTCTTCAGCAGTTTTAATTTTTTTAAAAACTAACAGCATTCAAAAATTGTGACCTTCTTTTAGTCTGGCTTTTCATTTGATAATTTTTGTGTTTCCTTAATTATGCAATACATGGCAGACTCTTGGATTTTCCCAAGAGGTAATAATATACCATCTCTTAGAAACAAACACTTTAATTGGGTACATAATTCTGGCTTTTACAGGGTGACTAATCATCTCCTAAGGCAGATGAATTCAGGTTTGTACACCACATGTTTGAGTAAAAATAGGAATATTTTAGTGAAGGCTATTTATGAAGGCCATTCTTATGCAATATCTCCTGCTTTGAAGTGCCCTCTGCCAGAGCCTCTGGCCACCAAGCACACGGACAGTTTCAGACTAAAGAAAAAAGGTTAAATTAGCCATTGTGAACACCCCACTTCTAAACATGCAGGATTTTTTTAATTATGAGATTAAAGTGCAGGAAGATTATAAATTTTCATATGCTCACAGACCAAGGTCTTCATGCTGTCTCCAAACTCTTCTGCATCTTGTGTTTCTCTCGCTAAGATTGGTGCAAGTCCGCACAAAACCTATGTGTATCAACAACTTCTTGCTGGATCCAAACCCCAGCAAAAAAATGCTTTCTTGAAGCCTACAGGACTAACAAATACTACAAAACTAAAGCAAACTATAGAAAATGAAATGCACAGTGTACAGATCCAGTGAGTGCTCCAAAGATCAGGCCCAGGTGTAGAGGGTGGACAGACTCAGACAAGCTTCTCGTGATGTGACAGGAATGTTCCAGCATTCACATTTTGCACATGTTCTAGCATTCACATTATGCAAACATTCCATAGTGAGAGTCGTGTTCTCTGAAGCATGAATATAAAATAAAGAAGCTTTCAGTGGAAAATATGTATGCCTTCATCAGTATTTTTCATTTAAATGTTCTTGCATGCTAATCAGAGCCATCATTTAGAACAGAAATTCGTGTTCCTCTTGGATCTCTGTTCATTAACTGCTGAGCTGAAAGGGCTGTGGATTCCAGAAGAAGCATCAGTCCAGAAATTGCTCCGCATGGGAACAACTCTGACCCTCTATTTGGCTTCCAGAGAAATTAAGGGAATTTTATAACAGTGAGCATCTCAGAATTTGTGGGTGACAAAGTCGGAAAGAGAGATCAATATTTAGGTTAGAAGATAACTCTCCAGACTTAGCCAGCCACCCAGCCAGCCAGCCCCTCAAAAGACAGCTCCACATCAAATGAAGAGCGATTGATCCTATAAACACAAAGGGAATGAACTTAGTCTAGGAGTCATCCAACGCAATACACAAATGCATTCTTGAGAGACAACAGGAATATCTGTATGGACACAAACCACAATATGCTCTGCCAGAAATATGACATCTCTGGATAGGAAGAGACATGTGCAAGAGTCCAGACCTCATTTATGAAGTTCTAAAATGTAAAAGCCGCAAATTCTTTTGTAAGATCACAATTCACTTAATTTTTTCATCTAAGTCAATATTATCTGCGGCAAAATTGCTAAAAATCATCTTATCTCATTCAGCATCTGTTGGATTTTCACACAATAGTCATCTTAGTCCACATATTTTTCAAATAACTGGATAAGGCACACTCAACTTTTCTCTAGCACATCAGTAGTGCCTAGAAGAGGAAAAAATTATTTTTTGGACCTTTTAGAAAGTTCATGTGAGTAGAAGTATATCATGCTACCTTCTAATTTCTGTGAAGAGGATTAAGAAAAAAGAAGATTCCCCAGAAATGCCCAGAGATATAAGGCAATCTGGCAGCCTTACTCACTGGCTACCCATGGAGTAAAGGATTACTTAACAAAAGTACAGTTTGTAGGCTCCAGATTAACAAAGCTGATGGAAAATTGAGTCCTTTTATTTGCCTTTTTTGAAATGTAAAAGCAATAAATAGTAGAAAAATAGATTTCAAGAGCAATTTGTTTGTTTGTTTCACACTGTTAATTTACACCAGATGTTAATTCTCTATATTTTGTTTTTTAAGACTGTGGAGACTTAGGCTCATATGAGCTACGACTTCTGGCTAAGCTTGATTAACTTCCCAATTTCTATTACGTTCATTCTTGCTGTCATATTGAAATCCAATTTTCAAGGGGATGCCAAGTCCATGATAAAAACAGTCTTTTATTATATCCTAACCAATAGAATAGAATTAGATTGGGTTCATATGGGAATAATCAATCACAGTTTACATTTGGGCCATTCAGCGCATTTAATATGCACTTACACATACAATGTATAAAAAGATATATACTATTAAAAGCATTGTTTTGACACAATTGAAGAAAACACAGATTCAAAGTATTCTAGGTCATTTGGACACATCTTTCTCCCATTAGTTTTAATGGAAGAGATGGACCAGGTTCATGCTTGGCTTGCAGTAATGCAATTTCACAGAAGTCAGTTGGACAATATTGATTTACTTTTGCTAAGAATAAGGGTGTAGATCTCCCAAAAGAGTCAGTTTGTGAAACAAAATTATACTGTGCCAGAAAAATTCAAAAGTATTCTCATTTGGCAAAGATATATTGATTAAAACCCCTGAGCTCCATCCTTTCTTTCAAATATTTCATTCTTAGTGATTTTAACATGTATGAACACAAAATATTTAAGTCCCTTTAAACGTTAAAAAAGTTTCATAAATAAGGGCTCCTAGATAAGCAATTTGCTGGTTAACCTTTTTAAAGTTTTCCAAGAATACTGGTGTCCTAAGAAAATACTGCTGGGCTTTCTCAGAAATGTGTTAACTTTGGTAGTATTTTGTTTCAGAAAAATATCCAAGCAAATATGATCCAGTTATAGCAAACCATGTCAACACTGTAAGGATGCTAAATGACTTTTTATTTACCTTCTATTTAGCACATTATAAAATACTTTCTAACATAAAAGAAAGACAGAAAATCAAGACAAAGAAAAGCCTTCATTAAGTAAGATATATTTTAATGGCTTTTTCCATATACATAAATGTACTGCAGCATAAGGTATTTCTTAACATACATAGTTCTTAACATTATTATTTGGAATTTATTTCAAATTATTTCACCTTTAAAGGTTTAGATTGACTAACTACCTAGATAATGCATTTTACTGTACCACACAAATATAATACAAAAGTATTAATTCATGTAAGTATAATTTTATGAGATGATGCAAGCTATCAACAAGTCTGTGTTCCATTTATTTTCTGTAAATTTTTGTCTTCAGAGAAGATTTTAACTACAAGCAAACCTATGGTGAATCTAATCTAAATGGTAATTTAATAATCCACTTTTGTCACCTTTTTTCTTTTTTTTTTATCCTTAAAAACCATGCTTTTTAAAAATATTTATTAAAAACTTTAAAAAACAAAATCAGACTTTCTTGTCAGGAGAGTTTCTCAAATTCCATGATTCTCCAAAAGTGAATTACGGGGATACAAGCCAATAAAATTTTTATAACTCCTTCTTCACCACATCAGAAACATGATGAGAAGGTTTCTGAGTAAAGGAGGAAAATACTTACTCTGTTAGACCTGGGTTGTGGGAGACGTTGAATTAATCCTTCCATGATGTCATGTAGGCACCATTCAATAAGAAGAGCCACAAATATCTGTATATTAAAAATATAGTACAATTTAAAACCAGAAAAAAACTCCCTTTCTCTGGAAAACCAGCCATCAGTTCCTCATTACCTCTCTGTGCTCTCTGATTCTTGGCTTTGTCTTTCAGACTCCCACCCAATCAGGACTATTTCAAGTCCAGTATAGGCTTTTAGATTCACTGAGGGACAGTAGTCTTTCCAGTGGAAGTTATTTTGAGCACCACTGAGTGTAGCTTTGCCAGACCTTTTTACAGCTCAGTTTTGGCTTTTACACTTGTGAACTGACTATTGGATTAATATATAAAGTGTCCCTGGTCATGTTATAGTTATAAGTCCTTGATATTAATTTACACATATGTTAATATATTAAGGACATGCTATACCTGTTTTTTAACCTGCTGCAAGATTAAATTACTATTCTGGAATACCATGAATATTTTTTCCTGCCTATGAAGGTTAACTCCGAAAGAAACAGCAAAGATTTCAACGTCTTCCTAAAATGACATTATGGTGGTTCATTTTGAGTGCTAATGGTAGGATGGTTGCTGTTTTTTAAAAAAAAAAAAAAACTGCATGGCAATACAGAATTATAGAACAAATACTTTCAAAAATAACCTGAAAAGGCCACCTGGTCTAATTCCTGATGAAAATAAGACCCACTGTAAATGCTTTATAAAGAACTGAGTCTTATGGAACAGCTTGTTGTTCCTATTTAGCTTGGGACAATTCTTACAAAATTATACAGGCCTCGGACATTGATGATCTATTAGAAAATTCACCTGTTCAGAAAGGATTCTTGTGAGCGTGATGGGTTCATCATCAGTAAAAGGACCTAAGAACAGCTGAAGTGGCCTCCACCATGCCGCACATTTCAGCGTTAATAAGTGGTCACGCTTGCATATTTGATGTTTGGTGGACTGTTAAAATCTGCAGGCATCTGAGTGCAGATGAGCTACAGGTTTCAAAAAGGTTTAACATGTGGAACTGTTGATTTGTTGGGATTTTTTAACAAATTTTGTTGCTGTGTTTCCAGCAACATTGGAGGGATAATCTCTGGCATATTGAGTCTGATTACACTGAGAAAAGGCAGATTTTTTTACCAAATATAACTATAAATATAAAGCTATGTGTAGGCTAATCTGGAGACAAGAAGTATCATTTAATTGGTTGGTGCTGATAGCTTGGTATTTTTTATATTTAAATAAAACATCACAGCAGAGTTGTGACTTTTCATCTCTTTAGTGAAGTGGAAAATATCACATGCTTTAACAAACAGACTTTTTTACTTACAAATCTATGCAAGTAAGAATTTTCAGACAACACAGTAAGATATGCTGCCTCCTAATAACAAGATGAAAATCTTTGTAATTTGTAAAATAGGAGAGGGAAAGTTAAAAACAATACGAAACAAAACCAAAACTGTAGGGTGCCTCAAAAATAGTTGCTCAGTTTATAGTTGCAATCCTTTTATTTCCCTTTCCCTCCTACACCAGAGCTCTATGTTCTGGTCATCTGCAGTGACTGACTTCTGCAATGGCCAGAGAAATGTATTTCTCTCCTTCACAGGACCTTTATTTTTCTCTGCATTTTAAAGAAGACCCCTCTGGAGAAAAGGGCATTGAGAGGTGACGAATTTGGCATGGAAAAGACATCCTAGAGCAAAGTTGCAATATTAGGATGCTGCTAGAACACTCATTAATGTCATCTCATTATAACTGTTTAAGGTATTCTCTATGCACCCAGCCTTGCAACATTTCCTGGACTATTTGCTTTTAACACCTCGCTCCTTTCTGTGTGTACCTCAGCACTCCCACTTTTTATCTCATCAGCCATGAACTCCTCACCTTTTCCTTCTACAGCCCACTCCTGCTAGCTCACAAGGACTACTAAAATGTTGCCCACATCTTAATTTCACACACATTTTCATATTTCATGTCCCTGACGGTGCCTAGGCAGCCAGTGGCCTGATATTGCAGCCATACATGCAGCTCTGCATTGTCTTGCAGTTTCTTTGTGCTTCCTCTGGTTGCAGGGGACCCAGCAGTTGTGTCTGTCTTGTCCTTAAAAGTTGTGAGTTGTATAATGGATTTTCTTCCTTCCCAGTTTTTTCAGACCATGTGTTTCAGCTTGGTCAGTGAACAGTTCTAGTGCAATAGTAACATACACTCAAGGGGTAAGAGAAAAATATTTACTCACAAGAAGCTATCAGAAGTAATATATTTTGCTACCCTCTTTGATAAAAATAATGAAAGGTTTTTAAGACAATAAGACTCAGTTTAAATACTTACCAACAATTTAAAAATTGATAGGGCTGTCCTTTAAATGCTAACTTGCCCTGAATCAAAAGTTACAGCTTTTTATCAACACTGTGATAAAGCTAGCCATTTTATAGGGTTGTCTAGCTATTAATGGATTTATGCATGGAAATGCTCAAAAAAATGAAAAATATTTGCAGAAGTATTGTCTAAAAAGCCTTCATTATATGAACATTATGTGGTGTATGGGAATGTGTAGTATGCTCTGGTACTCGGCGATTGATTGCTTCCCATTTAAATGACACTTACTGAATTCTGAGGGACTTTCATTTGACATATAACATTTCTTTTCTAGTCCTTAAATACATGCACATTCACAGACAAAAACACATTGAACAAGACAGACGTATTAACATTTGTTAGCAGGTCAAACTAAAACATTTTCAAGGACACAGTGTTCTCTTTGACCTGCTAACACTTAAGCAAGCTGCAACAGCCCTATATAATTCAGATTGTAATATGCTTTACTTGACCTTTGTTAACTAACACATGAAGGAACAGCTTTTCCTTTTAGTGAGGACAAAGAATGGTATTTCAAAAGGGCTTATGTGAGTTAAGAGTATGGCTCTGTGCACAGTTAAAGCCTACATTTGACTGCTGAACCCCTTCTTTCCCCTTCCCACCCAAATCCACATGGAAATAGCAGAATAGGAAAAAAAATTGTGGAATTGAAACTACTTTGAATTGTTTTCCATACCAAAGTCAAAAAATAAATACATTCTTTTCCATTTGTACATGATGTTCCTTTGTAGACAACATGAGACATCTAAAGGTACTTGTCAGGAACAGTCCAAGGAAATGAAGGCTTAGGTTCATGAATATGCTGCAAAATAAGATGCACTGGTTTATCCTCTAACTTAGTCACTGATGCACATCCTCTAATTTCTAAACTACAGTTCTCGCTTTTACTTCTGGGATTTGAGACCAGACTTTTTGACAGTCCTCAGCAGAGCATGCCCTCATGAGAGTGTTGTAGACTACTCCAGGCTAGTTCTCAGAGTAGTTGAGACCCAGAAAAACATTCTCATCACTGCTGGAGATTCTGAAGTGCTGAGTTACTGGAAGGTAACGCCTCTCCTGATTCTTTTTCAGGGATCATTTAAGCACACTACAAACTTTCTAGCTTCTGTTTCAGGGATTGTAGGAGCTTTACCCCATGAGAACAGTGTCATCTGTTTGGAGGAAAATATTTCATTCAGACATACTCTCTGCCTAACTCAGATCTCCCATCTGGATTCAGTAGCCCAGTCACCACGTTTTTAACTTCTTCCAAGCCTTTTGAGCCTCCTAAGCCTTTTCACTGTAGTCTGTGATTACACTTGACCTCTGTATAGGAAACACAGAGTAAGGGAAAGAAACAGTCCTGCCAGACACAGGCTGTCCTTAACAAAAATATTCTGTCTCAGTAAACAGGCTGACTCCCTGCAGGTGGAAAGTATTATCGTGGTGAGTCTAGCAAATTTTGGGGAACATCAGAGATAAAAAGCCATTATCACTGAGCCTGGTTCCCTTTGTCTGTAGGGTTATCTGGGGAATGTTCTTCCATCCTCTCACAGCAGTCACCCACTATATGAAGTGAAAATGTGACTCTCAATTCAGTTCCACAGTCTATCAATTTTCCAAAACCCTCCTTTCTGACACATGAAGGTAAATGTCTCCCCTCTTGTGCTGTATCCGAATGCCTGTAAGTAGAAAAATTAAGCCTCCATAGGGTATAATTCTGAAAGGTGAAACAAAGATTGGAAAGTTCAAATGATCTCACTTGAATGATCTAATGCCAGTAATCTACTTGAAGAAATTTGCAAGTAACAAAATCCCAAATTTCTTTTTAATTTTGAACACAGTTAATTGTAGGATTGGCAGTCCTGAATAGCTCATGGCACTGGGCAGGAGGAATATTGAATCTGTCCAAGCTGTCTTGGGTCATATCTTGGATCTTCAGATCTAGTCTTGGACCATTCTGGGACCTCATACAACTTTGCTTACAGGGACAGTGATTTTACAGACAACTGATACTACAACCTAGACTAAGGTAAAAGTAATCTAGCCTTGTAGGCAAATTTAATTTTCCACTGTCAGTGCAATGGATTCTGCCAGGGAGGGCCTCAGAGAAGCAGTGCAATTTCTGTTGGAAGCTTCTGAACAGAAACACTGGGATTTTAGGAAGGATATGGGAACGAGGGTCTAGGAGGAGATCCTGCAGTTTATAGGGTCTCAGGAAGCTCCAGCCACGGCCTTTCTCTTTTCCTGCTTCTCATTGCTTCCCTATAATTTTCTGTCTATATACAGTCAAACCACTGAAAAGATAATAGAAAATCATTCCAATGTGGATCAGAATTGTGAAATAATATGAAAAACCATCATCTTCTGTTTATTTTCTTTTCTACTCCACCATTAAACCCCAGGAGAGATACAGAACTATCTGATTTTGTGATGCAATCTGTCACAGGCTTGACAGCAGGCAAAGCAAGGAAAGAGATGGTGTAAGAATTGCAAAAAACTAAAAGAGTCCTCAAGACCCTCCCTTGGAGGCCCTCTAAGATGTTAACATGAGATATCCTAGTGGCTAGGAGCAGTTCTGGAGGCACATCAGCAAAAATAAAATTTTAGAACAACAAAAGCTGAAAGAACTTCTGTAACTCAGCATGTCTCCATTTTTAAAAGCATTAGTATGACAGGACCACTAAGCAAAGGCCTACAGTTTTCTTATTTAAATAAATGAATTACAAAACACATCAATACCAAAGGGATACCTGCTATATTGCCCAAAAGCAACATTTTTTCTAAAGTGAATACAGACATTGGGGAATACATGTTATTGTTCTATGTGTGAAAATTCAGGTCCATGGAGGGCTTCAAACACTCTCCAACACAGCTATTGTTTCCTTCCTCAGAGTGTTCAGAACAATGATGAGTGCATGCAAGGAGGAGATCTCAGTACCTGAAATACAGCCTGTACTAACAGAGTAAACAATTTCCTTAGTGTCTACCAGCTTTCCTACCCAGTTCCCTGGGCTTACTAAGGAAATAATCGAAAAAAAACTCAGCTAAACAAGGAAGACTGCCAGAAGAAGACACCATCTAAATATACAACTGAGGAATAGTCTTTACAGGTAAAGGCTGAAACCACTGACAGATCTCTGATATTCAGCCTGAATTTTCTGCCTTGGCTTTCAGCTGTTCTTCAATATATATGATGACTTATCAAATAATGTTAAACTAATTGCTCAATTTCTTGGTTAGATCTCCTTATATGTGACATGGAGAGAGTACCAACACCTATTATTGTCTATTTCTATGTTTTCCTGGTGTTCTATGTTTCCACATAGAATTTCCACTGCAAATATTTAGTCATCACTGTACCAAATAGTTTACATTCTAAATTTATGTAAGGTTTTTCTTTGATTTTGTCAGGAATTACCATGCATGAAGAAAAATACAGTTCATTAAAAAAATCTTGTAGGTAAATATAACATTCATCTCATTAAAAGGCAACAACATGCTCTTTTTTGCTGTGTTGCTATGAAAATTTGCTACTCCCAGTTTTAAGTACAAATTATAATTCTATTGTGAAGTTATGAAATATCACATTAATGTTTTCAGCCCAAATAAAATAACATGCTTAAAGAAATATTGTGTACATTAATACTCATAAGACTGACTAGTTTTTCTGGCTCTTTAGTTCACAGGTTCCTTGGTGTCACTCTATCATGTTTATAAATTTTCAGCACCTGAAACTTTTTTAAAATATTATGTTATCCCTAATTGCCTCTATGTCACCTTCTCCATGGCTAAAAGCACAGTAATCACTACACAATAGGGAGCAATTTATATTACAGCTGTATCTCACAGTCTGTATCTGCCTGTTCAAATACCCTAAATATCAGCTCGGTCTTCAAAATACGTTTGAAGGGGAACACAAACGAAGCGGGAAAGTTTATTTCTAATAAATGTCCACCTTTCAAATTTATTTTTAATTTATTTAGTATTTATTTTGAAACCTTCCACCTTTTCAAATGCATGAATAAGCATTTCTGCTTTTAAGACTTGTGCTATGAACCATGGCTTCAATTCCTCAGCAAATCTACCCCAGGACAGATAGGCTGAGCTCAAGCACTCCAATACTATTAATAGTCCAATCCAACAGCTTCAGTCTCAGCTTTCCTGTTTCTCCTGTCTGTGCAGGGGAGGAGCCAAAGTGGTGATTGTGTACATTTCTTATACAGCTTCACCCATCAAGGGCTTGGTACAAACAGCTACAACTCCATTCAGAACCTAAGATTTTCCAGTAGGAGTTGAAGCAGCGCATGTCGATAACACTTCCCCATGAGAAGATAAACAATGTTTTTCTATTGAAGTTAGACTATTACACAATTTTGATTACATTGTATCCATTTTAATCAACTGCTTTGCTCTGATATTGCTGAAGGAAAAAAACACAGAAGGAATATCATTTTCTCCTCAAATCTGTCATCAAGAGCACCAGCTACCATCTTTAAAACTTTTGTTCCAACCATAAGTTTTGCCTATCTCAAAGGCTGTCATCTCTGAGGTACATTGAACTAATTAGTAATTTAGCAGGAGTAGAGGGAAAGTTCACTTCAGGCACTTTGGTAGACAGACAAAGAACAAAGTTCCTTTATCTATATTAATACTTTAAAAAATAGAATTAATGTCCTGCAGCAAAAACAGTACCTGGAATGATTTTATGGAGTCAGTGCTTAATTTGAAAATATTCACAGACTAAAAATATTTAACGAAACTAATTAGGAACCAAATTGTTTTCCTTCCAACAGAAGAAAAACAATACCAATAAATAAATAATCTTAATATGTGTATTATAACAAAGTCAGACCCACCAAGATCCCAGACAAAGGCTAAAGCATGGCAGTGTCTGCCTCCCACCAGTGATGTAGTGGTTCACAATGGAATGTATCGTGGCCAAATCCATGTCCATCCCTACCCCAGCTGCAGGCAGCCACAGGATTTGCCCCAAACTCTATTTCTCTATTCTGTTTCCCTTTTTGCTGTCTTACTGATGAGAGTTCTGTGTATTTTCCTAGGGAAATTGGATGATCCCACCATCAGAATATTTCCTTTTCAAATGCACAGCACAGGTTCATCACATTACCAATGCCAGGGTGGACAATCCTTTTTGTGGCCAAACAGAATCAATTATTTCAGGTATATCCAAGTGAAAAGAACAAAATACTTTTCTTATATGTGCACCCACCTCCCAAGTCAGCCCATGGACAGCAGACCTGACATGTGACAATCTGTGCCTCTAGGTCAACGTTGTATCAAGTTAATCCAATGTTGTATCAAGATAATCTGTACCCCAGCCCAAAACTGTACAACAGACTCTGTTCTTTCCTTCTTTTCAGCAGGTTCCTAGTCCACCTAGTTTAAATGCCTTGCCTCCAACAGCCCAGTTGCATTGGAAGCAGAGTATTTTCTATTGCAGTAATTGTGCACAAGTTTTAGAAAAATATTTCTACACACAATAAATTAAATATTAAAAATCAGTGCCCAGCTAGTCATTATTGTCTATAATGTGTTACACCTAATGCATAAAGCCAAAGGAATAAACACAGAAATGTTTTTACATGTTATCAAAAATAAGAGAAAAGTATTCTAAGAGTGATTAAATGAACTCTGTTGACCTTTATTTTTTATGTTTCCAACAAGCAGTTTGCATGACGAGAGCTTTCAAATTTTCTGCAAAATCCTAGTGAATTAGGAAATCATGCAGTGAACTGATATAAACTGTCTGGGTTTTGGGGCTCTAAGTCAGTGGGTTTAAAATAATTTCCTTGAATCACAATGCAAGATATTTTTTAATAGAATGCAGAAATAAGTATTGGGTCTGTGGTGACAATGAACGTTGGTATTACAGGTGAACCTTTGCATTACTTAATATTTTCTTCTTTTAGTTATCAAAACCAAATATAAAACCACTGCACAATTCCCCTAATCATAAACTACAGTTCACTTGCTGTTTTCAAAGGGGTTTTGCTCACTTTGGTGTCATAACCCAGTTGTTCTCTCTTGTAGGACCAAAAGTTTCAATGGTAAATTGTTTACAAATGCAGTGAAAGGATTTCATTGCTTTTTCAACATATATATGAGATTATTCTCATTTCTGTGGGAGGTAGCCTACTGTGCATAGATGTCCTTACCTGATGGATGGATGATAGAAAATTAGTAGTCAGAATGGGACTTTTTCTCCTCAGATAATTTTTTACCACATAGAGCATAAGGCATTCTAGCCCTAATTGCTTGAAGTACAATCAGACAGAGCAAAATATGAAATGAAGAACAGAAAAATGATGTGTTCAGTGTCAAACCTTTCCACAGTTGCTGGAGCTTGGCACTCCTCTGACTCACAGATCCTTGTGACACCTGTAAACCTGCTGTAAGGGATAATGACTCCAAAGAGAGGAAGGACCAAGTGAGTTTTTGCAAAAGTATCTAAATTCCTAAATGCGTTTTGTAAAACTTTTGTGTCAAGTGACTTGTCTGAACTGAAACAAGCACTTTTCAGAAGAAAAGGTGGTCCTCTGAATCCCAGAAAAGTGGTTTAATTACCTCAGCCTTCTTCCTTAGCAGGAGCTGTAAGGCCACAGAATAATTACATAATAACAGTGCTTAAAAGCTCATCATTTAGACCATGCAAAGTGAACCGAAGAGTTGTAAACTGACGTTTGGAAAGGTGACCTGAATGGAAAGCAGATATTTTTTTCAGACACTTATTTTCTGAGCTGCAAAATTTGAATTCTAAACCACAGCTAAATGTAACCACTGGCAATTATTATTTTTTAAATACCTTAAAAATGGATGAATAAATGAATTTTCTGCTGTCTGAGGATACTAGCACTTGAATGGTATGGTATAATTTAAAAACATTCTGAAACAAGCAAAGTCTCATCCTATTACAGTTTCTTAATTTTACTTGTAAATTTTCACCAATATGCCATAAGTAAACTGCTTGCAGCATACTTTAATCATTTGCCAGACACAGTCAAATAAGTGAGATTTCTGGGTAGGCCATTTGTCTTAGATTTGAATCCAAATGACAGAATTATTTGGATATAGCACAATTAAGTCTGTCCAGTTATGATGGCCATTTAATGAGCTTCAGCAAGGCAGAAGGGAGTTGGCTCTACCTGTCTAACCAGGGTTTTAATATGCCATAAAGCTAACATAATAAATAATTTAAGTGTTGAAACATTACAAAGCTAAGACTTTCCCAGTGACTCGGTAATGTGGATTGTCACACATGGAGACATCCATTAGGAATCCAACCAACACCAAAGTGAAAAAAAAGTAGATCACAGTATTGGACTGCTCAATATTACAAATGTGCTGTCTCTCTTCATAGGAACACCTTATGTTTTGAGATAGTTGTAACTTTCACTTGACAGGAATTTTGTGGCTCTGCCTATAGGTCTGCTCTCAGGTGGGATGTTGCTAGAAGGCAGAGTCCTGGGGAAGAGCGAGTGGATGAATGAAGGAAGACAGGGAGCACCTCACAGAGTTGTATCAGAAATCATGCACTGCCCTATTTTAAACAGAAAACCCAAATGATTTCTATGAGACACTAAATTAACCCAGCAGGGATTTCTGACTGTTCCAGGCAGAAAGCTACTTTATTAAGTAGAATAATTGGATATTCAAGAGATCGTCATGTTTTGTGCCAGAAGTCGTAAATGTTGGCCCATCCATAAAGGATTATCATGGGGTCTGTGCCTCTTTGCCGAGGCAATTATGCAGTTGGTTAGGTTCAGCAATGCCCTGAAACCTAGCTTTAGGACAGAGTCAAGGTCCTAAACCAACAGGAGCTGGCCTTTTCAGTGACAAGCAGGAATGAAGTTGGCAGCATTGCCCTGGGAACCTCCTCGGTCACTTATTACATGGACTAGTTAAAAGGAAATGGAAGTTATGCTGGAAATTGAGAAATGCATGGAGGTGAGGGGGATAAGAGGACTGACCACCTTTAAGAAGAAAATGTGAAAATTACCCTTAGTTATGGTCCTCCAGGAACAAAAGGAGGATATGATTTTTACATCTGCTAAATTTTCCAAGTCCTCTCTTCTTTTTGGTGACAAAAATACATAATTCAAAGACAAAACATTTTTTCTCCACCATAAAAAGTTCACAAGTTAGGAGGTAATTGCATTAGCACGCTGAGAAAAGAGAAGAGAATGCAAGAAATCCTGATTGGCGTTTCTCTGTTTAAAAGGAATTATTTTCCAATACCTGAGCATGCCCAGAGGAGCTAGTCTCTGAGCAGCTGTGAAACAGAACCTTTTTACTTCAGGGTTAGTGCAGGGAGCTCATTAGCACAGCCTCAACCCTCAGCTAAACAGCCTTGTTTGCATATTGAAGCAATAGAATGTGAAGGTGTTAAAAAGGAAGAATTGCAGCCTCTACTCCTGACTGACATGTCTATCTGGGCTCTTGTGTTTACAAGAGAATAACGAAGCTGCCCCAAAGCCCCTACTGGGCCTGATTATTATGCAGAGGCTTCTTAGATTATGTATAATTGATATCCATTTTCCCTCCAGCTAACCAATGGCAGCTCTCAGGAGTAATGCTCACTCTCCTGAATCTTACTGAGCAAGCAAACACTGGAAATTGCTATGTTTTGCTAGACTTAATAATTTTTAAAGACCAAAAATTGACATTTACATTTTTCAGAAGCACAGATTACTGCACTGTTGGTGGGGTTTTCCTGCTAATAGCAATCAAACAGTGGAGATACTATTTTTAAGGCTGATGATGATCTGGGGCTATGTTTGTGTCTCATTTCTATATGTGTACACACAAGTTTAATGGACTGTGTATGTACCGTGTGTGGATGCCCCAGTTTTTCCATACAATAACATTGTGGCAACAAAAAGCAAGGGCAAGTTCTGAAAGCTTACTTTCTGCTGTTTTTTATGAAAGATTTGCAAGGTGTATTGCAAGGTATAAGGCAAGGAAGGACATTCCTTCAATTACATTTACTGGTGCCCTTTCTGTACTTGCAATAGTTATTTTCATCCTTATAATTTAGGCCAGACATTCAATTCCTAAAATTGACACAGGCATGAAATTAAGTAGTACAGTGTTCATTTTTCATTGCTCAGATATTTCTCTCCTCTTCTAAGAGAAAATCCCATTGAAATTCTTCCTCAAAAATGAGATATTATGTTTAGCCTTTCAATTACAAAGAAGTTATGAGATATGAGAAAGGGGAGGTTTTTATTTCATTGACCAATTTTTTGGGTTTGGGTTTGTTGGTTTTTTCCTGCTTCAGAGCTTTTGAAAAGATGTTTGTGTGGGAGGATTGGGCACAATAATTTTTAAAGTTTTTCCAGTAAAGACTTGATCTTGAAAATGAAATGCTAATAGCTTGAGATAAACACGCAAAGTCTGTATAACCCTCTCAATGTGCTGCACTTCAAACCTGACCTTCAGCCTTTTTGCTGTTTTGGTCCGGGATATCTCTTCAGCACAAGCTGTCAGTTGCATGGAGAAATTTTTATCCATACAAATAGTTTCCAGAATAAGTATGTGTCCAGTCCAATCATTTTCATGTCACCTTTCTCTCTAGAGGTGAAGACCTAGCTCACTAATCCTTTCTGCTACCTAACCTTGGCAGAATTTTAATTTTAATCTGCTCTCTGAGGAGATGCACAAGAAAATGCAAGGAATATTAATACATGGGCTGAACTAGGTTGAATGTGCTAAGGTGAAGTTTCTTTCAGTCATTTGGATCTATACCTATTTAAAAGCATAGCCATTATGAGTGCACTAAACCCTCTCTCTGTACAGAGTGAGGCAAATCAACAGAAAGGAAGATCGTGAATTAATTTAACCACTTATATCTATAGATTTACTACCAAAAATCTACACACTTCTTCCATGCACTGAATATCAGAGCAAAACTAGATAATAATAGGCAAGGAGCATACAACCTTTACATAGCTGATTTTTGTTCCAGTAACTTTTCAGAAACCAGACAGCAGTCAGAAAAAATTGCAGCTACCTTTATCTTAGCATACCTGGCTTTATGTTACGGAAACATAAATAGACAGAACACAACTATAGCAAAAAACATATTCTGACTAAAGAAAAGGCAGGAACAGTCCCAACAGGCAATCATTCATATCATGATCTCCTGACCTGTATTTAACAAAAACTGCACACTAGTTCTAAGAAAGAGTGAAGTCAAATAGTCACTTCAGAGTTGCACCTTTGGCCAGTAGACCACAGGGCTGCAGTCTGCACTGTCACACAAGAATTTCAGGCCACAAAATTACATTCCAAGCAGTGTTAGTCCTGCACTGACCACGTAAATCTGTTAAGAGATAGCATAGCTCTTTTTTATAATGTAAGCTTCTGCTTTTTTACATAAGCCTCTGCAAAGCGGTTGCTGCACTTCTACGTAGAGCTTCCTGGTCACATAAATCTGTCTCTCCACACCTCCTTTCAGGTGCTAACGTTCATTAAAAGAAGCTTTAATTAAATATTAATTTATTACTTATTTATTACATAGCGCTTTTCCATGCCAAGAACTGCTGAGCTTGCCATACAGATCCTATTTGATCTTTGGGAGGAAAGGAGGAAGGCTGTGTGTCCATGGATTGGGAGGAGGCACAATCTGTATTGAAATGCAGCCCACATTATGAAAGACTTAGGTCACATCCAACACTTATCAGTCTCAGGGGTGGTTCGATAATAAGGCATGTTTGTGCTGTTTACACCCTCAATGTGATTTTGAGGTGCTCCTCAAAAGTATTTTTAGAATTCTGCCATTACCTTTCCTTGGTAAAAAAGCTAGCAGAAATGTAATCTCACCTTTTCTTTTGCCTTTTTTTTAAAAACACTGAAGCACAAGCCTTCTTGGACCTCCACCAGTGTCCAAAAGAGGATGTGATGCTTTCCTTTTCTTCAGAAATAGGGAACTACCTCACTGCTCTCAGACTGGGGTCCTATTGCAGGACTCTCTCATGAAGAGTGAGCACGTTTGGCCTGATTTGCTTTGTACCTGTAGAAGCTATCAGTAGGGATAGGGGATGGCTTTAATAACACAAAATTTGAACTGTTACAGTGATGTAATTTTTTTCCTTCTATCTTTCGTTCTATAAGTCTGAAATAAGGACACAAAGCTGTCCTTCTGAAGAGTACACTCTGTTTCTCAGTACTCTTTCCCTAAGAAGACATAAAGCAAAAACTGAATGTTTTCTTTTATAATGGAGAATACTTTCCAAAGACCATTTACCATCACCACTGGCAGAATACTTGTGCTGACTGTCTGAAAAATTTCATAATCAGTAAATATGCCAGGTGATGTACAGACTAGAATTTTGGTCCAATTTTCTACATTATCAATCAAAACCAATTAAGAAATATTCAACATTTGGTCCACGAAAGCATTTAAGTATTAACTTACATAGTAAGACTTAAGTTTAAAAGGTTGACTGAAAACCTCATAAGAGGTTTTTCTTTTTCTTTTAATTTGATTTTAAATTACGCCAGATCTTTCTCATCCCAGGCTGGTAATTTCCCAGGTCCAGGCGAAAACAAGGCACATAGCCATACATGAAAATTTACATTTTTCAGGCAACACATCTTTTCTATTTATTCTCTGCTTGTAATTTTGTTTGGTAGTAACAAGGGTTGTATGAGTTACAGCTTTTGTGCCACCCTGATGGCACATGGCCCACAGACGAAGCCGTAGCATGAAAACAACTGCAGGACACGGTTATAGTAAAGAATAATTGAGGACCCAGGAACCTGTAATCAGAATAAATTTTAACTTGCCATTCAGTGTACTCTCCATTCATTATTATTCAGTGGAAGTGCCATACACACAAACAAAAATTTTACTCTTGGTACTAGAATTCTCACCTGCAAAAAGGCAAAACAGTCTAAAGTGGCAAAAAAATAACACTGGAATGAATATTTAATGACTTCTTCAAGAGGTTAGCACAGGAAGGGAGAAGAACAAAGTTTGCCCTTCAAATACTGCTATTGTATAAGGTCAGTGAAATTTGTTTTACAGCTCTACTGAAATAAAACATAAATTCCCTCTAAATTAAATTAGTTCTTTCTTTGTTGCTGCTCTCAGACATACTGTGAAACACCTAAAACTTTCTGTATCCTAAAGAAACATATTTTTATGTAAATACAGAAATAATTATCATCTCTTTTGTAGTCAAAACTCTTGTTGTTGCACATAGTTTCCTACTTCAACAAAGGAATTTAACACAATCCATTTGCACAAGCCAGTGTTCAGGAGCTATCTCAACTTTGCATTTCCCCTATACCTTGCTGGGCTATAGCTATTGCATGTTATCTGAATCTCACTGGCCTTAGTGCCTTGCAAATGTTATTGCTTCAGAATTTACGTAATTTTATGCACAGGAATCACAAAGAAAATATGACAAAGTAAAGCAATGCTTCTTGAAAAGACATTAAAAGTACCACTGTGTAAGACAACACGGTGGTACTTTCACAACCCCTCTCCCAATTCAATGAGCTAAAATTTCAAGTAGTAAGAATCTGTTTATGTCCAGAAAAACATAGGTCTAAAAGTTTTCAAGATACTATAAGGAACAGTCATTTATTTATTTTTAAGACTGTTAGTCTTTCTATCTTTCACGTTTATCACTGCATTTCTCTTAATTTCCTGCCAGACCAGCTGGATAGAATACTACAGAGACAAAAGAAAACTTCCACAGTCAAGTGCTGCTTGCTTGGCCTGCTTTTTTCCTCAGAAGTGCTTTTTCAGGCAGCACCTCATTGCTGCGACAAATTAATCACCAAAGCCCAGGTCTGGTAATGAAGTGCTATGGATTTGCAAAAGTTTGAAGGACATTACACCTATTACCTGAAAGAAAAATGAGGTGAGTGCTCAGCCTGGGAAAATTAGCACAGCAGCTCTGTCAGAGGCCAGTCATCCTCTGAAGCAGTTATTAGTGAAGTTAGCTAAGTCTCAAAATCCTGAGGTTCATTTTTGGCCTGTGCCAAAGTCATGTCTACAGTTGCACTTGAAATCTAGAACTGCATGGATCTTGGGTTGCCATTTACCACAGGTTTGGTGAAACAAGCTATTCTCAAATAGTGGCATCAGCCTGATCTTTGTTAGTACTCACAGAGGTTCAAACACAGGCTACTCATAGTCTGTTTTCATCCTTTCCCTCTCTAAGCCTGTCATAACATTTATCATGTTCTGAAGGAACAACTGTGATGTTTATCCCATCATTCAAGTGGCTAAATTAATTATACTCTATCTTAAAAGTTTTTTGTATTTTGCCACTGTAAAATAAGACGACACTTTTAGGAGATAGGATGGACAGATGTCTTTGGCTTTAAGCTAAAACAAGAGGATGGGGAAAGCATGTAAATGCATAAATATGGCATTTCCTGAGTCCCACTGAAAAGCCCTGCAGAAATATTCAGCACATGTCTCCTGTAACACTTGAGACTCAATCCAAGACTGCTGTAGCAATCAGTCTCTTAATGCTCTGCTGAGAGCCTCGCTCTGCTCCAGCTCCACAGCTCTCCAGAGAGGAAGAGTCGGCCACTCCCTGCAAAGTGGTGTTGGTTTAAGCTCCTTCTCGTGAAGATGGGTCAGGTGCATGAAATCATCCACCACCAAACAGACCAGCTCACTTCTTGCAGAATGGATACTTTGAGGCTGAGATGGAGCTCAGCTTCTTGCAGAGTAGGCCCTGCCGCAGGAGCTCAGTCATGACAATTTTGCTCTGAATCCACTGAAGTTACTCTATTTTTCTTTCAATTACTATTACTGCAGCTGAAAGCAGAATCAATGCCAAGGAGATTGTATTGCTGACACAGCAATTGGGAGCTCAATAGCAAAAACGCATTCCCTACACTTCTATTGGAAATTTATCTCCCAGCAATAAAGAGAGAAAATGGAAAGTATATGGTGAGGTTTCCTATTAAAGCATCACCAAGCATGTCAAGTGCTGAATACATAGAGCATAAACACATCAATCTCTGCCTCTCAGCTTTTTCTAAATCAAGACATTCTCCTATCTTTCCAGGCATTACATTTCACTTACTTTCAGGACAGTAGAATTGCCTGAGTTCATGGCCTTTTTCAGGATCATAATATAAGCCATTAAGCAAAACATCCATTCAGGATTTTGTATTTTAAAATAATTTCTAACAATATCAGAAACATGTCTCTGTATTATTCCAGGATATTATCTAACAGGTTTTTGCAGATTAAGCAAGAAATGTGTTTCATTTGGTTTCCCTTAGATTTCAGATACCTGTAAATATGCATAAAAAGAAAGTATAGAACATAAACATTTTTGTAATGAGGCATACTGCGGGAATTCATCTCAACCACTTAAAAACCCAGACTCTCAAATTAAGGTGGTTCAAAAGGAAGTACATGTCATCCTATCATAGGTGTCTAAGGCCAGTGAAATGAAGCTGAATTGGCTCAGTCTAGATGTCTAACATTAAGATGCCTGAAGTTAGAGGAGAACAAGACCCATTGCTGCGTGGCAGACCAAGACAAAGGATTTGGGCCAACGTGGAAGGACTGACACCATCTTTATGAACTAACTTTTGTTACAAACTTCGGAAGATATATAATAGTCTCTGTTATTCTTGGAGAATTAGGTTCCCTCACCACAGGTAACAAAAGGGATTTGTAAGAAAAGCATATATTTTCATTCAATTACTGACATAATTTATTTGACAGATCTTGTGAAGCACTCCAGTGTGCAAAATCCTTTTCCTGTGACAAATCAGCTACTGTATGAAATTTAGAAATTAATATTTATCTACATCTAAAGCATAGGACAGTTTGTAGGTGCGCAGGGCAGCAGCAAACTTTCAGTAGTAGACTGATCCCATACCCCAAGCATGAGAACTTTTCTTAACCAAAATCACTTCTGCATACCAGATCTTTATCCAAGCCTCACTACACTGACCTTATCCGTGTCTCTCATTTAGGATTTATTCTTGTGTGTTACATCAGAAATCTATAGATTTTTGATACTAAGGCTGAGTTGGCCTTTTCCCAAGATTTTTAGATGCTGATATTGAGAGAAATAGCCATAATAATTAAACAGGTAGAAGAGCCACTTAAAAAAAACCAACACAGCTGCCCGTTTTTATGCTGATTGTCAGAAAGTTTCACCAGAAGAGGAAATAGGAATGAGTATTGTGGGGACAAGAAGAGCTCAGACTCTCTTCCAGGGATGAAGAATCTGGGCATGGCCAACAGCTGTGGAAAACCCTACACCATGAGAACTAAAAAGCAGTCTAAATAAAGAAATTAATATAGATAGTAAGGTCTCCCCTGAATTCAAGGTAACAAAACACCTTTATGTAGACAACAATCCTTTTAACCATCAGTCATCAGTTAATTCATAGTTGCCATAGCAGAAAGCAACTGAAGTATTTCAAAGAGTGTCATTTCAGAATTGCTGCCAGAAATTTGAGATGAAGGCTTATCAGCACGGAAAACACAAATCTGGCACAGACCTCATGTAAACTTAACAGCAGCAAGAAAAGTGAGAGGCTGTAGTTCAAATGCCCTTTTTTGTTCTGTTCCACCCTGCTTTAATATTGTAATTTCTAAATTTGAATCACTGGAACACAGTAACTGGTCCCTTGCCTTAGTCAGTGTTCGTCTGGCATCTACCAAAATGCAGCCTAGACTGCAGTTACACCTTCCAGGCATTACAATAAAAATGTGTAAACAGGAAAAAAAAAAGAAAAATCATTCATTGATTTTTCAATCATAATTGAGCTGATATTCTTTCTCTTAATCTCTCTTACTAAAAAAAATTTCTCTATCTGCTAACTAGAGAATTCATTAGAAATACAAAGTCTATGAGGAAGACTAAATAGTAATGTGAATAAACAAATACTTCTATGAATATCTTAATATAAAGAATATTCAACAATCAGCTCCAACAGGAAGCTTCAGTCAACAAAATCTGTGTTTGCAATACAACAAATCAGAAACATCTTCTCCATGTTAAAATTCAGTTAAAGAAGTTGTGGTAGTGAAATTAGGATGGTCTACAGGTGGAAGCATGGCAAATTGTGTAGGGGAAGATGATGTTCCGCCATGACACTGATTTTATAATTAGAAAAAAACAGATGAGTTTTCCTGCAAACAAATTTCAGAATGTGGTGTTATTCTTTGTGGTTAAATAGCCTATTGAATTATCACCTTCTGTTCTTCTTAGATCCTTCCACAGGGCATAAATATTTATTCCATTGACCATTTCAACTCCCTAGAATGAATGCCATCTACCATGTAAAAAAAATTTGTTTATAGACTAGGCTTTGTTTCTACCAGAACAAAGTCTTTTAATATCTCTATTACAGTAGATTTATTATGTCTTTTTTTCTGTACTGCTGTTGCCTAATGAAACCCTTCCCAAAATTTTGCCATGCACTCTAAAACCACAGTGGGAAGCATTCTTACATTGAAAGCTTTGTTACCTAAATAAAGAAAACAAGAGGAGAATTAAAAAGAGGGCATGTTACAGCTGGGGAACTGAGATACAGACTGATTTGCTCAAAAGTATTTTCCAAAGACATGCAATAAATCAGTGGCAAAAGGTCTGATTCCTTATTCCCTATTCAGTCTCAAACTTTCTTTTCTTTTATTATTTCCTCTTCTACATGATATTACTTACCCATACACAGGAGCAAGATAACTATCACAACTATTATGCTATGCTATTCTATAGTACTAAGGATGAATAAAAATGCAGGCTATGGAGTGCATCAGTTTTTTACTGTGCTTTCCAATGCCACAGATCTCCACCCATAACTGCTCTGCATCACTGTTTCCATAGTAACAAGATAACATGAGAGGCTTTGGTGTATGTTACTGTAGCTGAAAGAGTCCAACCTCAAGATGAGAATAACATATTGAACTTTGTAAATGAATTCTGATTTGTACCTTTCGTGCAAAGTATATCCCTGAATGATGTACCAGCTGGAATAGTGAACTTATTCAATTTTATGATAGTAAAAATTATAGATAGAAAAGAAAACAGGTTTTAATGTGTAACAGGGAGCTGAAAATGCTTTTCCTTTTAGATAACGGGAGCTATAAGGCAACAGATTCCCATGCCAAATTAAAAGCATTTATAGTAAATTGACAGGAAGGAATTACGTGATGGTACTGGCATATAAGGATCAGCAAAAGATTGTAGAGAGTTTTTAATACAGACTAGTCCCCCAAAATATAGCTGATGGCTGAGGAAAAGGTGTGATGTGAGATCACCCCATAGTACAGATATAATGGTAGCGACTCTGGTGTCTGCACATCCCAGCAGTTGAGATCTGGGAGATGACAGACAAGAGAAGTAAAAGAGCCCAATGAGAGGACAGCAAGCTACAGTGGAGCTGAAAAATAGCAGCAAGTACAATGGAAAATGAGCTGATTTGTGTGATGTGGTCAAAAAACTGCTGGGAATATGCACATGGAGGCTGTACGACAGCAGAGAGGCAATGGTACTGCAAAGGTAGGTAAGAAAAAATCACATAAAAGTTGTGGACAAATAACACACATTGAGCACCAGGAACCACTTTTAGCACTTCTAAAAATTTGACCTGAGGTACTGCAATACCAGCAAACCTCTTCCCACTGCTGAGCTCCCTACTACACAAACTCACTTCCCGATCTTATTTTTGGAACATTTTTCAGGATATCAGTTGTTCCAAAGAATAGTTTGAAGTGCAAAGTGCATGTAATAGGTTGTAAAACATAGGAAATTTTCTGACTGCCTCCCTGTGTGGCAGGAATGTGATTGAAATACTATAATACGATACATTCTTATAATTCAATTACTTTTTTCATATATTCTGGCTGTTTGTATTTTTTGAATACGTTTTGATGTCTAAAAGTTAAATTGATTCAAAAAGTTTATGGAGTTGGAAGAGCTTCCCTCTGACTTGCAGAGATGGGCATGGCTGGACTTGTATTCTGCCATATGTATCACTTTTCATGGTTCTGACTTCAAGGGGCTGACAGCATTTCTTCATTTGATCAATAGCCTGAGCAGTTGCTACATGCTCTGGTGTGCACAACAGAAGGGGCCCGGCAGCGCTACCTCTCTCAAAAAAAGCAATAAGAAAAAGTCACTTCTTTCCCCAGCATTCCTGCACGGCAGGTCTTCATCTGTGCTGAATGTCACTAACTCTAGGCAGTGGCTCCGCACGGCCACGCTGAAGCAGCAGCAGTGAGGTCAGCAGCCAGGGGAGGGCAGGAAGGGGGGGCTTACATCAGTCAGCACACAGCCCGTCCAGAAGAAATTAAATTAGCTCCACTAAAACACTGGGCAGCCCTCACTGCAAGGAAAGTCTTCAGTTAAATGCTCTTTTCTTCTCTCAAAACTTTGCTTCACATGGCTTGCGAGAGGAACATAGGGGAACACTTGTAAATGAGAGAGCTGGGGAAAGACTTGTGTGAAAATATGGAAGTGTAGCTGTATAGTGTACTGTGCAATAGTTTTCCACATAAAATAATCCATTCTCCTATTCCTGTTCCATTCAGGATGGTGGAGACTCAAGTGGCTCTAATGAGACAAGAATGAGCAAAAGGCAGACATGTAGACTGTGAACTGAGTGTCAGTAATAATGTTTCTCAGGGGCTGGTTAGGCTCCTGAGTTTTAAACACCACTCACTTATTGAAGGATGATAACGGAAGTGAAGATGAGTATAAACATGTATCTGTATGTGAACAAAAGTGAGATCTGCACCAAGGCATCCGGTGATCTCATTCCTCTCCCAGTGAACCAGTCCTCTGACCTGCTCCATGAAAGCTTTTCTTCTTCCTCCCTCCCTGACACCTCTGAGCACCCTTTTCATCCAGAGGTCTCTGCCATTTCAGATCACCTGTTCTACAGCTGACTTTTGCTCTAGCCCTGCTCAGGCTTCTAAGGAGTTCAGAAATGACCTTATGTTTTACAAAATTCATTCAACCTTTCAAACACAGTAAGGAATTTCAGAATCGATTGTATGCAGTGACTGTCAATAACATGGCACACCACAAAACTTCCAGTCCTACCTGCAGACTATACAGCTGAAATGTATTTAACCTGCAGCACATGCAAGAGCAAGAAACAGCTAGAACTTTGCCTCATAGCAGGGACATGAGAAATATGAAAATCTGGTAAATTATTATGGTAAAGCTTTCAGTAGAAAAGTGACATTATAGTAATGCTGATAAATTGACTATCATAGGCGTTAGGATCTGCTATGGAACTCTTCACCCTTTGCCCTGCAGTGGAATTTGCTGGAAACACAATCTTAAGCTGCACCAAGGGAAATATAGGTTGGATATAAGAAAAAAGTTATTTGCAGAAAAAGTGATAAAGTACTGGAATTGTCTGCCCGGGAAGGTGGTGGAGTCACTGTCCCTGGATGTGTTTGAAAAAAATATTGGATTTGGCACTCGGTGCCATGGTTTAGTTGAGGTTAGGGCATGGGTTGGACTCAATGACCTTGAAGGTCTCTTCCAACCTCATGATTCTGTGTTTCTGTGATACCAACAAGACTCCGGTCTCTAATCCTAAACTTGATTTATTCCCACAACAACAAATTGTAATGATATTCTTTAAAAGGAGATTACTCAGATTTGCTAGGTGAGATAAGTAAAGCAAAACCTTTGGAAGCTGTTTCATTCCTTCACAGGGAGAGTTTGAAGGGGATGCTTTTGTAGTGTTTTGTTTTACTGAGGGGGTTTCTTTGACAGTCTTTATTTACAAGCCAACAAGTTTCAGTGACTTCTGCATTACATTGACCCTACCTCACTTGTTCTCCAGACAAATACTCCTCTGTTCATCACTTCTAAATGCTAGTTTTGAATCTGATCCTTGTTGCAGATCATATCCTGCCTTACTGTCCCAACTCCCTGCTTCCTGATTACCTGTGTTTTATCCCTTTTTATTAGGGAAGAGTGTAATTTTTATTTTCTTCCCAAATGCCCCAGAAGCAGGCAGGATAACAAAAAGTCGCTTTCCTTTTTACTATTACAGTACACAGAATGTGCACAACAAACTGAAAGAAGCTAACCAAGTGGCTGTATCAGAGTCCCTGGTACCGAAAAAAATAATATATTTGTTTCATCAGGATTCCCACCTGTGACCTGACACTGTCTATGAACCCTGGATGCAGTTTGTATTGTTAGATGTCTGCAATGTAGTGGTGTGGGATGGATACCAAAATGTTTTCCTAATAATGAGCTAGAAGGAAATGGGCATATAAGGGTGAAATTAATTTTAAAAATTTGCTTGGTTTAGGCTGAGATGTATGTAATCTTACTGTTAAGGGTTAAGTCTTTGGGGGCTTGGGGGCTGTTTAGGAGTGCAATATTAATTTGATTTCTCCAAAACAATCCAACAAGTGGATCAAAAGCAGAAAATATATGAAAGATATTTACTTCTAGAAGACTTACAAAACTGGGGGGTTATTTCCTCCTGTTCATCATGGCAGGGTTTTATTAATTGCCCAAATGGTTAAAGATACAATTCTATGTAAGGAATAACACCATGTGATGAATAATAACATCAGTAAGTGAAGAATGAACTAAGAAACACATTGAGAGAATGGGAGAAGTATTTTAGAATATATTTTAAACCCTGCCAGCTATGGAAAACAAAATACTTATAATCCCTATATACTTAATGGAGTTTTTCTTATTCTTCAATTGTATCATGTCCTCTTAGAACAAGAAAAAACATCCCACTAAAGAAAATTACAAATTCACCACCCAGGTCTTTTTCTTTAATCTCCCTGACACTGCAGGTAGTTGTTTTGGACAGGTGAGAACTTCGCATTCACTAAGGGCTCTGTAGCCTCATGGAAGTAACCCTCTGACAAAATTAGAATAATTTCTCATCAAGATTATGCTAGTCCTCAAGTTACAGAAGAAGCCACATGCTTATTTTCCTGCAAGTCTAGTGGAAATTAGTACTATATGTCTTAAGAGTGGGTTCTTTGAATAATAGAGTAGGGAAAATTTGTATTGGTTTTCTTGGAAGTTTTGCATGTTATATTTGATAAGCCTCTGTAATTCTCCTGGTAATATCTAAGATCTTCCTAACTCATTCTGTACCACACAGAAAGTCATCATAGGCTTGAAGTTGTTAATATCATAATATCATATTAAACTGAAAATTGAGACATATAAAGATATAGATACTCATCCTATATTCCTGATCCTCTTAATTTCAGAGAAAGCCTCAAGCATGGTCTGCTTTTCTGTGTTAGTTAGGAAATTTAGACTTACTCTTAACCAACTCTTCAACCAGGAAAAAGAAAGAGAGAGAAAAGTAGCATTGCACATCCTCCATGGGTTGTATATCGTCAGATACCCTGGAGGATTAGAAACTCAGTCTTTTGCCTTATAAATTGTGGTTGTTTTGTTAAGAGCAAAGTTCCTCTTCAAGTATTACAAATTAATTGCTTCAATAGCTCTTCAGCTCAGCCCCAATTCCTGCAGACTCAGTGTTCCCTAACACCTCCTGCATTCCTGGATTTCCTGTGTCCCTTCTAAAGACAGGTCGGCACAATATTGGTAGGCACAGTCTGGGCTAGCTCCTTCTCCTGGTGTCCCCTCGTGCTGCCCCAGGAACCTGCTGTTATGCGACTCAGTTCTCATCACAGTGTGTAGAGGAGAACAGAGGGTTGCAAAGAGTACATGGAGTGCTTAGAGAAAGAGTACAGAAACAGATACGGTACAGGACTAACACTCTGTGATGTGCCTGCAGCGTTTTCCAACCAGAGGTTTAGAGAATTCCCCTACTAAAGACTGAATCAGACCAATCATATCTAGTAGCTACATATATACATATATATTTGTGTGTGTGTGTGTGTGTGTGTGTGCGCATGTCCATGTGTACACACATATATATGAATAAAAACCTCAAAATCCTCTCATTTTTTTGTCTCCATAACACTTTTTGTGAAAAAGTTCCAGGTATTGTTTTGCAGGCTTCTTGCTACATGGAGATTTTCAGCTCTTGTACTGTAAAAAAATGGTAGAAAATTATTCTCCATCCTCTTCTCTGATTGTGATTTTCTAGCCCTCTCTCATATTCCTACTGTCTTGATTTCAATGTCTCTTATCTGAAATAAAAGGTCTTAATTCATTTAGTAAATGTTCACATAGAGATCTGTTTCACGTTTATTGCCATATTTTTTGTTCTTCTGCCTAAATATCCTTGCTGGTTTATACATTTTTGTCAGGGGGGATATCAAAACTCTTGGTAATGTTTAATATGTGACTTCACCCCTGATTTACAAAAAAAAAATCCCCATATATCTGTGCTCTGATCTTCTGGTCTCTGCCTCTTCCCTGACAGCATGAAATCATCATGCTGAAACCAGCATGCTGAGGAGGATCTGCTCAGAGCTAGCTGGTAGGAAATGCTCACAGCAAGGACTTGCAACTACTAAATCCCATCCTTCTCTGGGATTTCACGAGCTCCAGATCAAGAGTAAAAAAACCTTGTCATGAGGAGCGCTCCATGGCATCATATATAAAATACTGCATTGTATACAGAGCACCCACTGGATCTGGGAGAACTGTGGTCCAATGTCTCCCTTTCTGCTGTTGATGATCCCAAGCCATCCTTCTCAGTTCCATGGGAGCACCCACAAAGGTGAACCTACAGGTGCATCTCCTCCCAGGTGACACCTGGACTGGTGGGAGAAGCATCCAACCCTCCTCTATGGGTCCCAGGGGGATTTTGTGACTTTTTTGTAAGCTTTAAAGGAAGGGATAGAGCGTGTCTAGAGGAGTAACAGGCACTCTTCAAAGGGAAGAAACTTGGATTTAAATCCACAGAATTTAGGAACTAAACTGAGGTTTTCTGCATGCTGGTCAAAAGCTCCAACTCGTGTGCTGCTATACAAAGGGAAAAGAGTGTTTATATTTTCCAGCTTTGTTAAAAGAGAGGGGGCATCGGAAGTTATTCTTTGCTCTTAAATTCCCGATTTAAAAGCCTACATTTTGTAACTTTGTATGAATAAACATGGACAATTGTACACCATGCAGTGGAACTTTCAAGAACAGAAAAGCAAGACATTCTTTCCTATTTCTCCTGGCATATACAGGCTTCAGAACTGAGATTTCTAACCCAAAGTAGCAGCACAAAATTAAGGAAGTTATGGTCAACAAGTTGCAGAATCCAGCAACAGGGAAAGGCAGGATTATTTTTTCCCTTTCTTTTTACCTTGCTTTGTTGGTAATTTTTTCCTCTAGATATTGGAAATGAACAGAGCAAAAGGAAAGGTGGGCTTGAATTCAGAAGAACTGAAGCTTTGATCTTAAAAACATTAAAAGTCAGAGCACAGAGAGTACACATATCACTAGGTCAGGGGAAGTGATGTCACACTCATAATGAGCAACAACAATGCTTCTGAAAAAAACAACTTCAAAAAATGCCCCCTAGATATTACATCAAGGGGTATGTTTGCATGTTAACTGCCTCCAAGCAATCTTTTATATTAAACTACTTTATTTGCCAGACTTCCAGATCGTTTACAGGGCAAGTGCTTAGGAAAGTAGGGGCTTTCCAAGTGCCTGAAAAGATTTTCTGACTGATTGTCTGTCTACAGGTTTTCTTTTAAAGCTATTTTAAGTATATGATCCCATCCCAGCTATTTAACTCAGGAACCTGCCAATCATACACTGCCTAATTGAACTCTCGGATACTGTAGGATTGCAAGCCACAAAGCATATGAACAAAAATGTGAAGAAAGGGTTTTCTGCTGCTATTTCATTCTTCAAACCCAATTTGAGAAGGTCAAATTTCAGATTGCACAGCCCCATTGAGACTCAGGGACTAAACAAGGAAAATCAAAAAAAAATTAGAAGCTAATTTTTTTCTTCCATTTTTGAAAAGCTAGAGGAGGTCTTTGATACTGGTTACTCACTGGGGCTGATAGCAAGGTCTTAGGGTGGGGAAAGGACAATGAAAACTGAAAAAGGGAGACATGAGTCAGTTTTTGTACTGCTGGGCTGCTAAATGATGACTGACTGACTGACTGTATGACATTCACTTCAGAGACACTTGTCATTCTGCTTTGTCCTGCTTGGTTTTGGTTTTTTTTTCTTCAAAGAGAAAACATGCAAAAACAAAGAGAATTAGGGTCTAAAACAGGGAAAATACTTCTGGAATACATTCTACAAAAGGCTAGAAATAAACTGTATTTCACAACGGTTGGACTGTGGTTCTGAGCCAAAGCCCCCTGAGGTTAAGCGAAAACCTCCTTGATTTCAACATGTCAGAACCTAAACCTCAGTGTTTTGCGGAAATGAGAGTGGCAGTATTTATCTTGGCATGTATTAAACAAATTTAAACTACTTATTTAATCAGCATACAAATGTATTATCATTGTTTCCATGTTTATTGAGAGACTACATAAACATGTGTGACCTCAACCGGCATAAAACCTAAGGACTCCACCAACTCCAGCGGACTAGTGAGAGTTAATGTCAGATCTGAGCAATAAAGGAGACAGGACTTTACACAGTCATAGCCATCCATGGTCTTAAATGAAACATGACTCAGTGAGCTCCTCATATTGGCTGAAGAGCAGTTCCTCTAAGGAAGAAAAAGCATCTGACCACATATGCCCATGTAGCAGGTGGTTTGCAGTTGTGGTCACCCCTAAATGTTGTCAGCAGTCTTTGATATTTAAGGGGTAAGTGAGTGTTAATTCTATTGACCTAATTTGCAGAACTTCTTCCATCCTGTGAGCATTAGTGGCTGTCAGGCTGCACGCTTTACATAGCTGACTACTGGATGTTTTACTTCTAGTGATTTTTTTTTTTTCACCTGAGGCACTTCAGTCTTGTAACTTCAGCAATCAATTTTGGCTCTAAGCAGCACAGGCATCAGCCACAGAGAAGCAAGTATTTGCATGCAAGCTTGCTATTAAAGAATCAGGGAGAAGAGTGAATACACAAAAGCTTAAGAAATTGGAATCTGAGTTGAATCATCACACAGTCAACTAAATTACCAGCCCTGTAATTAGCCTTTTTGGAGGTCTCTTAATTGTTAATCCCTTTGCTGGTTATAATTGCTTTATTGAATCTAAATTAATCCAATTTTTTAAGAAATAATCATGCAATTCTAATGGCTACATAAAATTAAAAATATGGAAACTACTTTGAGAACTAATTTAGATTAGGCTCTGTGGAAAAAAATTAGTCTTGGGAATGGTAGTTTTTTGGTTTTTTGTGGGAACATTGAGTTGCAAGGGTGAGAGGGGTTAATATTTCATTTACACAGTGTATGCAAAGCAGTCGTATTTAAAAATTCACTAGATTGGGAGTATCCTTGCATATGGAGAGCGAGTCAGTGCCAAATCAAAACTGGATCCATGCCAAGGAAAGACAGCCAGGGGTTAGACATCTGTAAAGTTTTGGATGGGATGAAGACAAAGGTAAAACACTTTGGTTCATTAGACATCTAGGCTATTTCCTAGCCACTCATATAAATCAAAGTTTCCAGACCAAAACCAATCTAAAGATGGAAATTTGCATGTTTTTCAGTACACAGAAATTTTATTGGGTCGCATAAGGACTGACTTAAACTTATACCACTGAAATACCCAAGGTCTTATCTGACCCAGTCTGGGATAGAAAAAAAAGATCTATGTCATCCAGGTGTCTGGGACTTGCAACACTACGAGGAATTACCTCATTATCCCACAGCGCTATTCTTTATCCCTCATCAGAAAAAGAGTATGGGGAGAAGGACATGGAAACATGAGAAGGAGGACAGATAAAAGGAAACTAGGGAGAAGAAAAACGTGTTGAGTCTAAATTGAGCTTGGAGAGGAAGCAGGAGGAGAAAAACATAGTTGGCTGGTTTATGATTTATTCTCTTTAGTGATCTATTTTTGCAGTAGATTGAAACGTGCTCTTGTTCCTAATATATATTTTATTCCTTGTTTATCAAGTGTGAAGTCAAGGATGAACAAGTTTCAGTTATGGGCAGAGTATGACGCTTCTTTAGAGCCAATCTCATGAGGAATTACATTGTAAAGCCCAGTGAGCATATTAACATTTTCCAAGCAGTTACACGTGGTTCTACCCTGAGCTCAAGGAATACATTGGTTTAATGTCTTACAATAAGCATTTAAATATATTAAACCTTTTATAATCCTTTATATGTGCAATGTGAAATCTTGATACCCAGTTCTTCATCAAGAAATCATCACTGACTGAGGACAAGAAAAAAAAATTGAGGCTAAATTTGGAAAGAGAAAGGGGAAAGGAAGAGCAGAGCCAGATACACAAATCAATGGAAATACAATCCTCTTTCTCCATTCACATACATAAGAGGGGAAAGATGGTTTGGAGAGAGAGCAGAAGAGAACCAGCACAATGAACAGAGATCACTGGTAATATATCACCAGATTTCATAAGTAATTATAACTGTTGAACCAGACTTTGATTCCTGTTTGTGGATGATTTCACCAGCTTTAAGAGAATTTCTATGGATTCTATGTTTACATGTGCATTTAAAATTCCATAGTCATATGTACAGACATGTATCATCTTTTATACAAACTACTTTGTGGAGAATTGAGGCTCCAGCAGTCTCCTGCAGTACACGTGAGTATTTATAATACCATCACGATTACCCCTCGTAAAAATGAAATAAGAGTTTGAAACTAGCCCAATATACCTAGGTGTCCAGTTGCCCTTCAAAAGCAAGCATGAAACAAAATGTTATCTTTTAAATACAGCTCTCTCTATCTCTTACACACAGATGAAAACCAGCCATTTTCAGTAATGAAGCTTGACAGCTGCTCAGAAGAATTCTGTCCCTGCATGCTATTCTCTTCACTTGGCTATGATGCCGTCAGTAACTCTGCACTTATGGAACTTTTAATTAAATGTATTGTAACTTGTGCACAGATGAGAATTTTACAACACATGACTATCAAATGATCCATTGTTATAAGATGGTTTTTTTACCAAGATCACAAATTTTATAATTCTATAGACAAAAATTTTGTCATCTGGAGGTATGTCTCAAAGTCCACATATGTATTTAATGCTATTCTTCATGTTTCATATAGAAGTGAAAGAAAACCAGAAACAACCTATGGGATCAATAAGTAGCCTATAGGCAACTCCATGTACTTAGCAATATTTTTCTCTATTGTTTTAGTATTACTTTACGGGGAACCAAAATTAAATTCTTTAAAAGAGAAACCATCAGCATGCTTCATTTCTCATTACAAAATACCAGCCCTCATGTCTCACTTGCTTTTTTAAACTTCAAGCACTTCTTGCCTTCTTACCTTTTGCTTTAGCTGAGGAGACATCCTGTGCTATGTATAGCAGCATCTGTACAGTGCCTGTTATCTATGTCTAGAGGACACACACAGTGTGTTCTAGAACACTGGCCAGCCTGGTCATGCATTCCTCAAGGATCCAATATCCAGGAAAGACACACAAAATGATGCATAATCAAATTAACTATGGAAGTAACACAAATTACTAAATGCCAGTAAAAAAGGATGGCAGAAACTCATGGTAGAAATACTTCTATGGGTGCAGGAGCATGTCTGTGACAGAATTTGAAAGGGAAAAAAACATCATGAGAAGAACATACTTTTAAGTGCTTTATAAGAAGAGGAAAAAAGGTAATAGTTAACAACAAAATACAGTAATTACTAGGAAATAGACTAAAGTGTTGACTCAGACAGGGTTACAGGAGTGAAGTCATGCCTTTTATTAAACTGACGAATTATAGTATTAAAAAGCAAAAAGTCTTCAGGAACACAGCTCCCATTACAAAGGAAGATGCTTGTCCATTTTCCAACTTATCAATTGGGTTAACGGGATAGACTGTTTTTTCTCCACAACTGTTCCTTGCTTATACTCTTAGACTATCATACTTACATCATTATCACTTTTTCTTGAAAGTGTTCAATGATTTTTTTTTACTTTAGCTTTTGCTTAAAAGATCAGTTTTTAGCTTAAAAGATCATAGCCAACCCCATAAAAATCATAAATAGAAAAGCGAAAATCAGGCTAAAAAAAAAAAAAGGAAAAAACAAAAAGTAGACTCTACATAGATAATGTAGTTGCTTTTATGTTGGCTGAGTCTGTTGCAATTTAGTTCTGAGAATACCAAAAATATTTTATTAGCCATTAGCAATTGTCTTTAGCAACTTGAGGGACACAGATACCTGAAGTCTAGAAAGGGAAAACACATACTTTTAAAATGTCAAAAAGGATAAGAGAGCTTAACTTCAATTACTAGAAAAATATCAGAACAAATAATGAAAAGGTCTATTTATAAGAATCTTGCACATAAACAGGATATAAGAGACAAATTAATCCCTAATAAATAAATCATATCAGAGTAAATTTATTTCTCTCAATAGTCGACAACAAGTGTTACTGACAGAAGAGAAAAAATGCTGTCATGCATCTGGATTTTGGGTTTTGACATCTCACAGGACATTCGCATAGACAAGCAGAGTTGAGGTAGGTAGTTATTTGGGAAACCCCATTCACAAAATTAGTTACTAATAGTTATTAGTGATTCATTTTTAAATGAGCAAGATGCATCAGGTCAGGTTCTGCAAGAATCTGATGACATGTTCATTATTGAACTGGTAGATGATTAAGATGCTTTTTGCATTTGAAAATTACACTAAGCTAAAAAGACTTCAAACCCATCAGAGTGCAGAATGTACATTTTAAATTATCTTGGTGCACAGGAGAAATCTGAATGCAGCTAAGAAATTAAGTGAATTGACAGGTACCTATCCAAGTAATTTACCTGCACAAGTACAAAAAGGAGAATGACTAACCCAACACAGTACAAAAAAGAATCTGGCAATTAGAATGGATCACAAACAAACAATAAAACTGTACAATTGCCTAAGAAGCAATCATGCTGTGTTAGATAAAAGTAGTACATTTTATGTTAAACACACAAAATATTCCTTCCTTTCTACTCAGAGCTGGTAATTCTTTACCTGGATCCCTATGACCACTGCAGGTTATCACATGTCAATGCAATATATGAACCAGCTGGAGGAAGTCCCAGAACCTGAAATAAGAATGAACTTAAAAAAACTTTTCTAGCATAAGGCTTTGCAAGAACTGAGCTTGCAAAGCTTAACCCAGGAGGGGAAAGACTAGGAGGAGGTTTGATAGCAGCTCTCAAATTTTCAGAAAGATTTTTTGTGAAAGCAGGCAATGAATTGTTTTTGACAATCCCAGAAAAACAGAAGAGATTGCAATAAGAGAGAATGAGGTTAGAGGTGAGAGAAATAATACAGTGTGAAAGGCTAACTAAGCAATGAGTAATAGACCTACGGAGATTTTTCCTGATTGCTGGAAATTTTAAGGAGGAGCAGGCCAAGCAACAGTGAGGACTGGTTTTCTGTATCGTTCCTCTTTCAGAGCACATTTTTGATTTATTTGATTCCATAAATATTTCACAAAAAGTATTATTATCAAACAGTATGCAACTTTCTTCCCTTGCTCTATTGTATAGACTGTGGCACTAAACCTATATCTCTATTAAGAGCATTATAATATAAGCTGAATACAAAAAATGAAAGTAAAATGAATGCCTTAAACAAGGAATCAAAATCTATTTAGCTAGGCAGCATGCTAATGACTCCAGCAGAGAAATTGAAACTGGAGATATACAGGGTTCTCACAGATTTTTCAGAGTAGACCACTGTTTTCTGTCCAAATAATTAATTGATCCAAAAAGGTTAAAGTTTAGTTATTAATTACACCCACAATATTGAATGCCTTTGTGAGTAGTTCATATTGCATTGGCTTATAAGGTTACTGCATGCTCAACCATTGTCTGTTTCTTCATATTAAAAAGTAAATAAAATAAAATCAGTTTCTCTATTCTGTAGTTCTGACATGTCCATTATTCCAGAAATATCAATTCTTATCACTTTCTTTCCAACTCCGAACTTTTCAGTAGGTCATTAGTTATGTAATACTCTGTATGATATTTACATCATACAAGCATGATTATCGACTAACCTAAAGGTTTGATATATCTATCAGTACATCATACAGAGGCAAATCCTTTAAGCAGTCTGAATGACACTCCTCTAAGTATCTCAAACAGATGAAATAATGAAAATTACACCTTGGGACATTAAGAGTGGTCCCCATCCTGTCTGATGTAACTGGATTCAAATATTCTCTACTTTGTTGTAGTCTCCGAGCCTTTGTCCCTTCTTACCTTAATATTTCTGAGAGGAATAACATATGAATGTTTAATTAAGCCTGTGATATGTTCCACTTCCAGCTCTTTACAGTGTTTTAATAGCACATGTGAATTGTTAAACAGACCTCTCCATCTGGGTGGAAAAGTACCACTGAAGCCAAGAGAAATTCTGCACACAAAGCTGGAGAGGACCAAGCCTAAGAATGATGAGAAGGCAGTGTGCTGAGCTTACCCTCACTACATCTGAAAGTCTTTCTCTTTCATAAAACACATTTCCTAGTTTTAAAAAATAACAGGGAATAGCAAAGAACAGCTGCTGCTGAAAGCAGCAAATGTCCCTGTCGCTATGCACTCAAAAAATTCACAAGTCTTTCACACAACTTTACTCAAAATGAAAAATATATACTAGAAAAAGTGTTCACAAGATCACACTTGCCAGTATGCATCCTTATACTTAGAACAAATCTATGTATGTACATATTTTCTAATAAAAGTGAGCTACTATGAACTCGTCATAAAATATAGCACTACGAGAAAAGATTATTTCAGAAAGTTTCTTTACTCATCAGCAGGATTCCTCAAAAATCAATGCCCTCAAAAATAGTATTTGAGAGAGGTTTTAAAGTTTCTTTTTAAAAACAAATACACATACTTTCTGACAGGAATAAGAAAGCTTATGGCTAGCTATACAAAACCACAACCTACGACTGCTCTGATCACCATTCCTGGTTCCCAGTTATTGGATTACATGCTAAAGCAGCTAAGATGACTAAGTCCAAGAATAATTGTGTTGGAACTTTAGAGCTGCCTCTGAACCTGTCACATTGTTGGACTGTCTCTTTGTTGCTCATCTTCTTCATCCTCCAGAAGGCCATTTCCTTTCCTTTCAACATTTTTTCCCATAGTTTGTCTGGTTTTTATCCATTTTTGAGCAACATTCCACTCAAACCCTTTATACATACGGGGATACACAAGATGTGTTTCGAGGACCTTCAGGCTGTGAGTGCAGGTTTTGCTCAAGTGGGCAGATGGATTTAGGAAACACATGCCATGGAAAATGCATACCTGGAGCCTTCCTGCTGAAAAACAGCCTGCATACAGTCTGAAGCATTCACAAATACATACCACACCCCCTAAGTCAAGTACCTGTTTCCTATTACAATGCTGGGCTCTTTTCCTGACTAGATCCTGCTTCAATATGGAAAATGCAGGCTTGGTTCCATATTTCAAGTGTCCTGTTCAAGTCAGGAAAGTTTAGTGTGTTGTAAGTAAACAGCTTAAGGAGTATCCTGCCACTGAGATAAAAACAGAAATCTTACTTTTTAGGGGCTGCTTATACAACACTCTCACAGAAAACTCCTGAGAGCACCCAGAATACCCTGTGTGCCTGCACACTAAAAGTGTTTGAATCATTCCCAGCATCTTATAGCTGTACCTCCCATGAGTATGCACAGAGGAAATCCTGGGGTGCAGATTCGGTGGTGTGCAGTAAGTCATCCATCATTCATATTCCCATTTTTCCACACTGTGTAGATGTTATGAGCCTGCCAGGGAACCCTACATAAGACACAGGGTCTCAGAAAATGGCTGGAAAGGAGAGGAAGAAGCCAGGATCACAGCCAGGTGCAGCCCCCACAGTGTCAGCCTTCCCCACAGTTTCCCAAGTGTTGACATTGTCTGAATTTGCCAATAGAGGCTGTGCCCGTGCTTGGAGTAAGGATAAGAGGGCACAGAGATGTTCATTAGCACAAGGGCCCATTATTAGGGAAACTGTGGAGAAGCCAGAGCTGCCAGCTCAGCTGTGGAGGGTCTGCAGGCCTGAAGGTGGGTCCAGCCCTGTGCACGAGTCCCTGGAACAGCAGCAAAGCAGACTTTGCTCCTACAGGGCACATCTGAAACACAATCAGGGGTGCATCCTCCCCTCACAGGGGGTTCTCAGTGCCCCTCAGAGGCTGCTGCAAGGTGTGGGAGGGTGGGCAGCCAGGGCACTTTGTCTCCATGATGCCTTCAACAGAGCCACAAGGCACTGGGCCTTGAGGTCCAGCTATCACACCAACTATCTCAATCACCCTGTTTGTAAACCACAATTACAACATCCTGTACAAATAAGGGCTTGTCAGCAAGAATGAGACCCTTGAGGGCAAACCTGCAGTCAGTGCTTGCATGATATGCTGCAAGCAAGTTGCTGGGCATCCTCCTCCTCCTCCGGTTGTCCCTGCATTGTGCTCTGTCAAAACATTCATTGCTGCCCACCGGGGTACAGGCATCGTGTGCCACAGGGCAGAAAGAAACCTGGATAAGCAGGACACAGGAAGGAGAGGCTCTAACCTGTCTTCCTACCTTCTTGGCCTCAGTTTTGATCCATGGATCACAATGTGAGAGATAGGAGAAAGGAGAATGGGCCTTATGGAGATAGGGAATGAGCCCGTATTCTCCTTTATTTGGACACTGGACACATACCCAGCAGATCAAAGGGGAGGTGTTACATCCTTACCAGGCTCCATCCAAGTAGCTCCACTTTATCCTTTGCCAGCTTGCACTTCATAAGCAGAGCCTTTCTCCAGTGACAAGACACATTTACACTACAAGTTCCTTAAAGCCCAGATTTTACACCAAGAACAAGCCTGTGATTTTTAGGAATAACAGAAAATGCTATATATGCATTGACAGATTGAAAAATAGTAACAAATATCTTCTCAAAAATATTAAAAATGCACATTAGGAATCGTTATGAAAAGATAGTGATATTGCACAGTATGGGTCGCATTCTTATCTCCAGAATATCCCGACCTGAATCTATCTTTAATCAGCTTTTTCAGAAAGATGGAATAATCCCTGGGGATTAGAGCAAGCACAAAGAGGCAAAGTGATGTGTCCACAGTAAGTAAAGCAGTGATTCAGGTATGTTCTTCCTCAACTCATTGTCTGTCAAGCAATATTTCTTCACCTTATTAATGGGCTAAGAGATCATGAGAATTAATCGCTGTGATTAATTGTTCTTCTAGATAAAATGTAGATTGCAGATTCTGTTTTATTATGTCTGGGGTTGGGGAGAAATCATACATTGCATAAAATGACTGTGTCAGTTCTGCTGCAAACTCACTTCTTGCTGCTCAGCTATAAATAGTGCTCACAACACATGTGAAAATCATCACGCTTCATTCTGAGGTGGGAAAATGCTAAAGAAAAGTGTTCTGGTAAATAAACCCTTCCTGACGGCTTTCTGAATATCTGGCAGTGAGCACAAGTCCTGGTTCATTCTACTGACAAAATCTGCCTCACTCCTCCCTGTTAATAAAGCGAGGCTGCATGTCAGAGAAGGCTGAGACCACTGATAGAGAAACACAGGAGTCTTGGTGTCAGCCTTAGAAAAACCCAGCCAAAGCTGGGCTTTTTATCAACCATCTCCTGGGTATGGCCCAGGTGTTCACTGCAGCTCAAATATCAGATGTTGATACCATCATCTCCCTGCTAGCCATCACCACAGGCTCAGCAGTGCTCAGCCCCACATGGCGGACACAACAAATATATTTTCCTAAGTTAGAGATTCTTGAGGACAACACTTTCACAGTCTCTATGCAGCTTCTTTCAGAGCTGCTCAGAAAGGCTTATGTCTCACCAGAGCCTTCTCTACTACAGTTTAAGCACATTTTTCTTTCCTGTCCACCAAGAATATGGAGAACAAACTATCCTTGTTTGTACCCTCCTTGGTTTGCTTTTGAACATCCTAGACAAGGTCACTGTGACTGCTAACAATATTTCACACAGTTCAAAATTCTTAAGTGCTTATAAGCCATCCTGTTCCAGAAAGCACACAGGATGCAGCAGGACTGCTGCATACAATTATTTGAATGGAAAATATGTTTAAGGTATCACAGGCCTCTGCTCTGCTCCACAATGTCACACCAGATCTCCAGTGCCTGGATGGCACAGCATTTAATGGTCTGTTTTCCCACCTTACCAATCACCCACACAACGATGACTGCAACTGTGCCAAAGATCCCATGTAGCACTCCTGCCAGGAAGCTTGGGAATATTTTTCCTTTCATTCACTAAGCCATTCTTGCACAAGCATAAAACATGCCAGCTGACTTTGCTTTTACTAAACACATCACAGAACTGACATACTGTTTGTCCAATGCATTTAGCCTGCAAGCAGCTGCAATGGGATGTATTCATACCACCTCCCTCGACAGTTTGCACGAGTCATCCTTCAGATGCACCCACCCCTTTCCAATGACTCTATGAGGAGCACAGGCTGCTAACTTTTGGCTCACCAAATCACATCTTAGTCTGATATCTAAAGTGGACAGTGAGTCAATCTTGCATAAGCACCGACATGGGTGATTATCTCAGCATAGGACTTTAGGCAGATGCAATATTTGAGAAAATCATGCAACAGACCTCCCATAATCATTCAGGCTGGCAAAACGCAATGGCTCAAATACTCCCAAAAGGAGTAGCACAGTCCTGACTGAAATTAATTCTTTTGTAAATATAAGTGAAAGGACAGAAAATATTTTGCAGTCATCAATCTAACGGTGATGATGAGGCACCTAAGGAAGAAGTCTTCATTTTGAGTCACTGGTCATTGTACACACACACCGTTTAGATGGTTAATACTGAGTTTCCCAGTGTAGACATGTTGCAAACTTCTCTGTAGCTATCTAGATCTTCAGAGAGAGATCTCATCTAGTTTGCATTGAAATTTAGAATATGTTCATTGTTTTCCTTCCCCTTTATTTCTGACAGCTACAGCTTAAAAACAGATTTTGATATAGCCCATGACATGCCTGAGGGTATTTTTAAAAAGCAGTCTGGGGGAAGAGGATGAATACACGAAAATAAAGCCTGATCTAAATTAGTAATTTACATGTTCCCAGATGTTTCCTTCTTGAGATCTTGCATGAGCAACTGTATCAGATCACTTGCAGTTTAAAGTTTTCCATTTGTTACATAATGTCTCCTGTTTTTTCGTAAGCTGATCTCGTGTTTTCCAGAGTAATATTGTTTTCACTTCACATCATCTGAACATACAAAGTATTCTCTCCCTCACAAACACCAGCACATGCTCACACATGCTTCTCTCTTTGGTCTGCATAAGGTAGCTTGGCATCAAAAAAATATGTGATTAAGTTTTAACAAGTGTCAAAGCCAAGAGGCTCACAGACACTTACCTGGAGATCAGAATGAAGTTAAGGTGTTTTCTGAAATTCAAATTAGTAAGTGTCATTCTTCCTGCCTTCTACCACATTTCAGGGAATGTTTGATCTGCAGAGAGAGAATGAGACACAGAAAATGAGCAAGTGAAAAACCTCCAGGATCCAGAGGCTCAGACTTCCCACTCTCCAGCACTACCACTGTCTCTAGGAGCATGTGAATAATCATGGTTTACCATGCTTACATGGTCCTATTGCAGGACACTAATGTAGAGTACTGTAGAACCAAATTACTCACAGATATTTAGGTCAAGGATTTCAGCATAGAACAACAGTACAATTAACAATTCAAAATGCTGCCACTGAAAGCTATTTTTGACACCATCAGCTGGAAGTGAGCAGACATGGCTTTGTTAACTTACGCTGTAGTCTATCATTTTAATACAATATCAATGTAAAAAAAACAACCTCCAAGTGCATTGATCAGAAAATTCATAATCTTTTTTTTTTGTTTGCTAAAACACACATTTTATAAAGGCTCTTGTGATCTCATGTTACTGCCATGTTGCTCAAAAATAAAAGAGATTGCAAGGGGAGGAAGGAGATCTAACATCTCATGACCTACATGGGTTTTTTATTGTTAAAAATGCTAAATTTATGTAGTTTCTGTATCGGGGGAAAATTACACTGATTAGAATACAGAAAGTGTATTTTATCTATCAACTTCAATACAAACTTTACACTCTACAGTGGTCTGTATTAATGTATTAATGCTTACCTACATCTCTACCCTTTACACCTCTCTAATACACTATTACACAAGTGCTTGAAAAAATATGCCAACAACCAGAAAAAGAGTTGCAATAGCAAATAAAGATATATGAGCAATACTGATCTGCTTTCATTTTTAACTGTAAACTATTAAGTCCAGTGAACTATAAGACTGGCATCCTTTGTCCACCTGAGTATCCCATTAAGCTGCAGCTGGCATATTGCAAAGGGAAAGAAAGAGAAAATGAAAAAGAAACCAAGTATCAGGGAACTAGGAACTGTCCAAAAAGCAGGTTTTTTCCTCTTGCTTGTGCTCAGTTGGTCCTGTACCATCAGTCTTCTACTTTCATTTCTGCAAGCAAGCTTCTATTCGTAGGCCCAATAATCTGAACATTCCATCATCCAATCTTACACTGAATCAGGGACTGCGTTTTAACAAGTTTTAACTGTATAGACTGACCTTTGGTCCATTTACACACATTTTAGGTATTGACTCCCTTCTCTTGTCACAGGACAGGAAAAAATGACATCTAGTTTATATTGGATCTTCTAATTTTACACTGGCTTGTTGAATTGGAATCCTTTTTTGAATATTGATGCAATCTTGGGTATTGATGCAAGCAATGCAAAAAAAAAAATGGGACAGGGGAAGTAAATGCATCATCAAAGCACCATGAAGTCTTCATCTCTTCTGTGAGTTTTTCCTGTAGTTCTATGGCTTTACCTTCAATCCCTCATCAAATTGCATGAGGACCTGTTACACCAAGTTCTCACAAAGGAGGCAGTGGTGTGGTCATACAACAGGCACACAGCAGAGGAACCTCTTCCCTGATTCCTCCTGGTTGAAAGATGGATTAAATGCAGCCCTGTCAAACCATGCTGCATCTAATTCCCAAGTGTCCTATTTTCCTACTCACAGAGCAGTGCAAGGCAAGGACAAAGGGGAATTAATACATTTGAAACTACATATGCCTCTTACTGTTAATAAGACCTCACATATATATAGAAGAGGCACAACTGCTAAGTCTTATTTACAAAGAATCAGTCTACTGTGACTGGCTAACCAGTTTTATATGTACCCATCCTTGGAAGTGCTCAAGGCCAGATTGGGTGGGGCTCTGAGAAACCCGGTCTAGTGGAAGATGTCCCTGCCCATGGCAGAGGGCTGGAGCTGGATGATCCCTAAGGGCCCTTCCAACCCAAGACATCCTATGATTCTTTGATTCTATGAGTATAGGGCGTGCTGTGTACCTCAAAATCTTTGCAATGACCTTCTAACTTTGTCTTTTAGTGCTGCTAATTTTAATGTGGCTATTTTTGGTAAGATTGCTTTCTGAAAAATACAAGAGGATTTAGAAAAATGAAGGGTCCAGATCTGAAGACATTATTTTTTACTTTATTCCTATTTTTTTCCTTTGGCATATTCAACAATCTATTCTTTTTGACTGATGCAATGCATTCAGAAAAGGTATCATAGCACCAAGCTTGAACTGCAGTGCAAAAACGCAACAAAGAATCAGTGTTTCTGCCTTGTCCTAAAGACTTTTTCCAAATATGTATATATAAATAAATGCCTTTATTTATAGCTCTGTTGGACTACAGAAGTGAAGAGAGAGACAAGCACTGAATAATTCATCAAATTTTCTTCTTTTATTACTCAGGTCCAATTTTCCCACATAAACATATAAAACCAAACTGAATTCTAACAAATTATTAGCATTTAAGATGCAACTAGAGGATTTCATCCCAAGGAAAAGTAGTCTTGCTAGTCAGCATTAGTAGAGTTTCTGTGACTTCAGCTGCAGACAAGTGTGCAGATCTGAGGCAGTCATCCCTGCCTCTGTGCCACATCAATGCAGGCAACAGAGTTCAGTGATTGAGGTCTCATCCTAAGCAGAGATCCAAAACAAATCATTTAACTACATTACAAAAGTGTCTATTTCTCTCACTAAAAATAGGAGGTGCTCAAATAACTATCTCAGGTTGCTTAAAGATGCTTGAAGTCATGAGAGATTAAAAATTTGATGTGTCCAGTCTCTGATAAATCAACTTACAGAAGTTGAATTATGGCTACAGAAACAGTGTCAGACAGATACATAACAACATTCAAGAATATCCTAAATATCTTGTTACCTTCAAGCCACTGCAGGCAATTCCAGTTAAAATATACTCTCTGGGAATACCCAGCCAGACCCATTGCAAATTTTGTATGTCAATAAAACACTCTCCTATGACAGAGGAACTTTGACTTGACTGCAGTGAAATTGAGCCTTATGCAGAGAATATCCTTGCTATAGTGTTTACTAATTTAACTTGCAAGGCTCTGTTTAGAGGGATATTGAGAATTAACTAGCATGTTCTCTATTTGTGGATTATGTGTGTAATTCCCCAATCTGAAAGAGGAGGATATCTGTCTAAAAATAAAGCTCCATACACAGTTTCCCAGTAGACAATTGCTTATTCATTTAAAATGTATGTTTACTTAAAATTTTGTTCCCTGGGATGGCCTAATGAAATATACATTTCATTTTAGCAGAGATTCCCAAAGGAGTCAGCTGCCAGGCAGCCTTTTTCTAGCACCTTCCGTGCAAACTATGTAAAGGAGGACACTAAATCTGCAATAGCAGGCAACACTCAGGAATTACAGTTTCAGCTCTGCTTATGCTGGCAGTGCCTGAGGAGTACCTGGATCTGAACAATTCTGTTAGTACACTGATAAGCCATTCATAGCAATTTGTTACCTGATATTAATTTCCGATAAAATCATAGCATCTAAGCATGCTCCACATAAAATCACTTTTAGGGAAGTCAGAAGCTAAGAGGAAATGACTGAATGAAATTTCCTTAGTTATGAATGCTTGCAGTATTTTGGCATCCCAAAGTCCTGCAAGACCCACAGCCTAATTTTAGCTGCTTTTGTCTTAGGCAATGGAGATATTAATTCTTCTAGCTAAAAATCTACCTTAAATTTTGTCCCACATTCTGAAATCATGAAGACAGATTAAAAAAAACAGACTGAAGAAAGTTGAAAGGTATTGCATAAAGTTTATAACTACTAGAATTTGTACAAAAGACTTAATACTATGTATTATATCAAACTTGGTCACACAGACCATCTGCATTGTCAGATAGAATTAAATATCAACATGCCACATGAAAGGACATGTGCATGAAGAAATATTTATTGTATAAATTTTTCACGTTCTGAATGAGTATAATATTTTATTCATTTTATATACATATTTTATGTATAGTATTAATTATTTTATAATTAAATTATTCTTATATGTGAATTATTTTTATTTCCATTATTATAAATCCTTCAAAATCACTACCACAAACAATCAAAACAATAAAAGTACATTATAAGCCTTTGGTTGAAATAAAGGACAGGGAAATAGTAGTATACTTCTTGGCAGAAGTCCTCAAGACATTTATATCAGGAGCCATTTAGAACTAAATCAAAAGGGATCCAGGCATCATTGGCTACAAGTAATACCAGCCAGGAAAATTAATCTCTATGAAATGGTACTGAAAAAACATTTTTAAATGTACTTATTTCCATCAAAGCCTTTCACAGAGTAAATGTCTTGAAAGAGTTTGACTGAACTGACTGACAGATCTGAATCTCTCACTCAACAAATATAAATCAAGACGAAACTATAGCTGGTTTTATGGAAGAAAGTAGAGGTAAACTCCAGAGAAAACTATGGTCTCTAGAGAGGAAATTAGAATACTTAGTTATGAAAACAGTTGGAAAATACCAAAGGAGCAAAACTCCCTCAGAGGTTTTATCCAGCAACTAATAGCAGAGCTGAGTGGTACTTGCTACAGGGAGAGTGGGAAGTGGGCTACTCACAACATTGTTAAATACAGGATTGGGTTCTGCTCAATCTTTCAGACCTGCCAGACTTGCTGCATAACCATCTACATCAAAACGCATTGAAACTGTAGGATAAGAAAACAGCATATTTTTTTTTACTTTTCCAAATTGGGCAGGGTTCATAACAAAGGAACTAGCAAAAATAAAAATAAATTTAAAGGAGGGGGGTTAGAAATAGGATAGGAAAGCAAATAAGAAAGAAAATGGCAAGAATTTTTTTTAAGTTTATTTTAATTTCATACTCTGGCTCTTTGTAGCCTAAGTAAGGTATTTACAGAAAACCCTAGAGTTCAGGACAATTTGGCGTTGAAAGAGGAAAATGAGCTGCTAGTTTTGAAAGAGAACATCAAGAGGCAGTAGGGTCCGTCATGAGAAAGTTATATGAAAATCATTTTGCAGATTTGAAGTGTTGAACATTAACATACACAACAGCACCCTTCTGTTTAAAAGTGTTACAAAAAACCTTCTGACTCTTTTCCAAAACAGATTGCTGGAGCCATACTGGTCTCCAGCCTTGCCACGTGTCATATTGCATTCCTCTGCAGAGGTACAGCAATATCAGCTACTCAGCTTTAGGCTAAGGAAGGAAACAAGCTCTCAGGCTTCTCCAGCAGGTGATCAGATATCATACCAGCCTCCCCAAGGTGTCAGCCATCAGCAGTCACATCTTTCCCCAGGACACCACACAGCAAAATCCATCTGTCTCTCAGCCATAGTATTTATCACCTCAGTAAAAAGATAAAGACATTTTGTTAGCAGAACTGTTAACCTTGTGACTGAAAAAGGATTTGCAAGACTGTAGTTGTTTCATAAATATATACAATTGTTCCTTATAATTGCAGCATCAGTGTCAAGGATACTTAAATGAAACCATTTATCTCCCTTTAGGTGCAACAAAACGATTACTTTTTTCTCTTCTGAGGCTGCAGATTGAGAATACTGAGGTGACATGGTAATCTAAAAACCTGAGACCCTAGCTTCTCATCCGGGTTGCAGCTGGAATAGAGTTAATTTTCTTAGTACTGCTGTGGGTTTGGTTTCAGTATGAGAAAAATGTTGACAACACAGCAGTGGTTTAGTTGTTGCTCATAATGCTTACTCTAAATCAAGGACCTTTCAGTTTCCCATGCCCTGCCAGTGAGGAGGGGGACAAAAAGCCAGGAGGGAGCATGGCCAGGACAGCTGATCTGAACTGGCCAAAGGTATATTCTATACCACAGAACACCTTGGTCAGTATATCAGTTGGGAGTGGTTGGCTGGGAGGGGCTGATTGCTGCTCAGGGAGAGTCTGGGCTCTAAGGAATTGCACTGTGCATCACTTGTCTCTCAAGAGTTTTATTTCTCTTTCTATTTTCATTATCTTGCTTTTCATTATTGTTGTTGCTGTATTACATTTTATTTCAACTATTAAATTGCCACAGGTTTTATCTTTTTTCTGATTCTCTTCCCCATGCCTCCCGTGGAGGCATGGAGTGCAAATTGAGCATCTGTGTGAAATTTTGTTGCCAGCTGGGGCCAAACTATGACACTTCTTTTTTCCTTCCTTGGAATTTATTTCCACCTCTACACCATCCCAGACTGCACAAATGCTAAGACCACATATTGCTCCAAAGGACCAACTCCTCCATCTAATTTACCAAGCAGCTGTAGCAGATGAGAGTTAATGTGGCCAGAGGGAGGGAGAGGGAAGCAGCCACGGCAGGGTGACTCTGGCAGCCAGGATGGCTCAGATGCCTCACACACAACAGCTAAACCCCAAAACACCTCAGTTCAGTTTGATAACAATGTCCCATAAGAAGCCCAAGTAATTAGAGACCTGAGACTTTTAGTTGCAAATGTTATTGCTCTGTAAAAGAATCAGGTGAAAAAGGCTGATTAATTATTAATTTATTTATAAGTTTATTAGATTTATAAGTTTATTAGATTAATTTATAAGTTTATTAGATTTATGACTAAAATTTAATTGAAAGAGATGATACAAGAAAAAGTTTAAAAGAACTATACTAATTAACATCCATATATACTACAACTCTGTATCTACTGTTTACTAGAACTGCCACGGTAATATTATGTTGTCCCTTATATTAAGAGAACAGTAACAATAATCTGCCCTGATAGCATTTGTACTTACCTTAATAGATGTAAAAAAAATTAGTTCAATTTCTGCATTAAATCACAATTTTTAAAAAGCTTCTTAAGTTTTAGCTCTATTAAATTTTGCTGGATTGCTGTACTCTTCATTACTGTTGTCTCTCAAAATATCACCTTTACTTCAACTGTAAATAGCCCAGGAAAATAGTTCAAACCTTAAAGGGAAACTTCCAAAGAAAATATTTTTTTTTTCCTCATAACTGAGACCTTTCCCAAGGGAATAGGACACTTTTGCAGGTGTTAGTGCTTCATGTTTGTAGCAATGGAAAAAAAGTGTATAGAAATAATGGGTTGGCTGAGTTTATTATGAAAGGGTTGCTCTTATTAGGAGATTCAGGGCAAATAAGAGTCAAGATAAAACAAAGTTATGGTGGAAAGCTTGGAGAATTTGTACTAGTTTCAATATATTTGCTTCCATCTTCTAAATTGCCAATTGTCAAATGTCATTACTGCTCAGGCTGTTAGCTGCTCATTTGATTACAGCGTAGATCCCGCTCTGGAGCATGGCTCTGTCCGTGTGTGAAATCACAAAATGTGCTTGTGCAGGTGCAAAAGCTTGGGAGAGCATGAAGATGATAATTAAAGTATTTTGTCACCTTTTAAATACATAGTTACATCTACAACAAAACACAGAAACATGAAGCTGTTTGCTTCTATTTGTCCTTAAAGGATTTGTGGCTGGATGTACTTCAGTAGTTGCCAAGAATTCTCACACAGTTTTAATACTAATTTATGATGAAGCATACCAAATGAACCACAAGTTATTTAGCAAAATGGAATAAGGAAACTTTTGACGTTTTAGCAGGAAAGCAGACGGGAGTGTGAGTAGTCTGATGTAAATGAATGGATGGCTTCAATGTAAATGAAAGAGAAGAAAACTCCCTCCTGGGGTTCATTATGCCTCTTGAGCTGTTGGTAGTAAAGTTAATTTTTAAATGCTTTGAGGTGATTAAGAACTCAGGCATCACTCTAAATGTAAATAAGTCCTGTTTCATTTCCTTGCAGTTAACTGATTGCAGCAGTCACCAGCTACTTAGCTTGCTGATATATTTGAGATCTGTAGTCTAGTTCATAATTAACCCTGTTCATATGAAGTGATAATGTTAGCAAGCCTGTTGTTGAACATATATAACCAGGATGTGACATATTCACTCATTAGGGAAGAAGAAGATTTATATTTGTAAATTATGAGGGACTATTTGAAGCAAAAATCACAGAACAGAAACCAACATAGAAACGGAGTTTGTTTCCATTTACACTGGATGCAGCTTAAAAATGTAACCAAAATATATGCAGTTTAGAAGCTTCAGTATAAACAGACTAATTATTTTTAATAAAATTAAGAAAATCATTAAAGCTTTACCTATTCCTCCCCATCAGGTCTACTAAATAGAAAATTTCAATAATCTGTAGATGGATATCACAAATGAAAAATCTCAGATGATAATCCATTCTTGTAATGCATATATACAAGCAATTAAGAATTAACATCAATAATCTTGTTCAAGACAGTGACTGGGACTCTTGAAATCTATATTCTCATTCCCATATCTGGAATTGAGATAGTTTCACAGCTAGGCAAAAGCTTCAGAAGTGACTAATTCTGTTGACCAGTTTGCAATTACCTAACCCAGGAGGTGCTAAGCCATAAACAATGAAAATTGCTCAACTGGATACTGAATTAGTGAGGCAATCAATACTCATGTCTGGGACAAGCTCCCCAGCTTGTGGCCATGGACCCAAGCCTGTGGGTGTTGAAGAGGTGTTTGGACAACTCTCTTGGACAGTCTAACTTTTAGTTTGCCCTGGGTGGAGGCAGGACCTGGACATGATGACCCTCATGGGTCCCTTCCAAGTCAGGTTATTCTATGATTCACTCAAGAGTAAAGATAGCGGCTTTATTAATACAACACAGGTATTCAAGGTCCAAAGCCCTGAAAACTTGGGTTCACATCCTAGCCCCAAACTCTTGTAGTGAAACATGTCTATCACCTGCCACCAGGTTTTGTTACTATCCACAAAGGCACCTGATATTTGTCCAAACATACTATAAATACTTAAATATTTCAAGGCAAAGGGAGACCTACAGAGATTTCCCCTTTAATGTCTACCTGCAAAGTCAGTCATTTCATATGTTTAGTGAAATCAAATTTAAACCTTTTTTTTAATTCAAATTCTTTTATTCACTTGAATACCAGAAGAATTGTCAAAGGAAAATGTACACAAAATAGACAAGAAATTTTCACAGGTCTCATCTAACCCAAAAAGCAGAAAAATCTCACAGTTTTTAGGTATACCTCTGCCTTGCAGAGAAAGAGATTGTGCATCTAATCAAGGCAGACCAGAAAAAAAAAAAAAAAAAGAAGGAAAGGAAGATTCATCAGCAAGTAAACTAGTGGGAAACTGGTAATTTCCAAATAAACAGCAAAATCTTGAAGACACTATAAATAAACTCTACAAAAATGCAGTTGCTCTTTTCCTAGCACACTCATTTAACCCTTAGTAGGCAAGGGGGAAAGGGAGAAATGTCCTAAACTGATCAGGATAAAGGCTTCCTAAAATTGCTGGCAGACTGAGCTTAGCTAGAATTTGCACCATCAAGAATCCTGTTTCTGCTCCAAGACTGTCACAAATTTATTAGTAAATTTTCTGAACTAAAATTTTCTGCAATTATTTTGGAAAAGAGTTCTTTCCTGTAAATTTTTTTCCCAGTTTCCATTCTTCCACTGGAAAGTTTCACTCTACTTTGTTTTCAGGTTCAATATTTCATTACAGTCCTACCTGACACACATCTTCAATACAAATTAACAGCTGGATTGCTAATTCTTTCCTTCAAGAAATGTCAACACAATTTAGTAATATTCAGCTAATGAGTAATATTTCACTTCATTTTAACTATTAGCTTTTACAAAAGTTACCAGAAAAGTTTTTCTTCTCCCCTGCTCTTCTCCAATTTCTGTATCAAATTACAGCTAGTATTACTTGTCTCTATACCTCACAATTGTAGCTAGAAGAAGATAGGGAGGGAAAAGGGGTTGATCTAGTCATTTATTAATGTCAGGGAGCTTCAGGCTAGATCTATTCCGTGGGGGAGAAACACTGTTTTTGCTCTCAGTAAATTGAGGCAGGTCGTGTCAATCTTGCAAACAAAAATTCTCCAGTTGTTCACATTTGCTAAATAAAGGCTCTCTGGCCAGCTGCCTACTGACAGCCACAGAACTACACCAGCAAGAAACATTGCATATCTCTCAGGCACCCGCAGGGAAAACAATGTTGCCCCATAAAAAGGTTCACAGAATTTCCAAGTAGCAAACAAAAAGGCACGAAGGAATCACTGGAAAGCACATTCGAAACAGGAGTCTGATTATATAGTTGTATACACATATTATTTGTTAGGAGGAGTTGGCTGTAACATCTCCAGCAGGTGAGATCTTTTCTTCACTTTTATTCTATGCCCTAAATACGGTTGACTTCATAATTTATTTTTTCAATTATGCCAAGTTTGGAAGTTAGGCTTGAATATACCTGTACATGGATATGTGCATTCAGTGATTGCGAAGATTCAAATTAATCTATGATATCTAGATTATAACCAGAAATTAATCTTTGAAAATAACTCTCAAAGCAAGGTAACACCTGCCAGACGGCACACTTCGATATTCATTTTAGCAAGCACAGCAGCTACCTACTTCTGTGTTTGAAATTCAGGTCCTCTGCATAGTACTTTAAAATCACTTCAAAATTCTGCATCAATGTCCTTATTTGAATTATTAGCAGGTGGACATTCTCTCAAAGGCCAGAGCCATAGCCCATAACAACACCAATCAATAAATGTGGATTTAGAAAGGTAAATTCTGTTATATCCTGCTTACCAGGGATCTGATAAAAACTTTCAGTAAGTGTAGTACCTCATGAGAAGGTATGCAGGCAATGAGCAGGTCATTTTGCTCCTTTGCTCTGAATTTTTCGTAGGGCTTCTCTTTTCGTATGCTAAATGAGGACAGATTCTTTACATGGAAGTTCCCCACCCCTCAGCTCTCCGCACACCATGACAGACCCATTCCCTCAGAGGACAGGTCACATTCACAGTTCTCCTCCACAGAATCATAGAATGGTTTGGGTTGGAAGGGGCCATGAAGATCATCCAGTTCCAACTCCCTGCCGTGGGCAGGAACACCTTTCTGTAGACCAGGTTGCTTCTCTCTGGGGCTGTTCAGTCACAGGCAAAAGAGAAGCTAAAGGTCTTCTCAACTCACTGATTGGCCACAGCAAAGCTATTGGAAATCCTGGTAGGCTTTCCAGCCTCTGGATGGTCAGCTTAATGCAGGAGCAGTCAGGAAGCCACACAGCAGTAGATGGACACAAGAAGAACAGGGTCCTCTCTGTGCTGTAGAGCAGCCACTGCAGTCCTGGGGTGTGTGCACTGCCTGCCCACACAGCTGCATGCAGGACACAGCCAGATCCCCACTGGGAACAGGGTACTCGCCCCTCACTACTCCCTAAAAGCAAACAGTCACCCCAAAAAACATACATTTTTTTAAGCCTTTAGATTTTTAAAGCAATCTTGTTTTTCAGAGAGCTGAAAAAGATGTCTAACCAGTTTTGAAAGTTCGTAAACAGCAACCAGTATGAAGTGTACAAACCCACAGTCCATGCTGGCATCTTGGTGTAGTTGAAATGGTCAAGTATTCTTTCACAATACTTTGATATGGATTACAATTTCCTTCATTGTACCTCTGCATTAATGGAACCTTTCCCATGTCTTACCTATCTGGGATAACAACACATGCTTGTTACAGAAGAGTACTGCTGACATTAATAATGAAATGCAGTGGGAATAACATCCCTTTATCAGGGCAGGAGCACACAGCCTTGATGCAGTAGTGCCTAAGTTCAGCTTCCCCATGTGAAACACAGGTTCAGCAGCCCTCAAGTGCAGAGCATTAGTGGGTGCTCAGCATCTCTCACAGTATGAGCAAGACAGCAGCTACAGCCCACACTGACTGCCTGGGTGAAGATTTTCTCATCTTATCCTCAAAGCTTTTCAAGCCCTGATCCTAATAGAGGTCTTAGGAGACTTTTTAATCTTCATACTTCCCAAACTCAATTTAATTTAGCTTCTCCTCTCAAATCAAGTCAAAGACTTAGAGGGATTTGAGGAGAAATACAATCTTCTTTCATTAAAAGCAGGGTCTTATCACAGATCTTTGTGATTTGTATTGTCCCAGCAATAGGGGAGATCATGTAACTGGGAGTGTTTATTTTCTATGAGGCAATTAAGTTTGAGAGATATGATTGTAATTCTATGTGCTTACTTGCAGAGCTATGTACTCACACCTGGGCTGGGCCTGGTCACTCTGGCACCAGTTGCTGCAGTTATTTGTGTGTGCACATATCAAAGGCTTTGCAAGGTCAAAGAAGATCATTCATTTGAGACTTGAAAAACTTTGTCAGTGTAAACAAAATTCTTATCAATTTGAGAAAAATATTGGTTTTTTACATCCCATTGCTCATTTCCAATCAAATCTACAGAAATGAAACAAGAACAGAACAGAAACAGCAAAACAGAAAGTTCATTATTACATATGAAGTGCTCTCCTCTTCAGTTTAGAAAGATGGGGTTTTTTTTTCTCATGCTAAATAATTATTTATCTGAATTCATATCCCCTTTTATTCTGCACCCTGTTTTAATATCTCCTGAGTCAAAAAAAAAAAAAAAAGCAACAAAAAAACACCCACCACCATCACCCAAAAACCCCATCAATTCATTTAGAGGACAGAGAGAAGGTTGCCTGGACAAGGCTATGACTTGCCAAGCACAGACAGACACAACTGCTGATTACAAAAATGCAGTTTTCTGTTTTGACAGAGGATGAGCTTTTCCAGTAAAATATGATGCCAATTAGCATTTATTGTACATCAAAAAGACTGGTTCTTAACCTTTTGTGACACTAGAAAGAGCTGAGGACACTTCAGTTAGTCATATGATATACAGGTACTCAGTTAATCATAAAGCATAAACGCCCTCATCAGATAATCACACAAGAACTGCTAATTATGAAAATAATAGATTCTACCAAGGGGGAAAATTAAAAAAAAAAAAAAAAACACACACCAAACATTTATTCTAAAACTTTTCTCCTGAGCAAGGTGATTTCTTCTCTTTTCTTATACTGATGTTTATTACATTGAGTCTTTGCTCAAGGGATTTTCTTCCACCAGCTTATTGTTCTCAGCTACATCTAATCTTTCACACCTGTTCAGATTCTTTAACCCTTAAAAATCCTGCACATTGGTACCTCTCTTAATTAACTTCAGTGCTTGTAACTGAAATCATATAACTAGGAAGAATTTGGTATGAAATTTGGTTCTTAATCACTTTCATTTATACCCCCTAAAATATGATACAAATCAACCCATATTTTGCAGTCAGTGGCCAGTTCCTGCTTACCTGAGTTCTCCCACTCTCAATAACTTCTGCCCAAAGACCAGCCAGATGAAGCTGATCCCAATGACGTTTCTGGGGGCAAAAAGAAACACAGCAGTCAGTAGCATTTGTAGCCCTAGTGCATTCTCCTTGGGACAGAGGACCTATACTATTGAATTAGGTTTAATTAGTACCGACTTATATACTAGTGCTGAATTATTATATCATTAATTCATCAGTGTCATTTAAAATCATCTTCAACATAAGAGTGCTTTGTCCTGATCAGCTGCAAGTTTTCCTCAAGCTCAAATACCAGTGTTGTCCTGCAGCATCAGAAATGTTCAGAGAATCTAAAAAAACACTACATCTTGCAGTGTTTAACAAGAAATGCTGCATTATCTCAGATTTGTTTGCCACATTCTACAAGAACACCCCACATAATACTGAATATAGCTAAAACAATAAAATAACATGTTCAGAATAACTTCTGTCTAGAATATTGACTAAAACCCAAACTGCCATTTACTTGGCTCATTGTAACTTCCACCACAAGAGTAAATTTTGAAGGCTATACAAGACTACATTATAAAACTCTCACAAACCTGACTACCTCCTGAAAGCCTTGTTTTCCCCACAGTTAGCATCATATGTGTAAATGTGTAGGGATGCTCCTGTACTAAAAAAAAAAAAAAAGAAAGAAAACAAAAAGAAAAAAGAATCCAAGACACATTATTGCAAAAGCCTCATCTTTTTTTGGAAAAAATTTAGGTCAAATGCGGCAGGTGTTACTTATATTGGTTAATGTGGCTGTGGAAGGCAGGATGCTGGGTGGTATAAGGAGCCATAGGATGCAAAAGTCTAAATGGAAATGAGTTTATCAGGGTCTGTCTCTAGAGACAAAGTGATTAGTCTGTCAAAATGATTATTCAAAAGGAGCAGTCTCTGACAGGGAAGAAAACAGATAGAATGCAGGTCATAGGGGGATAGTTGTTCAGATATTGATAAATAAGCTGCGCAGAAGGGGGTAGAGCCTGAGGTACCAATCACAGCAATGAAATTGCTATTTACCACATGAAGAGAATTACCAAGGTGAAAATCCACTGGAAATGGATGGGGCATAAGGATGCAGAAAGACAGAGAGACCCATGTCTTAGGGAAAAAGGAAAATCTTGGATGCCCCCTTGACAGAGATGGAGCAGAAACTGCCAACTCCAGATTTACAGCCAGTAGGAATGGAGCCTCACCAATCAGCTGGAACCTCTCTTTTCCAATTAAATCAAGGTTTAACAGTGTGCGTGTGTGTGTGCGTGTGCGTGTGCGTGTGTGTGTGCGTGTGTGTGTGCGTGTGCGTAAAATGACAGATTATATAGAAATTGCTCTTCATTTCTTAGGATTATAAAGCTGGAGTTCTGTTTCTAATAGTGCCTTGTTTTCCAGCACAGTTACCTAGAACAATTGCCGTGTAATTATGTGTTTCACAGAGTAGTACATTTACAGAAAGCCATGGCTAAATGTTCCTACCATATTAGCCTCTCGTGTATTAGTCACTCTTTTCATACAAAAAAAATGGACTTTGACTCTTCCCTCATGTTAACACTTGTTTTGAGCTGACCTCATCTCACTGCCTCTACATGAGATCTGCCATTGCAAGTAGAAGATTGATCCGCTGTTTCAATTCACTTTTCAAGATTCATATTTTCCTCCAAATATTAATGGTATAGAGAACAAAAAAAATTAAAAGTGATGTTTATATATAGAATGTCATATTTCAAAAGAATGAATGATTTTACCAAGGTAAGCGTGGTAAACTTCCAGTATGCAGCGAAGGAATGCAGAGTATGAGAGAAGTTTCACATCTTTCATGCATATTTTTGTGTACATAGCAATACAGGTGTGCATTGAACTTGAAATTTATTTAAATAATAAAACAATTCTTATGATCAGAGAGAAAAAAGAGAGGAAAAAAAGTTCTATACTGTATTTTTTCTCCATCCCCAATCCAATCCAATCCCAAAAAGGAGACTAAGAGGGGATGAGCAGAGAACTTTATTCAAATATGTTAGGATTCATAATTTTTTTTTAATATGTCTGACTCTTACTATAGAATTTCCATAAACTTGTCATTTGCATATATACCATATGTTATAAAATGTTCCCCTCTATAGTGACATCATTAATTTTATTTGGAGGAACTTTGCTGATCACACCTCTTTATGAGACTTTTCCTTGCATAGGAGTAGGTAGAAGGGAATGGTGAATACAGAAGACAGACAGTTGTGTTATTTTGTGTCTGCAAAGCACAGTGGAGTTATTACCACAGCAAATGGTAATGACAAAAAAATGTCAGCAACCTGCAGGAAGTTTCTCTTTCCCCCTCACAGTAAAATGAAAGCAGTTCTGCACCTCCAGATTGCATCTTTCCACTAGAGTAGACAGGGAAATTATTACTTAGCAATTATCTTTCTCGTGTTAGAGATACAGGATGGTAAGTCTAGAAAAAAACTTGATTCCACAGTACTTTTTTAAAGACAGCAGGGCAGACTATGACACTGCAGTATTAGAATATTTTTTAAAACTGCTTATGTTAATCAATTGTGTCCGTGAAGGAGGAAAACTATGCAAAGAACTATTGACAAAATCACCTGCAAAAGGTTTCTATTGCCAACTGATATTCCTCCCAGATGAAACTCTGAGCTGTGCATCACCCTCTGCAGATATTCACAGCATAACTCCAGGTTCCCTCTTTTTTCACAGGGAAACAATAGGTTTTAATGTTGCTCCTCTTCTAGCATTATTAGGATTTCACTTTATCCCATTTCAGAATAAATTGTGCTCATTAAAAATATCTTGTGCTGTGACTTCAGATTAAAGATGCACCAAGAAAACCCCTACATCTTAAACAGAAAGATAAGTAGGACTAGAAAAATAATACTTCTTCCTGACTGCTCTCTCTTCCTTTCTAAGATAGTGAGTCTGAGGAAAAAAAGTTATCTATTTGAATAAATGAATATAGGAAAGGGACAGTTGGCCTTCTCTGAATATAAGTTGACTAGCTGAGCAAGAAATGTTTCAAAGACCTTGAGTGCAAGTCTTTGTTTATTGAGAATAAGCAATCAATCAGCCAGAGCACACAACAAGACCTTATTCAAACAATGGATAATGCTGAGTGCTTCAGTCACACAGCTTAGATTGAACAAGCAAGCTTGACATTACCAGCAAAAAAGGCAAAGTCAACAGCATAAAAGTCACAGAATAAGACAGTTCAGAGAGGTCTCAAGCCCAGGAATGTTAACATACATTCAAATGGACAGAAGGCTTTCTTGAGATTTTTCTTAAACAAAATGTTTATTATTTAAAGCTATTAAAACTTGCCTTGAAAACTAAATTAAATAAATCCTTCACATTTGAAATCTCTGCGACTAAAGGCCCACTTGTATTAACTTTCGTGAGATTAATAGTATCAAGGATTTTCTCTTCCTGTATATATTTGTATATGTTTTCTATATTTCATTTACACCAATAGCCCCCATTTATAAGCTTCACTTGAAAACAGGCCAAATATGAACAGCACAGAAAAGAAACAGTCTACATGATCAAGAAAAAATTAATGCAAAATCTGATGCGAAACAAGAACTAAGTATTCTGTGAAATACACACATCTCTTTCTATCTCTCTGTCCAGCAGTTTCTCAAATATGTCCTTCTGTATTACAAATGAAATTATAAGTACTCTCAAATTTTGCAGCCAGTAGATCATGACAGTCTTCTGATTACCTGGTGATGAATGATCTTGCACTATTTACACAGGAATTCGAGGTGGGAGAGAGGAAGAAAGGGAAGGGGGGATGTGGTGAGAGGTGAGAGACCAGATATAGAGAATGATTTCACATCCTTGGGTTAATGAACAGTAATAAGATGAGAACATCATTTGCAGCCTGTGAAGTATACTGGAAAATAGAGCCTGGTTCAAGATAAAATTCATGAGTCTGCTTTACTTGATGCTAAATGAAAATTCCATCACATGTAGTCCTCCCTCTCCCACATTTTCTGTGAAGGTAGTGAAAACCTTTGTATTAGCTAAGCTATTTAAGACCATAAGATCATGTCAGCTGTGGTATAAAACATCCATTTGTAACCCAAGCTGTCACTGTGAACCATTTCTGCTCTGCATCCCAGCAGCCCATTCCTCAGACCTTTAGCTGCTCATGCAAGATGATTTTCCTCGAGCCCTTGCAGAACTTTTATGTTCAAAATATCTCTTATGTGTCTGCTGAAACTCGGGCATTTAACTTATTTAACTTATTTATGTGTAAAAAGAAAAGATTCAACCAAGAATATCCAATGGAAATTTTCTTAAGACAATCTTGTCTTTTGATAAACTGAGCGTTCCTGCAGCTACACAAACAGAGGCATTACATCTCCATAAACAAGTATCAGTCTTATCTCATTTATTTCCACATGCACAAGAAAGACAAATGCTGGAAATGGAAGTCTGAGGTATATTTCATAGTGGACAGGACCAGGATGTACTTCCTTCTCCCGTGCTGCACTGGGACAAGGGCTCTCCAAGTCTTCAGCCTCTATTGTAGCTATGAAACATTCATTTTACACAGGTAGAAAGAAACTAAATTACACACTGATCACTGTATTCAACTACTCCTTCAGCCAACTGTGCTGAATATTAAATGAAGTGAATTTGGCAGATTTTCAGGGTATGAACTGATTGATGCCCAGTTCACTCCAGGGGCTGCAGAAAGGCAATAGGTTTTTCATTGCTTGAGATTTCAGTGGGTAAATAGCAAAAGAATAAAAGCTGAATTCATGCTGTGCTAATTTTCCTCCATTTAGAAAAAATATATATACAAAAAGGAAGTTATTGTTTATGACAAAGTCTAGAAAATTTCTTGTTAAATGTATACTGACCTCTGGTTATTTCAATTGAAAGATAGAAATATACAAATGGAAAAGGTTCTTATTCTTTCAAGAGCAATGATATACATCTTTTTTAATTCAGTATCCTAACTCTAAGATGATGGTGATGACTGTGATGATGATGAATATTATAAGGGAATAGGAAAGTTTTTGTGGGATACTGTTATTCTGATCCATAATCAACTCTCCGGGGATTTTTTGCCAGGAATTGAAAACTTTGGCTAAACCATTTTCAATTTCACCCCTCATTTCTTCTAGCTGGTTATAGGGCTTCCCCAAAGGATTAGCATGACACACTGGCAAATGGGTGACATACAATAGAGTAGATGAAAATTTGCCTACACTCAAAGTGTAGTAGACAAGACTTCAAAGTCTGAGGACTAATAAGTGTTGGTGTACCCAAGGAGCCAATATGGAGAATGACGCTATTTAATGTCTTCATCAGTGAGCAGGAGAGAAAAAATTAAAAAGGCTGATGGCTGATGCCAAGCTGTGGGGAAAAGCTTCTACACTGAGGAGCTGCACTGCCTTGCAGAGGGGCTTCCACAAGCCAGAGGGCTGGACAGAGAGGAGACACACTAGGTTCAGCAAAGAGAAGTACTGTGCCCGGGACAGAAATGTCCCTTGTGGCAGGACAAACAGGGGACAGACTGCAAGAGGGGTCTGGGCAGAGGTACAGAACACAGTGCTGGTTTGACAGAGAGCATAGCCACAAAGACAAGGGGAACACTGCTCCTGCTCAGCTCTTGTGAGGCTGCATCTGGGTTCAGCTTGGGGCTCACCAACATATGACATATACTTTCAAACTGAAAAGAGTCCAGAGAAAGATCTTTTAGCTGGGAGCTGGAGCAGATTAAATCCAAGGAGAAGCTGATGGAACATGTTTGCCCAGCCTGGAGAAAAGGAGAGTATAGCAGAAATTATTTGCAGCCTCCTGCTATAGAAAATGGACCTTGAATGTGAGGGTGGAGCCAAACTCTTCTCTGGAGTGCTCAGCAAGAGGCAACAGACACAAGTTGCAGCAAGACAAGATCTAATTGGACATAGTAGGATAAAAATGTAGACTGTGAGTGATTAAGCACTGAAAGAGGTTGTCCAGGGACATAGTGGAGTCTTGCCTTGGGAGACTTTGGAAACGAGACTGGACAAAGTCCTGGTTAACCTGGTTTAAATCTGAAGTTATTCTAACTTTGATTTGGACAGTGTAACCTCTGGAGGCTTATTCCAACCTATCTCTTTGACCCCAAATCATCTTATGGGTACCACCACCTCCAAAGTTTGGAGATGTTGTGTGGTCCCTCTGTCATGCCGCATGAAAGCTCAAGAGAGAGCTGCCTTATGGAGACTGAATGCAGCAGCAGCAGAATGCAGCAACACTTTCAGAGGATCAGCTGGGCCAGAGCCCTTCTATACATCCACTCTGCTGCACTGAACATCAGTATCTGAACAGCATCAAACGCTGTTGGAGTTCCTGCCGGGCAGAGAAGAGTCTGTTATGCACAGAGGGGAGCAGAGCCAGCACACCAGTTTTCCCAGGAAACCTGCATTATTTTATCCTGACCTGTTGTCACGAGCTTCGTTCAGTAAATTCACTGGGTCGCTCTAAGAAGCCCCAATGAGACAGTTTTCACATTCACTCAGAGAACAGTCCAGTGAGGTTCAAGTCCTTTGGACAGTTTAATAAGATAAATATTTATTAATTTGAGTTACTATAATAGCAAAAGTGTTTACTGTCTGTGAGAATTGCTTCCTTTTGGTCTCCTCCCTGCAATTTTCTACAGCTGGAAGTTGTTCTTTCCTTCACATTGCCTGACTGCCCTCTGAACTCCCCCTCACCTCTCTCCATCCTTCCTGTGCAACTGGCATTAGACTCTAATTTCTGTTGGTTTTCCACTCTACTACTGCTCCATCCACTCTCTTCTTAGCACAGCCAGCCTGGGAGAACACCCACCTGCCATTTTTATGGGTTTCACATTTATCTCTCATGGCCATAATTCCTTCTATCACTTTCTGCATAATTTTGCTTTGTCTGTTTGGATAGTGTGTCAGACCAGGTGCTTGGATGCTCATGGGAATGGGTGTGGTGAATAAAATTTATTGTTTATGATAACGGAAACTTCTTAACAGCACTGAATATCCAGGGTTGGGTAAGTGCAAACTGCAGGAATTCACAGGACCAGGAAAGAATCCATGAGAGAATAAAAGTAATGAGATATATTTGTAATTCCAAGACATCCTTCCTTTGAGCCTGACTCCTGGCAGCCCCTGCTCTGGTGCACAGCAGCAGCAAACAGCCATGGTGCACACTGTCCTGCAGCAGAACGAACAAAGCTTCTGCAAGCTGTAGCAGGACACTCACAGGCACAGGAGGGCTTTCTCACTTCCCCATAGTTTATGCTCCCCAACACACAATCAAACATTACTGGCTTTTACAACTATGTTTTTTTTTAAAGAAAAAAATAAACTATATCTATGTCTAAACTATAACACCAAATTTGTGGAATTGTCTTTTTATTAGCCAAAAGTAACTAAAATCTCTGTGAGAGCCCAAATTAATGCAGCCTGGTGTTTTAGAGCACCACAATTGTGACTGCTATTGGGTGTTGGGGTAGGCATGAATTGCAGATGAAGCTTCCTGCATGATGGAGACATTCAGAAATTTTCTCTTATGATTTTCCTCACTCCATGAGTGAGGTCATCTTGCAATCATACACACACGCACAGAGGATGAAGACCTAAGCCTCATCTTAGGAAAACTGGCTAAACAAATGAAAGATGGAGAGATGGTGCAGAGAGGTATATTTAGTAGTCAAACAGATTTTTCTGCTTGGTCTTCTTTTTTCCTTTTTAATGAGTGCATAAATTTAGGATGCGTCATCCTTCTTATTTCTGGGTAGCTGGACATTTTCAACACCCATAACTTTACTCATTTTTGTCTACCACTATCACTATTTGTAGGTAGCTACCAAAGCTCAGGCATTTCCTCTTGCAACCCCAGGTTTCCAGTGAAGATAGCAATACATAAATGCAATAGTTTAAACTTCTTTATAAAGCCCATGAATGTAACTAGTTCTACTTTGCACTTATCAGTCTATCTGTTGGTATAATTAGAGCAACTTTTGAACAATAAACCTCTAAAAACATCCATCTTATAGGTTTTGGAATAATACAATAGTATGTTAGTAAACTCCAGGAAAAAAAAAAAGAAAAAAAATGGTCCTAGATCCTACACATGTTCACAGTTGTATTTTTAGGTTATATATAATAGACAGCAATCTTTGTTTGGAAGCCAGCACACACTTCCCCAGTGAACTGCAGGATACACATAAATAATCAGGGCTGGAGAAAGGTCATCATACGGCTAGAACTGGGGTTAGCAACAGCACTGAGCAAACCAATTGTTCAGAAAGCCTTAAGCAAAGAAAATCAAGCTAAGTGCAACATAACTGACTGTGCTGAAAGCTGAACAGATTTAATCATAGGGATGAGCCAACCTTGAACCTTCACACTCAACAAATTTTATTAAGAACAGACAAGTTGTGAGAAAAGTTGTGCAGTCAAGCTATAGCTCAGGGGAATAAGTGTGCAAAAACAAGAGGAGATGAATTTAATAAGGACCAAGGACCACCAGCTGAGCTCAAGAGAATCAATCAGTGAGAGCTTGGTCCCAAGGTCCCCTTGTTACTGCAGTAGGGAACATATTAATGGTATATATTGACTCGCAATAAGAGATTCCTAGAAATGCTTCCCTTTTAACTTTTGCTACATAAAATTTAGTTAACAGCAAACTGCGTCTGTTTCCCTTCGGAAAAATAAAATAGATTTTGTCAAGACTTACTTGCCCAAAAGCTCAATTTCTGTAACTGAAAATTGAGCTCTTTCATTTCAGTGTGCTTGGGCACTGTCTCGTGGTTGTGTCATGATCTCATTTGCTTTGTTGGGCCAGAGTCCCTGGACAAATTTACCTGCACTCATACCTAGGGACTCCCCTGCTACAAGCAAGAGCATCTGCCTGAAAGAGGGAATTGTCTCATGGAAGGCACAGGTATTTTCATAAAGAATAAGTCCCTTACAGCAGCCCACAAATTGTGCCCAGAGTGTAAGGCATGCTGAGAGCCACTGCTCAGCAGGAGGAAAGGTGGGAGAGGAGAAAGGAGGATTTTCAGAGGTGTTGTACACTTTGCAACTGAGTTGCTGTATGCTTTAAACACAGCTTCACAACACTAATTAGGAAGCTAAGACTTGTGATTTCCTGATAGATTTCTAAATATCTTAGAAAAACCCTTAGGGAGAACTGTAAAAGGCAGAAATTCCACAAATGGACTGTAACCAAACAGAAGGCATTTTGAATATTACTCCAATCTGTCCACAAAGACTGCTTTCTATCTGAAATTTCTTCTGTATGTCCTATATGAAGGAAACGTATTTGCTTGGTTTTTTGCTTTTCTTTTCTCTCAAAAATTTCCTGTAAGCTAGAAAGCTAGATAATACATCTTGCCCTGAATTCTAAAGGCATTTTAAATTAATACTGCGTACTTAATCTTGTCTTAACATGCCTTTTGGTTGGTTTGTTTGAGTTTGTTGTTTTTTTTTTTTCTTTTGGTCTGGGAGCTACATTTGATGGGATGCAGCAGTTGTACAACCCTACTGATTAACTGACGTTACAGGAATGTTATGAAACTTAGGTAATTGAAGTTTGTAAAAAACTTTACGGAATTTTAAATGAAAGCTGCTTCAGTTTAAGTAAGAAATAGTTAATAGGAGTAGAAAATGGAAGGACATCTGATGAAATAATGTATAGCAAAACTACAAAAAAGAGTGTCTATGCAGATCATAACTAGATGAACACCCACTGTAGCTCCTTTACCAAAATAGAGTGATTGAATACCACATGCTGGAGCCTGATCTCATTTAGCTGAAATGCACTTACAGGAGCTGTTACTCCTGATTTACACCAACACAAACAAGACCAGAATCAAGCCAGGCAAGAGCCCTAGGGGTACCCTTAGAATGAGAAGAAAAGGAAAGACCTCCACACTAGACAAACCCACTAGCCCAGGGGATTCCTAGTTTGAGCTACTTTTTATATGACAATTGCCAGTTCTCTGGCAAATCTGCCACTTGGTACCTATAAAACCTTCCAGTCATGAAGAAGAACATTTATTTTTCCACAGGGGAAAAATTCAGTGTCTGAGAAGGAGCAATGTCTAGTCAAGGTCAGAAAAAATGATCTGGTAAAAACAATTCCCCCTTCCTCATCAATTGGACTAATTTCCACTCTAGCTGAAGGAAATCTGTTTATTTTACTGGCAAAGGCTATTTTTCTTAGTCACTTGCAAACTGGATATTCTTTTGAAACAAATCTGAAGCACAATGTGAACATTCTTTTACATCCCCAGCAACAAGCCTGGTGAAGCTTCACTTGCAGCCCAAACAAGAGTTGCAAGAATTATGATGGAATTACAGGAAACTGCTAGATATGAAGAACATGATTGCACTTAAAGGGGCACTTGGAGCTCTTGAATAAAAATTCAACCTGCACATGTCTGATGGAAAGGGTACTCAGAAATAGCCATCTATGCTGGCAAAACACTTTCTAGGGTAACTTCAATGTATATTCAATGCCATGCAGTACAGTAGCTACTGAGGAACTGAGAGAAACAGCAAGTCCAAAAGGAAATATTTGGACTTACAGCCCATACAGGTCCAGCTGGTTCCTGAACTGTTGTTTGACAAAGATCTCATCTTAGCATTTAGTCTGCAATTTTCAAGTGAGTATTCACTTAATTCTTCTCACGTGTAGCAACAACCTGCTTCTTATTACAACATTCATGGAAGAAAGTGTCCCCATACACTTATCCTTGCCTTACAATCCAGAACTCCATCTTCAGCCTCAGACTACATTGCATACTAAAATATATCTGCAATGGTTTGACCAAACAGTGCCAATCTTGAAACCAGAAGTCTTGGAAAAAGCCAAGTATTAAAGAGAGATCTACAAACACCAATTCAAAAATCCATATTTAGGGACCATTATTCTTCTTCAAAGACTCACAAAAAAATTGAGACTATTTCAGATGCCTCAAAACAGCTGTATATGACAATTTAATACTGCCTTCTGCAATATAATTGTTCCTTTGATAGCTGTATGTGGCAGACAAAACTTTAGGACAATAGGTAGCAAAAAATTTACTAATTCTGCCTATTGCACCTACAACTGATTTGAGTTCTTCTGCCAGAAAAGTAACTATCTGGGGAGGAATTCTTGAACAGCAAGAGAGTACCAGGAGCAGAGACCAAACAACCAGACTAAAACCAAAGCAGGATTCACTTTTCTATTATGGTATTTTTAACACATTGCTCACACGAAAGTCTTCCAGGACAACACAATGCAGTTTTCTTTATTAAAAGTAGTCTTTAGAGACTATACTTTGGTTGTTTTGTGGCTACTACAGTAAATGAGAACTAAATTCTATGTCATGTTTTTCTCTCTTAAGACCCTGATCAGCAAATACTTAGGATCACTAGTTTCAAACTGTCCGTCATTTGAAGACTTCTTTTCCCTTGACATACAGCACTAATCCTTGGAGTATTTTACTCCACCAGTCCTTTCTTGGTTTTAAGAATAAATTTTAACCCTCTCCATCATGCTTATAATGAGATTGAAACATCTGAAGTCTGTTGCTTCTCACCACAGGAGGTGAGACATTGCCCAAACACCCCTCTAACTTGCTCAGTGCATTTCTGCTCATCACCTTCAGTATCCTCCTGTGTGTTATGATACCTCCTTCTCCTGCCTGGGGTGATTAAGAGATTACTACTTTCTACTTGGATGTGACTTTCTTTGGTTCCTCAGCAGTCAAATCATTTTTTCATAGACCTGGAGAGCTGCTGCCAGTCAGCTCATCAAGAAAGGCTTACCTTCACTTACGTGCCACATTACCTTTGCCTTCCATTTGATTTTCCTGATCTTTATTTGCGAGACCCATACTGCTGTATTTGAAATAAGGTGGCAGCAAAAAAGGGGACTGATTCATATCTTGCTCCCTTCTAATTTGCCAGCGTCTTCATATTTTCCACCTTTTGCTCTTTATTTGGAGAGTTCTTTTTTCATGAACACAGTTATTATCAGCCAAATTCAAAGAAGGCCAGATGTCTTCCTTACATATCTGACTTAAAATTCACAACAATCCTTCTTTGTTCTGAGATGTCATATAGTGTGACTCTGATTACACTTGCACAGCTTTAAATATATTTTCTTAAATGGAGTTTTTTCCTGACATGAACAGAAGGCCCTATAATTTCATAGCATAGCTATTCACTTTATCTAAAATATGGGTTTATTATTATTTTGTAAAAAAAAGTTGCTTTCATTCTGACCTAGATAAGAATCTCTTTCTCTTCTCTGCTTAAGACAACTATGAAAATGAGATTGTAAATCTCCTATGGAGAAGAGAATTGGACAAATCAATAATTTATGTTATGATTTTGAGAGACTTTAACCTTGAGGAAGTGCCAGCCCTCGCAATTCTGTAGATCTTATTTGAAAATGTTTTCCATTACTAATCGGGAGAACCTTTTTTTTTTTCCTTATTATTTATACAAGGCTCCTTTGATTTTCAGTGTGTGACACTTCAGAATGAAAACGGTGTCTGCATTAATTAAAAAATGAAGAATAGAACTCTTACTTTCCTTCCCCCTCACTTAAAAACCAAGTAAAACGCTGGCAGGCAACACTCAGCATGTAGTGCTCTGCTTCCAACCATGAGCCCCTTTTACAGATTTCTGTCATTTTAGCTGCTTCTGGCTAAAATCACTGGTTATAACAGTGACTTGGAAAGAAAAATGAGCAGAGAGTTAAGAGCAAAATGGGGGATAGGTACACGTAGCAATTAAATAAGCCTTCTACAAATCTCAGGCAGAGAACATGTCAGTCATACTGCTCCTAAACAAGGTCCTGGCAGTGCCAGATTTATCCTGAGGCCTTTAGGGGGAAAAAAGCCTGAGAGTTTATGCCTATGCACCTTTCTTTTGACCTCCACAGCTTACTAAAGAGCAGACTGCCACACCAACAGCTCATTTCCCCAAATCACCCACTGCTTGAGAAATCTTCATCGTGACTTGCAGCAGCATGCTCTAGCCACAGGCTTGCTTTGTCCCCACAATCTCCTAGAGATTGGATGATTAAAGGTCACCCATTCTTACCCATTGCACCACAAACCCAAAGCACTCACTGAAAGTGAGGTAGCTGAGGTTTGCCCACACAAAGTGCGCACACAAGAGCTGCTGGAATGGCATAACCAACAACGGGGCCAGGACCAGCCTCTTGGGATGAGTTCTACATTTCTTCCTCGGCCACTGCAGGCAGCTGAGACATTTCTGAAACATACCTGGAAACAACACATGACCTTCAGGCCTTGTGGAAGTCACAGAACTCGTGCCTGACTGCTCTATGCCAAGTAAATTGATTCCCTTAGCTCTTTATAGCAAACCAATTCTAAGACATGAAAAAGGGCTAAGAAATCTGGAAGAATAGGAATTGGGCGGGGGGAATTTAAGGGAGAGCTCTTTAGGCTAGGATTTTGAGTGTTAGCACCAACTCTGATCTTGATTTAGACTTTGTTTAAAATGAAGCACCACTCTGCAATTTTTTTACAGTTTTCTGGGATGAACTTGCTTCCTTTGTGTAGATATTCGACTATCACTCCAAACTGTTTCTCACAATCCACTGATGTCACCATGGAAAAAAATGATGTTGGAAATGTTCTTCTATTTTGGTTCACAATCTGAAAAGAATACAAGCCCATATACTATTGAAAGCAAAAAGAGAAACCCAAAAAACCCATTTCTTTTTCCCAAATTTTCCAAGTCTTGATAAAGTCTTTATGTTGTGGTCTTACATAACAGAACATCACATCAAGCAGGGCACAAATCTAAAGCAAACTCCAGAAACACAACTTTTCTTCAAAACAGAAAGCATGATTTTGTTCAAATACTGTCTTTTTCACACATAATTACAGCTAATCTAGACAATGAATTAACTGATAGGATGACAAAGAAGTTTGTGGTCCCTGGATAATTTAAGATTATTCAACCTTTATCTCAAGACGAAAAATAATAACTATTGGGTTTTAAATAACATCAAAATTTGACCTAAACTCCCAGTGAACATCAAGTTATACTAGAAAAGGAAACAATCTCTAAAGATTTAGATGTATAGAATGGGAAACGATATAGCTCAGAGTCCCTCCTAACTCCTCATCTCACTTATTCCCTCCCGATTTTCATATGAAATTTTTCCTTTATTCCTTACTTTCCCCCTCCTACAAAGCAGCTCAGATATCCACATATACACAGAGCATTCATGGCAACAATTCTGTGACTAAAACTGATGAATATGTAACATGACCTTAAAAAATGCGTGTGAAATGTGCAAAGGCATCAACTTAATGAGTACTTTCATTTTGTCCCATTTTTGCATTGAAAGGTCAGTTTATCCAACCAACAGCATCAGAACAAATCACTTGTATTCTGAAACCTAGATAATTCAACTGGCTAAACAAGGAGAATTTAAGCAAAGGACTGGAATTCTCCTACCACAGCACAAGATGTGCTGTTTAAATATCAGGACATCTAGGACATTGTGATATGTCATCTGAGGCCTTAAAAAAGTGACATAAGAAGTGAGTTTCCATCTTAGCAATCACCAAGCAGAAACTTTTTAAGAACCTTCACTGTGTTTAGAAGATTAGTGAATTAATTGTTCACTTGATATCTGGAACTAAAATGTAACTATTTTGCAAAATGTAAAACCCAAAAAAAAGTGCCATCATTTGTGATGCCTTTGTTATTCCACCTACCTGCTCATTATCAGAATAGGAATTTTTTAAATCCTAAAGAATCCTTAAAAGTCTTAAAGCATCCTTTAAGAGTGATAGAGATGGGATTTTGTTTGTGCAGTGGTGCATGATGAAGGTTCATTTAGGCAACCATGGGTATACAAGAACTACTCATTCAGACACCTCACAGGTGTCTTTGGATATTGTCTATGAAGTGCAACTTTAAAATGAAAAACGTGAAGGAACTATTTACAATTCCAGTCAGTCTGCCAAGATGAACAATTGCATGTAAGTTGGGTAGTTAGTTCATAACTTCAGCATTTGCAAACACTGGGTTTCAGAAATCACACTCAGAGTAAAATCTGACATAAATTGCATCTACATGAAATTATTCAAGTAATTTGGAATTGACATATTCCCAGTAATTCCCAGCCAAGTTCATTTGGAAACAATTAAACAAAACTTGTTTAAAAAATAATCTGTTGAGCATTTTCCCCACCTCTTCCAACGAATAATTCAACTCCAAAAGTTTCACGGCATTTTTTATAATGTATGCTTTTTTCTCACCTGGGTCATTTCTTACCCATATGAAAGTTCTACTATCTCACTTTTTGCCTTCAACAGTTTGAAAACTAGAGAAATCATTAATATTAAGAAGAATGCCAAAGATGATAGTTTTCTCATCTTGTCTTTGTTTCTCTTTTCCTCTGGGCCACATAAGGATATTCAAGTCAGCAGAGACAGTGTTACTCTTTAAAAAAACTGCTGATTTAATATTTAGTAGGTGATGGATTCCATCTCAACAATCAGACTCAGGAATAAAAATAGTCTGAATCCCACTCAGTGCCATCCACAAATCCATAGATAGAAACCCAAAGTATTGTACAGCACAACATTTCCTGCTCAGTAAGCTTGAGACAAGCTGCTGTGATTCCCTATATATACATATATATTCTGAGCTGATGGCTGTCAAACCAGCCCCTGGTTAAGTGGCAAGCATAATATAGTTTCCTTTCCCTAGAGGTAACTGTCCTCATTACTGAAGCGAATGAACCCCTAGGTGTATAATAGAATCTTCTTTAAAATATTCATCATATGACAGCTGATATTTCAGCCATATTTGGCTGGAATGCTACATTTTGGGGAACTTAGGACTCCATAGTCAATTAACCTAGTATTTTGCTCACCATCTAATTTATTTTTTTAATCATAAATCATTAAACATTTATGTTAGTATGTAACTTGTTATTCTCCTTTTCAGGGCTGAGTCAAAATGCAGACCAGGGTTTCTCTGCAGCAATATCCATTAAAACATCTGGACTAGCAAAGCTGAAACTTTACACTTTCCCTCAGCCGGAAAACATCAACTTCTCCAAGGTGAGTCACATCATCCAGCACGGTTCTGTTTCCTTCACACTTCTCAGAATCAACACTTCAGGCTGTGAAAACCTCCCTCTGCCAGCAGATTTCAGGAAGACCATGGGCAGGCGGGGAAAAATAACACAGGGGCCAGAATACTCCACCAGAAATCAGAACAAAAAACCATGTAGGGAGAGAAAGAGACAAATAGAGCAGCAGGTTATTCACCCCAAACATCTCCTTGTTCAAACACCAAGGAATGCTTTTCTTTTTGACTCCCATTCTTACTTCTTTCTCAAAACGAATACCGCATTTTTTTCCCTGCCTACTCTTCCCATTTTTCCTCTACCTGTTCTTAATTACAGCCACAAACTTCAGAAGGTTCTATTCCACATGCCTTCCACTGTGTTATCTCACAGCACAAGCATCTGCTGCCTCTTCTTTTTAACCTTCCCCAAACCTTCCCTGTCCTGTTCCATGCAAGGCACGTAAGGCAGGCACACAAATGAGCCCTGCCAGGCTCGGGGAGAGTGTCACCGACATGCAAGGCTGCCCAGGAAGTTTGCACAGCACTTGCTCAAAACCTCTGCAAGCCTTCCTGACACCAGCTCAGCATTCCAGAGCACCAGCATCATTTTTAAGTGATTTCTCATGTGATTAGTGCTGTCTCTCCATTCCCACATGCTACTCAGACATCGGTGGCAAAAAAAAAATCGTTCTTACTCTCATCAGGACTTGTTTGTCATCAGAATCCCTCCTTAGTTTTAGTCATTTGCTTAGTTTTAGCCTACTTATCTCATTATGCTGGTCTAATTAAAATCATTTGCTGACAAATATTGTCAGTAATGTAACAGTTGGCTAAATTAACACTGGCTTAGCCTTAGCTTTGTTATCAGCTTAACTACACAGCACTGATTGATGAGCATTTTAAAGTAGGAATTCCTTTCTTCAGGTCAAATGCAGAGAAGGCAAAGCTGGAGATTTAAATGTGATACATCAACAGATCTTACCAGAAGAAAGCCAGATATAATTGTGCCGAAGTCAAACCAAACTCACATCTCTACAACTTCCTGCAAGCTTGGTCATAAAAACAAAGGTGCATTTGGCCCAACATGTTAAAACATCAGGAGCATAGATTAACATCTTGTCCTAAAATTACTGTTATAAGCAGTATATCTTGTAGTCTGATTCTTATTTATTTTTTGGCATAACTTGAGTATTTCTAGACAATAATTATTTGTACAGATCAAACTTAATTGCAGTATTCATCACAAAATATGTCTAAATGATAGGGATGCTGAAGTGTTTTACAGTGAAAACACATCCAATTTTAATGAAGTTGAAAAGAAGAAATGTTTATTTATGGATTAAAGTACACAAAGATCTGCTGCTCACACTTTCGGAAATACTGACAGTTTTTTCTTTCTTTTTCTTCTTTTTTTAAAGAGAGAAAGAGACTGCAAGGGAAGGAAAGGCTTCACATCTTGCAAATAGTTGTGGTGAGTGGATCAATGTTCCCAGACAGGCAGAGAGCTCCTGGGTCTTTTGACACTAGTTGAGATCAGATGATATACAACTGAAGTCTGAAGACAAAGTTGCCTCCAAGAGGTTGCATCTGGTGAAAGGGTGGAGATATTGTGCTGATAAACAGCTGCAGGGGGATGTCTCAACACGTCTGGAGAAAGAGTGCATATTTCTCTGTTTGGGGCTGAGGTTTATTACTGTTCAAATTAAGAGACATTGTTTTAACACTCCTAAAGAGGAAAAAAAGGTGGAATCCAAACCAGAACAGTATCCTGTAGAAAAGTGCTTTCTATTCAGTAGGCTCGTATTAGGAAAAAAAAAAAAGTATAACTACATATTTAAATTAGCTCCTCTCCTGACGACCTAAATTGAAAACAACTTAACGAGAAGATGCAAAGGTTTCGGAGCAATATGTAAATATAGCAGAACCATGAAAAAAATACAGAGAAAAATCCAGGTTTTGGACAAAATTTTCAGAACACCCTTCCCAACATCAGGAATTTGCAACCAACACCTACTAAAAGAGAGATGCTGCTGTTGGTCTTCAGAATGATCCATGAGAAGAGGGTGCACAGAAATATTACAGGAGGAAAACCAACCTCCTGGAGATACAGATTCAGCCTGCTTGGAATCAGATATTTGGAAAGAAACTAGAAAGCTGTGGCCGTGCAGAGACCTGATGGTGCTCCACTGGAACAACCAGAACCCAGGTTTGCACAGGCTCTAGCAAGTTAGCTTGCGCAAGAAATCCCAACTGTTTAAAAAAATATCATTTGGCTTGGGGAGAGGAGTAAGTGGGAAAGGGAAATAGGTAAGCCTTATTGCTCTGAAAATTGCTATCGCTGACCTGCTGTCAAACCATCCAAGGACAAGTATACAATCTGCTGCCATTATTACAGTCCAATTCTCTATGGATTCAACCACAGGAAAAGAGTAAGTCCAGAGTTAGGACTCAGCTTACACTACATGGGTTGAAAAGAAAAAAAAAGACAATTTTTGCTAAGCCAGCTAACAACATGCTGCTGCTCCAACACTCTGCCTCAGGCCATGCAGCCTCAGCTGCGCCATCTGCCCTGGAAAGACTCCAGGGAGGAAAGAGAAGCTGAGAGTGCAACAAGTTGAGGATCCAGTATAACCATGACTGTTCTGTGCTATGAGTTCACCTGAAACCTCACCTCCCCAGTTCCTGTTTCTTGTTCTCAGACACCTACTTTGTTAAATTGTTATTTTTGACGTGTCCTTCTCTATCCAGATGTCTTAATTACTTGTTTCTCACTGAGTGCTGGTTTCATATCCCTTTCCAGTGTGTAACCTTCTCCCTGAATTCACAAGGCACAGCATCCTGGTGAAAGGCCACTTACAATGGAGGTATTAGGCACCAGGAATAAAACACAAGTTGAGATTGTTTTTAAGAGCAGTAAAACCCCTTCCAAGATCTTGTGACATCAGTTATCAGAAAAAAAGATAAAATGCTTTTCCCATTTTCAACAGCAACATTCACACTGATTTTAACACTGCAGGATATGCTCCTGTGCACTGAATCAAATCACCTGTATATGAATGCAGTCAGGATGAAGTGGCATCCAGCAAAGTTTCTTCCCTTTTGGTTCTGAGGAGTAATAGTAAAAACACCTGTCCCTTCAATCTGTATCTCAGTCAAGTCACCCACAAAGAGATCTGACGTTCTGGATCACCCTCTTTTGTTTTCCTTTCTGTGACACCTTACCATGCATCCCATTTTATTTATACATTTCCTTTTCATTCCTGATGTGCAAAAGTTACCAACTTTTTATGAGGCCATAATGCACAGATGTGTGCTTTCTGAAGGTGGACAGTGTTAGCTAAGGAATGAAACCCAGTGGTCTCCTAGGGGAGGAAACAAGAAGGCAGTATGAATCACCTGCAGACTTAATGTGCAAACTCCGTTTTGGATAACCAGTCAGGGAGCAGATCGGGGATGTTTAAGTGCAAATCTACAAATTCAAGTGGAGAACAAGAGTATTGTGCTGGCAGTGGAACACAGACTCCCTTGGCAATTCTCACTCACAAGAGAGAAAGGATTAGAGTGACTCGTGAGCTGCCCTGCCTCAACCTGCACAGCAGAGGAGCTGTGGCTGTCCCCTTGTTACACACTGTGCACCCTAACACCCCTTCTATCAACTTCAGAGGCAGCAATTCCCATGGGGATCTCCACATCAGGCCAGAATATGCTCCTGGCAGTGCAGAGACTGTTGCCCTAAAACCCCTCCATGCTCCCCACCTGCCCAAAGTTCCATGTGACAGGGATGGATCCTGAGGTCTGAGTGTACACCTAAAATATTTTGCTACTGTGTTCATGACATCACTATCAAACCTTAAATTGGCTTTAGCTGGAGCAGGGTAGGAACCTTGCATGGCATCATGTAAGTTGCTGAATGAAAAATGTACATTACCAGGAAACTGCCTTCAAAACTCATTTTAAAAAGAGACTTTGGAAAAATCTGACATCATTTTCATCTTTACAGATGGATTAAAGAAGACACCTGAAAATAATTTAGAAAGCTGCCTATGCTTTTTACATACATACACGTTAGTTTCTGCTTTTCGATACCCAAATCCTGACTATTTCCACTGGTCTTACTGCTCTGCAGGCAAGCACTGCTTCTATGCTGCTAGCTCATCACATCCCCGATGTGGTAAAGGCAGGACTTGTTCTTACATGTTGAGAACTAGCACAGAGCAGAATTTAATGATCAGAAAAGTACATATTACACAGGCAATTGCAAACATTTCGGTGCTCAGGATTTTGAAGGAAGTTATTTCTACACCGCAGTTCTGTGGAATGTTTTCTGAAAGATTCACATGTATATTTGAGTCCATCCTTGGGATTTGGATATCCAGCAGATGGATTATGGAATCTGACTTGTAATGGTTTTATTATCAGGGCTTATCACTGCCAAATCCATGTCCTCTGACATCTCTGATAGAATCCCATCATCAGTCCCGGGAACATGAACAAATACCCAGCAGCCTAGGAAAGGATACAGGTGTTCAAACACTACAGGAGACAAAGTCAAATTTCCTAGGCCAGAGAAGAATGTGAGGAGAAATACAGTAGATGGAATGAGCAAAATGTCCTCTTGCAGCAGCTCCATGTGGGTGTGGGCACATCCCTCCCCTTCACTCACAGTCAGTTTGAAGACTGAATCCACTGTGATCTCCTTTCTGCTCCTGGAGAGGGTCATGTGGCTTCACATGACCTCTGTCAATGAACATCAAACATGCCATGAGGTTCAGAAAGGTATCTGTAGGAAAAAGGGGAAAAAAATGAAAAAGCAGCATAAAAGTACTCTCTCAGGACAGAACAGGTCAGAAGAACAGAGGATGCAGGTCCAGACATTGACTGGTAGTTCTTACCCAGTGGTATCTATCCCCTGAGGGCCCTTTGGCAGCTTCTGCCAAAGTGACCTGTTTGTTGCAGCCCATATCCAGGGAGCATGACCTGGTGCCAGCACTAGCTGGCATCGTTTCATATGTATCACAGAGCAGAAGAGTGAGCCAAGCAGGGACACTTAATTTTTATTCCTTAAAGGGAGAATATCAACATTAGGAAAAGCTACCCATAATTACTCTTTCCTTAGCATAAATGGAGGGGTTTACAAGGCCTCCGCTCTCCACAGACATATTTGGAGGGAGAAAGTTACCAGTTGGGCACATTTTGCCAGCTGTGTGACCTATTTCTACTCCACTGTATTTTCACAAGAGCAATGTGCAAACATCTGCCCATCTGAACAAAGGCAGTAAGACAGAGATGTCCTGTGCCACCACAGGGTACTCATCAGAAAAACCTACGGAGGCTGTAAGGAGGAGGAGACCCCCTCCTCACATCATGCCTGCTTTCCTCTCCTGGATCATACCAGAACACTGCACACTGTGTCCATGACTTTTCATGCATGGAAGAAACAATGCCAAGGAATCTTTTAGATAACAGTCTTACCAAGTGCAGTCAAGAGTTTAATGAAGGCTGCTTTCACAAATCAAGTGAAGAGCTCTGGACATAATCCAGAAGGGGATGTTGGGAAGTAAATTACTGCATTGACAATACATTGGGTTCCTATGCCCAAATTTTAAAGTATTTAATTGTGTTTTGTGGCTATTTCCCTCTGTAGCAGCCAAGAAAGATGAAGTGACTTTGAACAGAAATTTATAATAGTTGTTTTACAAAGGGTATCTGAAGCTCCCATTTCCCATATTTCCATCTTTACAATTGAGATTCCCAGTCCCAAATCCTTCCATTAAATTACTGATCAAAATAATGCTATTGCAATTAGTACAAGCAGTGGAACAAAGTTTAGATTCTGTGCAAGTTTAGATGCAATCAGAAAAGTGCATTTATTAGTATCTACCAGATGCTTTTTAGCTTATCTAGTCATCTTAAATATACAGCAATGATCAACTACCTGTATTTAAGAAACAATACTACCCATGACACAGATGGTCCAGCTTTCCAGGTTCTTGCAGCTGGAGATCAGTATTGCCAGCCAGACAGAGCAAAGATCTGCACAGAACACAACCATAGCATCCAGCCAGGTGGGATGGGGCTTTGAGCAACCTGGTATAGTGGAATATGTCCCTGCCCATGGCAGGGGGGGTGGAACTACATATACTTTAAGGTCCCTTCCCACCCAAATTGTTCTATGATTCTACCAGTAAGCTTTCCTTTTCTTAGTTGACCTTTTACAGCTGTCTATTCCTTTAGGATCTACTGCTTTTAAGGACCAGCTTTATTCTACTTTAGGGAAAAGCTATTCTTTCCCTAATGGGAATAATCTGTAGCAACCACTATTCACCTCTTTAAGAGATGCCCATTCAAAGGCATGTTCCAGAGACTCACGTTAATTGCATGAAAAAATATGTTCCCTGGTAAGCTCTGGCATATTGAAAATGCACTCAATGCTTGACATTTTTATGATTATGCTAATGTTGTGACATTTGATGTGTTTGTTTGTGAAAAAAAGTCATGCAATTAAGTGCTCTGAAAGAAAACCAGAAAGAAACAGATCAATCACTGAGAAGGCAGAAAGAATGAAAACTGCTTCTACCAGCATTAGAAACAAATGCCTACTAGTCAATGGCAAACATTTGAACTAGATATTTCAGATTTGTCAGTTTTACTCTGAAAGTAAAGAGCACTGGTAAGGTGACTCAATTTTTAGCACAATCAGTGGCTTCACTTTCACCTCTTCCCTCTACATTTGGAGTATAAAAGCATCTGTCATGAAGTGACTCTTTCCATCATTGAAAGCATTTCAGCCTTTAGAAAACTATTGCTTCCCTGTAGACAATTTCAAAATATGCATAACCCAATTAGGTCACAGAACCTTGCTTTTAACTTCATCCCCTTTTAAAACACTGCTTCAGTTACATCTCAAATTAACTGAAGAGAGATAAGATTTATAATTGCCAATATAAACAATTTAATAATTCCCTACAAAACTGAAGATTAACAGGAAGAACCAAAAGATGCTGTACTGGAACAGCACAATGTTTGATGGCAGGAAGGCTACATGGATCTGAGCTGTGGAGCCAAGTAGAAGCACAGATGAGCAGCAGACAGTGGAGGAGAACCACAGGGGGATCCAAGTGCTTATTTTTGGTACAAAGCTACAGAAGACAAAAAAAAATGGATACAGGTTAATTACAGCAACCTGAAGTACCTTAATAGCAACTTTGGCAGCAAATTAAAAGCACATTCATTACCTCAGGTACTGTATACATTTAATCTCTTGTTAAAGACAGCTACCAGTCAGATGGAGTTTAAAAATAAATCTAACTTGATGGAGATTTACTATTGATGAAATCAAGAATCAGCTTAATTCCAAGAAATTCAATTCCTTACATGATACATAATCAAGGCAACAATAGCAAGCTTAGGAAACTGCAAAAAGAGACTACAAAAAGAGGATTGATCAAAAAAATTGAATTCACGGTCAATTATTGGCAAATCCTGAGTTAAATTCTGAAAAGGAAGTTATAGAGAGGACTAAGCTAGAAAACTGTAGGAGTGGTTTCAGCTTTCCAGTGAGACAGTGCAAGGTAACAATTTTAAGTTAAAGAATTGGTCTGAAACTGAAAGGAAGAAATAAAAAGGATATTCAAAATAAAAAGGAATGAACCAGTAAAACACAAAGCCTAAGAATATAATCTTTTCAGTATACTCAGAGACTCCTACACCTCTGCTGTTCCTGATAAAATGTGTACATCTGAACTTTATCAATGTTCTCAGTATTTGGCCTTTTTCAGCTACATTCACTCTGGGATTAATACTATAGAGCCACATGACCTACATAAAGATCTCCTTACTTGATTGGCATGGCAACAGGTGAAGCATTTCTCAAACAGAAGTGACAACTTGTCAGAAGTGACAACCCAAGTTGGCCACCCCTCCAGTATGACATGAAGGTTTCCTGAGCTACTTTCCCACAGCATAGAAGTAAACCCAAAGCTTCTCAGATCAAACATCCTTCTCTCGGGTTGTTTTATCTTGGAGACACCTCAGCTTCCCAAGTATTTCTTTTTTTGGTCATAGTCTCTAACAGACACTTTCTGCTTTTGCTGGCTGCAATGTCTTTGAGAAAGTTGGCCCACTGGCCAGTGGTGGTCAGAAGGCAAACAAAATCTGGAGGGACTGAGGGTTTCTTCCTAGTACATCTATGCCAACATGTGAGCCCAGCTACAAACACACTGCCCGCCTGTAGCTATGCTCTTAGCAGAAGTACACCCCAAAATCTTAAGCTTTTAAGGATGACAATTAGCTTTTCAGTACAGACCAGGGTCTCAGCTAAACGACCTATAAAGACCAAGACTGAACCAGACCAAACATACTACAGCCTATTTTATCCAGTTGGGACCAAATTATGAACATTTTGGGTAGATTTCATCTGATTTTAGTCTCCTAGAGTGTAGATGTTTATGTGTGAGCTAGTTAATTTAGGTTGCTTTGGTATTTTTTTAAGTTAAAGAGGAAAAACAAGCATTTAAAGATGATTCATCTGACCTATTTTTGCTGATCTACACTACAATGAGATTGATCACACATTAAATTTTGTTAAGTCAAATGAGTCAGTCTCTGTCTGACTTCATAAATGAAGCATAATTATTAGCTTAGAAATTTTGAACACAATCTAATCTTCTGTTGACAATGGAGACAAGACACTGCAGGCTACCAGACCCAGTACACCTAAATTCTTCTTCTCCTAGCACTCTACATATACCCTACAATGAAGCAACTTTGTTTTCTACCAGTAAAGAGGACCTTTGGCTTTTTCCATCTTAGTTTCTTTATCTGATTTTTGTAATGCAGAGAAGTAAAATGATACTTTGGTTAAATTTTCCTTCCACCTTTGCGAATCCAAATCAGAAATGGAAGTGCCCAAGGCATTCATTCTTGAATACCTGGGTGTTATAGGTTCTACTAGATACAGAAAAATGCCAAATCTGAATCTTGGTTTGAATTCATTGTCCTAACAGAGACCTACTAGTAAAAATGAGCAGGGTATATCATAGTAGAATATCAGACTTTAGACCCACCATAAGCTGATGTTGTTCTTCTAAACCCAAACCTGACTAACTAGGGTTTTTAAAAAATATGCTCATTATAATTAAATGTAATTACAATATCCACAGATTTAAATTAGGGCTCAATCAGAATTAAAACAGCTTCTGCTAAATTAAATTATCTTAAAATATAAGTTGAACTAAATAAGAAAACATGTAAAAATACAAAAAAAATAATCCAAGCTCACAGATATACATCTTTTCTTTATCAAATTGTACTATGAAAATTAATTAATGAAGCAGCTATAAGTGTAACAGTAAAGTCAAAGAAGTAAAATTTAAAATAAGATGAATGCTTTCCAAACTCTCCAAGATTTTGGTTACTTTTGCATTGCTAGTTACCTCATTTCAAAGTGCTGCATTCACAACCACGAAAACTAACGACAGCTGGGGTTACCCAGCATCTGTGAATATCATATCCGGAGCACCACACCTTCTTCCAAATTTAGAAACTCCTTTTGACAATATTTGCCAAAGTAGTTTCCTGTTATACTGTGAAACTCCTTAAACCACTCACAAGTCATTCCTGAGACTAAAGAGATCAAACCTCAGTTCCACCAAACAATGAGGGAGTCCTGACATTAATTGTAACAACTGAAAATTACCCTCTGTAGAAAGAAGTGGAGGGGGTGTATATGAAGTTATTTGTTGGATTTCTTATAAGGATTCTACCTTACCTTTGAGTCATTCTATAATAAATACCATATCATTGCTCAATTGTATGGAAATGGTGATTAGTGGTTCTGCAAATTTTTTATTTGGGATTTGCATTTTCTCATCAAAGGATACTTCTCTGCCTTCATATGCCATCAGCCTCTTCCAGATGAGACAGCTCAGCACAGAGATGCCTCCAATACATCAGGAAGAGAAGAAAACATATTAAACTACAAAAAATGTACAAGCAAAACACAGAGACTCTGAGTTCAACCACAAGTGCCTGGAAATTAAGGGAGTTGTGGCAAAATATTTTGGGTTGACAAAATGCTGTGCCCTGAAATTTAAGCTATTTGCTTTAAAAAGAAATTTCAGACACTAAGGCAGAATGAAAAACAGCAGGGAATTTTAGCTTCTGCTCTGAGTTTCTGGCTTCAAAATCTTTTTACTTTATTTTACAAGTAAAACTTTGGGGGTTCTCTATATTTTAAACAGCTGTCAAATACATGTACTGTAGACCTTCAGCCATGAGGGAGTGGTTAGTAATGAGGAAGAGATAAAAGTGTGGAGCCACCATCCACTTCAGAGCTCCTAAAATATGTCTGGGTTTTAATAGGTCTGTCCCACCATACTAGGTCAAGGAGCTCCAAACTCATTTGTATTGTAATGATAATGTTGAACAGAATTTTCTATATCCAAAACCAAAAGAGAGTTCTTTGGGGTTGCATTGATTTTGTTAAGGAGGACAGAACATTTTGTAAAAATGTTTACTGCTAGCTATCACCATAATGCTATGATTAGAAAGATCCATTTACAACCTTTTTAGCCTTCTTGGAAGACAATAAAATGCTGCTTTTCCTTCAGCATGTCTAATACTATAAACCTGAAATAACTCATCACATCCTTCATATATGCATTTAATCAAACTACTTCAAATATGTATTGTATAGCCAGTATGATCATAACAACGGCTTGAAATTAATGAACCTTAACTGCCTTTAATTCTAAATGGATACCACTGCAAGTGTGAAACAGCCCTACAGCTGAAGGAGCAGGTGTCCATACAGGATAGAAAGAGGACTGAGCCACAGACTGTGGCTACAGGACACTCCTGATGTGAAAAAGTTCATTTAGAGCCCATTTCTTACTTAGGCATGCAGCATAGTAACATATCAAAAAATGCTGTTTTGTCTTTGCCAAGGCTTCAGTTTTGTGAATTATGATGAATAAAAACTTTGAAGAATCTAACAATTAAACTAGATTATTGATTTTTTTTTCTGTAAAAGGATTTTATTGACTGCTGTCTCTAGAGGATGGCATCCTATACACAAAATACAAGCAATCATGTGTTTCTTAGAATGTTCTTTAAAGATGGAGGACAAGTTAACAGGACACTATTTCTCGTCCTGAATTTTCTCGTACCATATCTAAGTCTGAGAACAGCAGAAGTAGTATCATCTGGAACTAAATGAGGTGCAAATTTACAGTTTTGGGGTACCTATCCTTTAAGTGTGAGGTGAACTCATTCCACTACACAAATCTGAAGTAATAAAAGATAAACTAAAACCAGTAGCCCAACAGCTGCACGTTGCATATTCCTCTACTTAAGGTTTCCATTTCCACTCAAGACGTGGGCAACTATTTTATTTCACATGACAATAAGTGGCTGCTCAAACAACATACTCTACTGATAAAGCCTTCATTTGATCTCTCACTGGATTCACTGCCCCTGAAAGTCTGGAAAACAAATATAGCACTCATTCAGAACCACAGAATGGTTGAGGTTGGAAGGAACCTCTTGAGGTCATCCAGTCTAACCCCACTGCTGAAACAGCGTTGCCTACAGACAGTTGCCCAGGCTCATGACTAGACAGGTTTTTAATACCTTCGGGGTGGGAGACTCCACATGTTCTCTGAGCATCCTGTACCAGTGCTCAGCCACCCAAAAAGTGAAGGAGTGTTTCCTCATGTTCAGAAGGAAACTTCTGCTTTGGATGGAGCCCATTGCTTCTTGTCTTCTTGTTGGGCACCACTGAAAAGAGGCTGGCACCATCCTCTTTGCACCTTCCGTTTATGTATTTATTTATGTGGATAAGACCCTCCCTGAACCCCCTGTTTCCTAGGTTAAACCTTACAGCTCCATCAGCCTTTCCTCACAGGAGAGATGCTCAAGTCCCTTAATCATCTTCATGGCCCTTCAGAGGACTCTCTCTAGCATGTCCCTGTCTCTCTTGTGCTTGGGAGGCCAGAACTGGACACAGCACTCTAGAGTAGCCTCATCAGTACTTCAGAAATGGGAAGGACCTCCTACTCTGACTAGCTGGAAACATTTCTCCCAATATGGCCCAGGACACATTTAGCCTTTGCTGCAAGGGCACATTTGTGACTCATGAGAGCTTGGCATCCACCAGGACACCAGGTTGTTTTCTGCAAAGCTTCTTTCCAGACAGTTAGCCCCCGACCTGTGCTGGTGCATGGAGTTGTTCCTCTGCAGGTGCAGGGCCTGTCACCTCTCCTTGTCTCCCTCTGTAAGGCTCTTCTCAGCACATTTCTCCAGCCTATCCAGATCCCTGAGGATGGCAGCACTGCCCTTTGAAGTATCAGAAGATAATCTGGTGCCTGAAGTGTAGAACTTGGGACTGATTCCTCATCGTTTTTTCCAGCATCTACAACCACAAAGCCTCTTCAGGTGAGTTGCCAGACCTTTCCTCCTTGGGGGAAGTAAAGGATTCCCAGGTTCACCAGGTACACCTGCCCAGACCTGTGCTCACTACAACAGCACAAGGGATAGCTGTATCTTACAGATAACCTTTTAATTAGGCAGATTATATCCCTCATTTCAATACCATTTTTAAGGCACTGAAATAAAAAAGGACTGTGCCTCACACTGACATGTTGATGGCAATTTCTGTTCTATCAAAACAAGCATCATAAAGACAGATTCTTTCTCATGAGTGCCAGAAGTTTTTAACACAAAACATAAAGCAATATTTGAACAGGGAAGAAAAGAAGGTAGATTTATAATAAAAACAAATTTTTTCCTATAGAGAAACACTAATGTCACAAGGTTCAAATATTTTAAAATATTAAATTTATTGCCTGATTGAAATTCACTATAAAAACTGGTATTCCAGGGAACTGATTAAACCCCTTGCCAAATGGTAACATATATAAAAAAGGGAAATCTGCTTTTTGCTAGCAAGCAAACAAAAAGAAAATTGGTTAATACTACTCTGAGGCTTACTCCACCTCCTCCTTATAGCTTTTCATTAAATTCCATTAACTTATGATCAAATCTTGAGTTATATTTAAATTTACAGAATTCAGGAATGATTCCAAGAGCACCAGACTAATGAGAGAATCAGGCTGTAAGAGTTGCTTGTGTAAATATTGTCACGCCTCTACATAGCAATTTTTTCTTAGTTTTTAACAGTATTACATTTAAGTGGGAGGGCTCTTGCAGGCTGCATAATCCTCACTCATCACGCCCGCTTTGCAAAACATGTGTTTAATGAGGCTGTGATCAAAATCAATTTTATGAGTTTGCCTGGGTATCATAAGCAAAGAGCTTTTGGACTACAGTGGAATGAATGACTACAATACAACAGCTTGCAAACGGGCTCCAAAAATGGAAAAACAACCAAATCCTCAAAGGACCGTCAAACCCCAAAGAGAAGCTTTTATGATCTCTAGAGGAGACACTATATTAAGGCAAATTGAATTAATCCCAAATTTATTTAACAAGGCTGGACTGATATGTTTACAGTTTACTTCACAGCTGTTAATCATTAAACACATTTTAGATAGTCATCAGATATTCATTTTACATGCAATAATATTTTTATTGAAGTTAACATAATAGTATGTCTTAAGACCTCTTTTGAAAATGTTCCCTTAGGAAAAAAAATTATCTGCAAAGTAAAGCCATGAGTTGTGTGCCTCACGGGTTAGCCAATTTTGTAAATAAGTGAACAGGTATCGCTGTGACACTATTCTAATGCCATACAATCCCCTGTTTAATATGCATAGTAAACACTTTGCCTGAGTTTATTTTATGAATGTCACTGATTTGCTCAATCTGGAAAGGACAAAAGAGAAGCTACAGAGATTGTAAGCTACTGTTTTACAGCTATCTCGTTCTTTCCTGTTTTGAGAAAGAATTTTGTCAGACTAGTTTTTTTTTTCTGTTCCCATAAGATCCTCCTCTGACTTCAAGGAAACTCCTCCCAGAAAAGTTACTTTGGCCCTGATCCTGAAAGCTGATCTGTGTCAATGGACATGCACAACATCCCACTGAATTTAGCGGAGTTCAATATGAACATGAAGGCTTTGTTGATTTAGTATGAAGAGAAAAGTATGTCACAGGTTTCCAAGGTAAGACACTGATTAATTGGCTTGTGTTTAGCTGCAAGTCACACCAGCCTATTTTCCTACTAAAATGTAGCTGGAATTCAATGCAAACAATAATAATGTTTCAAATTCTCAAAGTTACTTTTCTTTATATATTTTTCTTTATATACTTTATATAATAAATTATATTCATTTTGGTGACATTCTGACAATTTGTTTTATAAAAAGATTTCAAAATGACCTTATGGAAATAGATCTTTTGTAAGCCTGTTTTCTCTAAATCACGCAATTCTGTTAAACAAAAAGAAATTTCCCCACTTAGTACTTTGCCTAAAAATTCGTATTCTTTTGGTAATAAACCTCATTGATCAGAACTGCAGTGAAGATGAATTGCACGTAACTGTTCTGAGATGATTCTTCACAAAATTCTGCCCAAGTTTGAAAGTCTCCTTTAGCAGAAAGCTAATAAACCTATAGCCAGCAGCAAAACCCTCAAGTTTTTTTCAAAGAGTTTAACAAGCTGCTTGTAATTTTTTCTGGCTTACTGAAGGCAAGGGAGTCAAGAGGAAAATTTCAATAAAACTGCATGTAAGCCAAAGGTTTGTTTATGTTTGTATGGATTAGCATTCACACGTTTCCTGTTACGAGACTTCCTATTAGTGATGTTTAACTTTAACCACATATCCTGGGTTAAGGAATAGCTCCTGAAATCAATTTCCTGATTAGGCAAAGAAAGGTCAAAGGTTAATTTTGTAGCCACATGATTAAGCTACCAATAGCTACTGCATAGCCTTGCCTTAACATATAAAGTTACTGCAAATATTAGCTAAAGGAGGGGGCGCGCTCTGGTGAGTACACAAAACTGTTGGGGAAAAATAATTCCAGAGTCTTATTCACTCTAAGTGAAATTTACTCTCTCCACATGCATACACAGCATCCACATCAGTGGAGACGTCTCTCAAACACGGTGAGGCCAACCTGACCACCTCTAATGTGCTCATCATTTTAAACATGGCTGTGTGACCCTTGCCAGAGCCCAACTGCCAGCCAAGAAACTTCTGCATTACATCACGTCACAGACTTCCTTCGTACACTTGCTACAGACCTTGAAGAAGAAAGAAGGTTTATGGTAATGTAAGAATCCACAGACTTATATTTCTTATATCCTTGAAAAAAAAGCATGATTTCTGCTTCCTTAGGTAAAAAAAAAAAAAATCAGCAAATGGATGATGAATTTGCAAACAAAAGTGCAGCAGATACTGCTGTTGTACCAAATCAGCAGAAATTAATGCACCAGTATTTTTCCATGTAAATACTAAAGTGAACAGTCTTATGCCCAAACACTTCAGATGAAACAAGAAATATCTTTAAAAGTTTGTGAAGTTTCTGCCTGGGGGGACTCTTGTTTCCAGCAGTAAAATTGACTCTTTTTTAATAGTTGCATGAGTAATGACAGCCTATTGACACATATCGGTAGCAATGAGCAATTCTAGAGTCAAAGCTGATTATCCAGCTTCATTCTCCCTGGAGAGCATTGCACTTTTCTGCTGAGTTCTCCTTTACAAATTATTTCATTCTTACTCAGTTTTGGTGACTTGCTAGCAGAGAAGATGACAGTCAATCGAACGAAATCCCATGTACTGACATTTTAGATCTGTGAGACAGGTGATGGGAAAATTTGACTCTGGATTTAGGGAAGATAGTGTTGGTATTTACTTATCTCATTACAAATGTTTGAGTTTTAATAGAGGGCCCACAAGTAATTAAGCAACTTGGGTTGCAAGTCACAGTTTTAAAAATAAAACTCGATTTGACCCAAGGCCTACCACTGCTAATACAACCACCCCTCTTTTGGGCATTCCTCTCTGTCTAACATTAGCATTTATGTTTGTATCAGTGTGGCAGTGTTTTACACTTGTTTTGCACAGAGAAGGCCTCTAGATAAGATGCAAGATAGAGGAGACAAGCAGTCATCAGCCTTTACTCAGGATTTCTTGACTCCATGTGAACGATAACAAAATCTACTTTTATTTTTGTAAAAACTAATGCATATATACATATATATACAGAGAGAGAGAGAGAGAGAGAATGTCTGTTTCTTACACTCAAATCTAGTTAAATTCAACTCACAAGGAACTGGCTCAATTTTCATATTTAGTCTGTTTGAAAGTAAGGCATAATTTTTGTGAATCCCTCTTAGAAATTTAGCCTTCATTGCTTATAAACAAAACAAATGTAAGTGGATGCACATGAGCAGTTCTTCATTCATTTGTGGACTTAATATTTGGAATTCACTTTTCCAGCCACATGACTGGTTCTACCAGTCAGACAATAAAAGTTTTGTTCTCTAACTAGGTTTCTTAAACTTTGCAAACAATATAGCACTTGAAAAATATGTTCCACCATCCAATAAAAGCAATAAGGATTACCTGAGAAATAACAACAGAAAGAAAAATCTAATGACTTTTGTTATATTTAAAGAAACCTTTTTTTCCTTTTCTTTTCTTTTTTTCTTTTTTTTTCCTGAGGGATATTTCTGCCTTGATACAGGTATCCTTTTCATATTTCAAAATACTCCCTTTCTTTCCTAACATGCAGTGAGAAGGGGAGAAGGATTTCTCTTGTCACATTCAAACCAACTCATCACTACAAAAGCAGCTTTCCTGTCTGCCCAGGAGCTGCCACGTTGCTGACCTCTGCCTCCTTTTTCTCCACGTCTCCTGATTTACTTTTGGGCTTTTTCTGATCAGAAGCTTTGACACTTTATCAGCTGATTTTGGTTATCTGAAAACATGAAATTCTAGGACTGTTTACATTTTAAATTGCAAAATTGTTACATTGTTCTTTTGTAGAGCATGTGACGACATTTCAGCAGCACAAGCTCTCTGATATAAATCTTCTTGTCTCAATAACTGACTATACTGCAAGTACAAATTCCCTGTATTCTCCACTTGAAACACAGCAAGGTCTATGTCAAAGGAACCTCACTTTCTACAGTGTCTTTTCTCTTTTTTTTTTTTTTCTCCCCTTAGTATTGGGAGTGTCTGTTTTCTGGCATCTGGAAAAATCACTGCATTTTTCAGTCTTCTGTCTCCTTACTGCTTATAATACCTGCATGCACACACCCAGCAGGTACAGAATTACTGGGTAAATCACTTTCATAGAAACACAGTTTTTGGCAGCCAAACTCATTGATGTTCTGTGCCATGAGTCTAATGGGTGTGTAACTGTATTCTAACAGTTCTGAACGTGTAACCCAATAATGGACATAACTATTTTGATTGTAAAATTTCTAAGGTTTTTTCCTGCCTTTTGGCGAGGGACAGTGGAACACCCAACACAAGTTCAGCCACGTAGAAATATTTCACACCTCTCAACTCTATTTGTTTGAAATCCCAGAGAAAGAGCCACAGCTCATGGATGGTGGGACTCTCCACCTCATAGGCAGTGGGGTAGATCATCTGTTTCTCTCCTGTGAGAAGAAATACTGCACACTTTCAGCATGGATGGAAAACCTGTCAGTGCCCCTGCTTTAAATGACAGTAGAGCAACTAAAGGATATAATCAGATCCTGGGAGACTTGGGTAATATGTTCTCCTGAGATAAAAGGTGTTCATCCCCTATTTTCAAAGAAACTGCCCTAACCACTAAATTAAAGCTTGATCAAAGTGTCCTAGTATGGCTCTGCACTGCATCACAGAGCAATACATGAGCATCCACTGAATTCTTCCAGAACCCGAGTCTGACTTTATTTTCCTATTGGAGATAGGGAGAAATCTGGCCTGCGGTTGATATCGCTATTCAAGATTTCCTAGAATATATAGCAACTATATTCCTCATTAATTGCTGTCTACTTCTGTCAAGATAATACCACAGTAACTCCAATGAAGTTACAGCACTTACAGCAGTACAGCTGATAGCAAAACTTGGCTCCCTATCCTCAAACATAAATGGATATTTTATCTGTTTAGTGCGTGCTGTCTCTTTTATTGAAACTGAAACAGTGAGACAAAAGTCATCCTGAAGAGACCAAAAGAAACTGAAATATGTATTTTTTTTTCTAAGCATATGAATATTTTATGATTTATGGTTTCCATAGTGCTTATTTACTTTGTTTGTTCAATATTTTGAGTTATCAGAATTGGCATTAGACAGAGCAACAACAGAAAAATGGAAAATAAGTCAGTAACTAACAGAGTTCTTACATTTTTCCTTGGGACACAGACATGAGGATGTACACACTCTCAACACTTTGCAAATAACACACTAATTGGTCACTTGTCTCAAACTTAAACCAGGATTTTCACGCTCACAGAAAGTATTTAATACAAAATTTTTAAATTATTCTGGTCACATTAAAATGTAGAAAATCCCAATAAAAAATAACTATAGAAGGAAATGACAAACCAGGTATATTTTGGAAGAAAACAGTGTTTATTCAATACAATCAGTTTATCAGATTAGCAAGTTTCTTACTAATATCTACAATGAGATGTTTTCAAGTCACTTATTTGTGCAAACAGTTTCAGAAAAGGTTAAATGTTATGAGGGATTCCTTTAAAATCTGCATTATTAGTATTTCTTCCATTTATCATTCTTTATTCACCAGAATTCAAACCCTATTTGCATGTAGCTTTTTGGTCTTGGTTTTAAATGTATCACAATTCGCTTCTTCCTTTAAGGTAATGGCAAGATAGGAAATAGCAAGGACAGACTTCCTTGGGAAATGCACAATATTTTTGACTGTGTGTTTTCCAAACTCTACATTGTCTTCCAATGAAAAGGAAACAGAAATATTTCAATTACTTAATTGCCTCTGTAGGTTCTGCCTAAACTCTTCCTTAAGTCACTCTCTTTTTCTTCAGTGAACCTCGACAAGGCAAACTGAAAGCTCTCTTTGTTATCCTGGTCTACAGCACCTGAATGGTGCCAAACAAAACTAATTCAGAGCTCTTAGCAAAAGGATTTCTTTCTCTTATTCCTCCTCAGTATGAAACAGAGAAAAAAAAATGAGTCTTTTTCTTTTCTCTCAGTATTAACTAGAATCAGAAAAAATGAAAATGTCATCTCACTCATGTACACTCATCTTCCTCCTTTTTTTATTTCTTTTGAGCCTCTTTGATTTCTCATGGTTATTATTCACCTACATAAAGGTGTTACCCTTGATGGTATGAAGTGGTTTTATATGGAATCCTTGTAATGCAGGAACTCATAACCATAATGTAGGCTAAAATGTGTTATCCAAATTGCTGCGGTTTCAAAATTTGCAAAAAAAAAAAATATTTCCTAGAGCAATCTAACTTCTCCTTTTACTACAACAACAAAGTAAACCAATTAGGAAGACTATGAATTTGAGCAATTAATTACACACTTAATAATATTTTATAGTTTTCTAAATACTTTAAAGTCCTTTCCAAACATTATGATTCAGTACCTGCTACCAGTCCTCACACAATCTAGGAAAATTAATGGAATTACTCCAAAAGCAAATTATATTTAGGTTCTGGGGAAATTTTCTAAGAATTCAATGAACTCTGCATGCATTTTGTAGAATGGGAAGTGGAAACCCAGACATTAGGCAACTTCGTGTAACAAAATGGCAAAAAGACAAGATTTCTCTCTTTAAAAATAAAGTTTTTACTCTTAAGTATCTCACTGGTGAAGTGTTCCAAAGGTACCAAGGGTTGTCAGCCACAAAACCATTATCAAAAGCCTCAGAACTGTATCCTACCTCACATTTTATTTCTTTTTTTTTCCTTCTTGTTGTGGTACTGGACTGTAAGAACACAAAAAATGAATAACTAACTATTACTTGGAGTTTCATGTTTATTACATAAGCAAAGCTATAAGCACATCAAAAAGTTACAGAAATTAGAAGAGTATAATCATAATATCCAAAAATCTTTAATGTTTCAAGCATACCACTGATATGACAAAGACTTTAGCAGCTGCTCAAATCACATGGTTTGTGAAAGGCATCCTTTCTCAAACAAAATAATTAAAATTTACATTTAAAGTTAAAAAAAATAAAGGCAATGACAAATACCAGTTTTGTTATATCTGACTTAGAATTTCAAAGTTATTGGGCAAATACCGGTGATTTAAAGATGTTGAGTCTGAGAGTATAAGCTACTAAGTGAATGTTTAATAAAGTCAGGTACAAATTAAAAAGCTCAATACATATTTCTCAATTCTGCACAGAAATCCTCAGTTTGGTGGTTGGAACCACATCAAATCAAATTTTCACTAGGTTTCAAAAAACCTGCATATATTCATGGTTTCCAGAGGCTAGTCAAGAGCTTGAAATATTGGTCTTGACTATCCAGTCAAGACCAATTCTTTCCACAGGAAAGTAATTCTCAGAGGAAATTATTTGTCACGCTACTTCCAATCTAAAGATCTAAACACAGTCTTTTCTCTAGCCTTTGGCACAACCCATAATAATTGGACCATGGGAGAGAGTGACAAAAAAGTGTATCCACAAGATGCATGCCAAACATCACTACCAGCTCAATCATTTGCTTCCTCACCTTTCCTCCCCATCAGGAATAATCAGTAGCTGAAGTATTAAATGACATGCCATAGTCATTCACTGATGGAGGAGCAGGACAGAATGACATATTCTGCTGATCATTTATAGCCATTGGTTGTTATAGGATACTAGCTTGCAATACACGGCCTTGTTTGAATTTCAGATGAGCAGATGGCCAGATGGATTAGCCTGTAAAATTAATATTCCAAACCCATACACAGTAGGACTTTGTATGGAAACTAACTTCTTCAAAATCCATTAAGTTGGTTTAGTGGATTTTGTTTTTCAGGCCTCTTTTATTATTTCCTCCACAAATACTGAAACATGCAACAGCAAAGGGCAATTCTGGAACACCTTGGTATTTTGGTGCCTTCCTTGAATATTTCTTTTACCATTCCCAGGTGCACTCATTTCCAGTACGCACTTGGTGGAAAGACCAAAATTCATTTAATTACATTGAAATATTTACAAAACCCTATGATGAGGCGCACAGTACACGGGATCTAGAGATATTTAGGTACCTACTTTTGGGAACAGGCTTTAGCAACACTATTGAAGTTATTCCCAAAATCACTTCTCCGTGCTTTTGAGGCCTCTCTCTATGTAGGGCTGTATGGGTACAGATACCTGGCAGATGTCATCTGCAGTTCCCAGAGTGACCAGAACACAAGCCTGCTGAAACAGCAAGGAGTGACCCACTTCCTGATGGTCATAGTGACAGAGGGTGCAGCTAGCAACCACAGCCTTGGAGAAGGGGACAAGTTCCAGCTATTAGAAACTGAATTTTTCATGTCCCCCAGATCTTTCTGAAAAGCTTACCTCAATTGCAATTACTCTGTCTTGGCCTCTGACCCACTGCAGATGAACATAATACAAGTCTTGAAGGAAACTCCTGTGTTTTAGAGCCACCAACTTGATTACTATTGATTACCTACTTGCCCCAATGGTAATTTCCCTTTGTCAGTAACATTTCTGCCTGACTGCTCCTTCTGGGAATTGGGTTTTCTATTATATTCCTTTCTTTTCTCCAAACCAATTCCAAGAAATACATTTTGATTATTGCTTTGGGTCAAGCAAGGGAGGTAATAGAAGGGAAAGGCTCAGCTCTATTCATGGCAGGAACTTATTAAAGAAATCCCTTGTTGTTCCAGAGTAACCAAAAATGTAATTCCACTTTTGAAAATTAAGCTGTATCACAAGGCAAGTTTTCCTTTCATTCTTTGATGGAGAAAAAAAAATAACAATTTTAAATAAATAATATATGAGGCATTAGGACTCTTCCATACAGTTACAATCTCACTACTTAATGACTAAAAGGATTCCTACAGTTAAATTACTGTGTGGTCAAAAACTAAGTTTAGCACTGACTCTCAAATATGATGGCCCAGCTGAGCAGCTCGGTAACAATGACGTCGAGCCTCCAAGTGGCAGATGAGGCTTTTGTTTTATTTGTTTGACAGTAAATATCTGGGCTGTTGCTTAGCAGCCACAGACAGAGACAGAGGCGTTTCCAGACAAAATAAACTACACTACAGCAGGTAAACCTTTCACAGCAATTACCAAATGGAAATGAGATCTGAACTGATCACGGCAAAACAACCCAACACCTTTGTTTCCTGCAGATGTTTTAAGCGCACAAATGGCAATATGGGATTTCTCAATGCCAGTGTGAGAAGGCTTCATATATTAAAAAAACAAACAAACANTGAAAAATTATATGCTGAATTTCCTAGAAACAGAGACCAAAATTTTCAAACTTCTGTCAGCTGTTAAATCCATATTTAAATAACTAGATTTTCTCTCAGAGACAATGTACACTTACAACTGTTGGTTCGAGAGAATTTTCATGTGTCCTAGGAGAATTGCACTCATCCAAAATGGAAATACAAATAACAGAGCACCAGACTGAAAACTCTTATGGGTGTTTTAAAATTAATTCTGATAAGCCTTGCTTCTGTCTTTGCTGCCACAAAAGCATCTCCAGCCAAAACTCATTCATGTCACCTACCCCTGCGTGCTTCATTTCCACACAAAGTCATCAGCTTTCACAGGACTCACCTCCTCTACCAAAAAACAAAAAGGAAATGCCAAAGCTACTCTTGCATATCACAGCTGTGCAGCTCTAAGGCAGGTATTTCACTGAGAAAGCAGCACTTGGCCTCACTGAGCAAACAGAAAGGGCCAAATTCTGCTCTCCTTACCCTGGGGCATTCCACCACAAGGAGGAATCTGCATGTGAATAACCCTGGAGAAGAAATGTGTGTCCAGACACTTGAGCTTAAAGACTAAAAAAATGCTGTTGTGAATTCTGTCATCTTATATTTTCACTGGGGTTTTTGGGGGTGGGTTGTGTTGTGGGATGTTTTTTTTTCTTTTAGAGTTGATCCACGGGGCATTGTCATTATGTTGCTGTCTCACCTTTCAGTTGACAGACAGACTTCCTGCTAGAGAGACATTATTATTTAACCGGATCCACTCATCCTGCCACTGATTTGTTTTACTTTTGTTCCTGGCAAAGAACAGCAACTCTAGGTAATGTTTCTTTTCTCATTTGGGTAAGTCCTTCAGAACACTCTAGTAAATTAACCCTATGTAGTTCACTTAGTAAACACAGGATCTCCTGAAAGGATTTATAAAACTAAATTACTTAAGAATTTCCAGACAATCTTTGTTTTTCTTTCGTTTTGTCTGACAAAAGCTTAAGAAAATACTCAGGAAGCAAATGTGAACGTTTAATTCCTCAGCAAATAGAAGTTCTAAGCACAGCATGAGAGAATCAAAGCAAAACGGAGAGGTTTTAATAAACAGAATAGATGAAGACATGCCAACTCTGTTACTGAAGTGGAAGTATTATCAATGAATCTGCAATAGTTTGTTTTAATTGCATTATTCTTTTCTAGCTAAGGTTACCCTTCAGACATTGTAATCCCTCTGGAAATCCACATCTTTAATTTGGCCACAATCAAATTTTCATTCATTAAGTTTAGGATGCATGTCCTTATATTTGTGCATAAATATTTATGATACAACCTGTACTATACACCACTGTTCAAAGAGAAGTAGGAGGCTTCCTAAAAACATTAGTGACTAAAATTTGTTCATCTCGGTAACACCAGGCCAGATAATTGTAATAGTCTTTTACTTTCATCTACAGATCTATTAAGAAAACATATTCAGCAGAGCTGTGTTTAATGGGATATTCTCCCTCCCACATTGTCAGTTTAGAATTTTCTATCAGGTGTTAACAAGGCTTTAAAATATTACACTGTAGATGCCATTCATAAAAATTTCCTGAAGGAACCAATTCCAATTTATCTAGTAGATAAGGAAAATTATCAAGTTAACCTAAACAAGCCTTGTCTGAACTGTAGTGACAGCCACTCACCACTAGCTTCAAACATATTTTCTTCTTTCTAACTAGAAAATTAGGAATATAGATTGCTCAGAAGTACCTGCAGACAAAATGAAGGATTTCTCTTACTACTCACCTTCTTGTTTCTTTACTCCACAGATGCTCCAAGAATCACCAAGACACCTCCCAAAGTCTTCATTAATCCAGATTAAAATAAAAAAAAACAAAAAAAGAAAAAGGATTTGTGCCCAAATACAGAGTATTGCAATGAGTAACTATTAGAGACATGAGCACAAGGGAAAAATCTAGAGATTCACAGGCTCAAGGACTTGCTTTATATTGGAAAAATTAGATGGTTAAAAAAAAAATCTGGTGGTTAGAAGTTAGACAAGATTATTTCCAGGCTCCCTAGTTAGGATTTAAATACATAAGGGGACAGAGGAGGATCACAAACATATGTGTAACCTACTTACAGTCTGAAAATAAACAAAGAAGCTTTCAAAACTTGGTATGAGTACCAAGAACAGTTCTGCTCCATGAGCAGAAAACTCTGCAAGCTAATTTGGAAGAGGACATTAACCTGTGCAGAGCTCTAAACTGGATTAACCCTTGTAGAGAAATTAGCTCAATTAAAACCAGTGCAAATACCTGAACCCTCACTCTCCTATAGTCCCCTGCCCTGGAGAACACCCTAAGAGCCATACCCTGCAGAGCTGGCAGCCAGAGCTCTGATAGTTCCAAAATGGAGAGAGGATTTCCCAAGCAGGATTAGAATGTTAATGCAAAGCAGCATTACCAAAAACCATCAGCAGCACAGAAAGCCAAGTGAAGCGCAAGCAGATGGGGCAAGTACTGAAGATGGCATTTGGGACCATCCTGCTCTGGAGGAATCACACAGGGGCTGATGGCTGGGTCTGACCAGGAAAAAGGTGTTTTGTAGGAATTTTGAGACCAGCTAAGCAGCACTGACTCTGCATCAGCTTCTTGAAAGTGAAGATCTTTAATATATTGACTAAATATGCAAACAAAAACATTAAAAATAATCCCTCTGAAGTCCCTTGTCATCAGCTGCCTGGACTCCCTGTCCACCCTGTACACATTCTCCTAGGTCTCTGGGGTTCATTAAAGTCCTTCCCCTTCCCTGCTACAGCAAATCCTCTTTCACCTGAGCTGAGCTCATTGGCAGTGACCAATCCAGAGGTGAACATCAGCAATTTTGCAAATCCAATGTGCAGTACTAAAACCAGCACAAGCTCCCATCCAGAACTGGTGTATAGGTGAAAGTGCTTAGGAACTTGTGCAGCAGGAGGAGATTCCCCTTCAACTTCACCATTAAATGCCAAGTATATCCAAAGAAATTCAAAAACTGTGGCCTAGCACCCATAACTTCTCTCTGGACACAGCAGTGCATCCATATAGGTGTTCTTTTCCCCTTGTAAATACTCTGCCTTGAGCATTTAAAGCTGTGAATGCTTGAAGTTAATAGCTTTTGACTTCAATCCATAGGCAGCACAGGATCAGTTACCTAATTACATATAAAAAAATCTATTCCTCCTCACCAGCCAAAAAAAAAAACAAACAAATAAACAAACAACAAAAAAACCACACCACGCAAAACTACCCACATCTGAGTACAACCAAAATAAAATACATTCATCTATTTATAACTGAGTCTGAACAGCTTAACAAGAGAGGCTTGCAGCAAGGTTTTTTGTTAGGTATAAACTCCTGCTCCCTTCACTTTCAGTCTTCCTGCTATAGTTAACAATTATTACACTTAAAGACAAAGCTGCTCTGAAGGAGAACAAGAGCTGGAACTGACAGAACTGAGGTTGAGATATTCAGTTAATAATTCAGCAGCAGCTACTTATCAGGATACGCAAGTTCACATTCCTCCTTTTCCCCACAGAAATGTCTTCTTCATGAAGGAATTTCTTTGGGAGGTCACTGCTGGAGAAGAGAGAGAATATCTCTCTCTATTCTATCTGCAAGAAAATGCCTATTTCAGGCTCCAAGAGTTATTCTGGATAACTTGCACTGACTTCTTTAAATGATTTGTAATAATGTTTTTTTAAGACTATTAAATCCTCTATGCTGAAATCTTCTGCCATGCTGCTGCATTTCATCTGATTTGAATATAATCTAGGTTTTGCCCCAGTGTAATTCTAGCAAGAGATCCATACAAAGCATGCAAATTAAAAGAAGAAGGTATAAGTAAACTCTTCTCTATTTAAATTTTAAGTTTAGGTAGAAGAAGAATGAGGGTGATTAAAGTATGTCCAAAACTTAACGTCAAACTCTGGACTGCTGAGAAGAGCCCATTCATATCTTTTTATAAAAGAATGTTTGTTCACATGCAATATTATTGTCTATTGTATATTACTTATTTTTTCAGAACTTTACAGCTGCCATTTCAGGCAAATGGTACCATTACTTCTATTTCTCTGTAAAAGAGCCATCCAAATTAAACAATATTTCTGCAGTGCATCATCAAATATGATACACTCATCATCTGTGATACACAAATGGAAATTTTGAACTTCAAGCTGTAAAAATATGCTCAAAAGTAATAAAGGTGGTGCAAATGAAAATCATCTGAGGGAAAAAAAAAAATTAGGTTTTGACTCATGTCCTTAGCCAAGCAAGGCAAAGCATTTAACCAAAGTAAGTTTTAGTGATCAACACACTAGATTAAAAATACACTTTTCTGTAAAATTTAAATGCTTGTATGTTCTTCTATATAATTTTTTTTCTATGGACAGGAGATAAATTTGAGGAAGTTTTATTTCACTGAGATCCAAATTCATCTCACTAACTGCAGGAATTTCTCTGGGGTGCCTAATTAGGAGGCACATCAACAAAGGTTGCCTATATAAGTCAATGCTGAGAGACAGCTTTAAAGGATAATTCAGTGTTGCTACTCTAAAATTGCCTCTTCTCATGCTCTATAGAACAGGGCTCCTAATCTCAGCTGGGTATTACAATTAGTTGAAATTAATTCTGGCCCCATCCCTAGGGTTCCTAGTGTAAAAAAAAGTCCTTTTTTCTTTCATTCTGAAAGAAAAAGAAACATTTTTTTTTAACTCACAAACCCAAGAAACACATAGGACAGATGCTCCTGTCTTTCACTTGGCCCTGCAGGCTTCTGAAAACCTATGGAAAATACCATTCTCACTGGTGTTATGGCTTCACAAAGTCATAACCACTGCCACTGCCTTAGACTGTATTCAGTATTCCCAGTAGACATTTCTAGCTATCTCGCTTGAACTTCAAATTCACCCCATTTCTAAGCCATTCCAGGCCCCAGGAAGGATCTTCAACAGTCTCAGGCTGAATAAAAAAGAACAGTGATGTGGCTCCCCACTGCAAACCTGCAGTGCTTTTGAACCGAGATGGAAAAAGTAAAACAGAGCCCAGAGTAACTCTCTACATGCATGATCCAGGATTCAGTGCACCCTGGAATCCTGAGGATTCACAGCTCTCACAAAGGTACTCTGCTTCTCTAAGTAACCTGGTTGTGAATTTGACACAGGAAGAACATAGAGTCATGAAATTAAAAAAAATTTAAAAAATTAAAAATCAGATCCACATATTTATATAACTTCTTCTCAGGGTACACTTGACCTTATTCAAGGGACACAAGCTCCATTAACCCAGCCTAGTTCAGTATTTTTCTATGAACCAGGTTAAAAAAATCCAGGCTAGTGACATGCCAACTAAGTAAGAGTCATTTATGAATACTAAGCGAGAATATTCAGCTTTCTAGGGTTCGGATGGGGATGGAGAAGAGACACAACTATATTTCCCAATACTTCTTTCCTTTAGAAACTTATTTTTTTTTCACCTAAACAATGCCTTGTTAAGGAAAAAACTGCTGGTTCATGCTCTCATACTGTTCTACACAATATATGAAAAACTAAAGGGAAGAATCAAGGAGGTGTTTTAGCTTGGTTTTACAGTCTAAATTCATATCTGTGTACTCTGGAAAGGCTGCAGTGACTAAAGAGTTTAGGAAATTGTGATATGAGAAAAAAGAAACAGGAAAAGGCAAACCCTACAGAAATAGAGATTGCATTGTCTAGTGTTCTTCAACCAGAGATTTTCAGGAATGACTAATGATTTGGGCTTTTACAGAGCCTGAATTGCCTATGTGGCTATTAATTTCCAGAAAGTGTTGAGTGTCTTTCCTCTGCAAATCAAGCCTCTTGAAACAGTATGTAGTTGGAAAACAAAAAAAAAGAAGGCATGGAAAACTTTCTTTAAATTATTTTTTAGAATATTTTTTTAAACACCCACTTAGCTACAATGCCCAAAAACACACTCGGAAAAAAATAGTGTCATTTGAAGTGATCAGATTATCTGCTATATAATTACAGTGCAATACATACCCCTGAGATATTCAAGCTGATTGTGAGGAAAATTAGAGATAATAATGTACTATATGAGACATGTAGAATTTAAAAATAGGCAGAAATAATGCCTCCAGACATTTTTTATTTGCTACACCAATACTACACTCTTAAAGTATTTTATACATTTACTAGAGATCAAACTTACCATGTTAGTGATTTGCCATAATCTAAACTATTTCAAAAAAGTGTTTTTTGAGAAATTTGTGGCCTCTTTTCCCAAGTGCAGACACCCTCCTGCAGTTATAGGTACAACCATATGTGAACCCTGCAGAAACTGATAGGTTTCATTTGCATTTAAGAGTTCATATAATTCGTATAACTATCAGGCCAAATGGGACTACACAGATTATTTCAAGGAAGCGTGTGTTTCGCTGTCTATAGGCTTAGGACCTTCCCATAACCTCCACAAACATGCAGCTATCCTAATATCTGAACATTTACTCCAATCCACTTGAAAATATACCACAGCACACCGAATTACTATATGCCATTACTCGTTTTTTGAGTTCCACAGGAATTTATTCCCAGCAAAATACGAGATGCAAGCAGCTGCCCACAAGGTTAAATCCCCTACCTCCAGCAGTTTTACAAAAGTTTTGCATGATGTATGTTCATTACACAAACCTAAGTGCCCACCAATCAAACTGCTATGAATGCCCCCAAACTGGTTATCTTTTTAGAAGATAAAATGTGCTGTTTATATAACTTATTAAAAATTGCACCCTTGCATTCCTTTTTCAGATAAAAAGTGTGAGGGCACTGCTTTATCACTTTAACTATGTGTTTCTTTGAACATATTTGTGCTTTAAAGTAAACACCAATGCTATTTTTTTACAACTACTAAAATCAAAACACATCTTTTCAAACTAATCTGTACAATGGTTGGGAAGAGCCTTTGATTCAGTACCGTAATTATAAACAGGCACTTAAGTCAGATGTACTAAAAGACCATCAGTCATTTAAAATCAAATTAACAGTTTGATTAATCAAACACCAGACTGTCAAGTCAGATAACATACCTGATGGCTTTGTTCAGTTACCAAAGAGGGTTTCCACTTAAAGCTCCATGGAATTCATCAGCAAAACAAATTTTACTCAAGCAGAAAACTTTGGGTTTCTTCAAACGTGCTCTATAGTATTACTGGTAAAATTCTCAGGACAAGCCAAATTCTGATTCAGCTTCATGTGTTCACATGGCAGGAATGGGCAGATAGATTTCCTGTCTTGCTGAGGTCCACTTTCCAGCCAGAAAAGTGGGATTCAGGAGGATGTGCATTAACAGCATCAGGTCATGCATATGTGGTATACCAATGTGGAAGAAAACCATTTAATTGATTTATTTCCAAAAGTTAGTGATTATTTATTAGAATATGCATGAGAGGCCAACGCATAGCATAGGAGACATTGCATGCATTTCACACCTGAATCTTCATCCTCTCCATTAGAGTATTTTCTTTTCCTACATATCACTGAAGATCAGTCTCCACAAATATTTGGAAAGACTCTCCACATTAGAGACAATATAACTGATGCAATTTTGTTAAAACCGCAAAATGCAAAAGGTCATGCTCTATCATTACAGTCCCAGAGTAGCAAAATGCACAGACAAGAATATAGAACCATAATGCAAGACACCACCCCTGTTTTCCAAAGAGCAGGGTATTCCTCTGTGCAACTGGGACCCAACAAACTCAAGAAATTGTCACTGAAGAATTGTTCTCTGAAGTGAAACAACTCATCATTGATCCTCTGTAAGTACAAACCACGGCAGCATATCTGGCAGGAGGTGTCTCCAGATGTGTTCTATTTGATTTATGAAGAAAAACCATGTTAGTCAAAACAGAAAGAAGGCACACATTTTGACTGACCAGAGAGGTCTCAAACAAAAAGAAAAAGCGATCTTTCTTCTGCAGTATCCAAATTTTGCTGGTGTTGGATAATCTTTCATAATTCGTTTTCAATCCCTTGGGTGTCACAAACAGCCTGTAAACAACTACGAAAGAAAAGCAGGAGAGAGAGAGAGAGAGAGAGAGAGAGAGAGAGAGAGAGAGAGAGAGAGAGAGAATTTCTCACTGTGTCAGCTCACCCACTATTGTCAGACACTGAAGATTGCACCTAAGACAATCACTCTGGGCTAGGAAGCAGCATCAACAAGCAGATGTGTGCTGCTGGGGATAGGCCTGCTTTCAAAAGCACCATGGCAAATGCATGTCCTCTGCAGTGTCTGATCCAGAGCCCATTTCCAGCATGGCAAGGAAGGATAAAATGGAAGCATGCCAAGTATACCAACATAAATCCTCTCAATTCAGAGCATACAATTAAAATTAACGGGAATAGGGACCAGCTCCAGATTAAATAGTGGCAAAGGAAAAACTTGAAGAAACAAACCCCATCACCTCATACACCAAAGACCTTTCTGTCATGATTCAGTATGGTGCCTGCATATATCTATGGATTTTTACACAAAGAAAAATCAAAAATGCCTCTTGTAAAAGGTGTTTTGAAAAACTGATAATTTCTTGGCTTCATTCCACAACTGCTTTTGATACTTGTCCATTTATGATTATGATTCAAGCTTTAAATGCCTCTATGCTTCCAGCCTAAAATACATATTATTTGCTAGTTGTATTCTAAATGACAGTGCTTTCAAGGTGTCTGCCTATGGGGCCATTTGGGGGCTGAACAGCCTAATTCAACTTCATGCATTTTAATGTTCAGTGCTGCCCATTGATGAGCTCTATTGAATGTGAGAGACCTAAAAATATGCAGAAAGTAATTGTCCAGTGGGATATTCCTCCCCCTTACCCTAATTACAAGAAAAACCGCTTAGACTTACTTGTTTTTAAAAAAAAAAATATGCAAGGAAAAAACTTCAACCCACTTCTTAAGTGTGTTAGGAATGAAGCAACGGTCATGGGTTATAAGAAATCTAAGGGCTTATGGTAAAAGCATTTCTCTTACTTACACTGGCATAAAGACAATTGGTTTCAAAGAAAACCTATAAGGGGTTTGCCAATTCATTACAGTATTTCTGCTTAAAAGAATTTCCCACACAGGTCAAAATGCAATGATATATGAACCACAATGTCTTCCGAGGTTTGGATCATGTGTGCCATGAAAATTATGGCTGCTTATCTAATCTCTGAAGTTTCCTTTCTTCCTTTTCCCTTCACAGTCTTGATCTCTCCCTCCACAGCCTAGTCTAAATTTATTACTACTCATACCAAACCTTCCTACTGTTTTTAAAATATCACAAGTAAATGCCACCAAGGTCTTTTTCTTCTTCTTCTAACCACAAATATCAGTCTGATAGCTGTTTCAGAGACCAAACCTCAGCAAAAGAGAGGTAGTAACCTATTGCAACACCAAGATTCAAAGCCTGTATGTGGTGGAGTGAGTTCTTCTTTCATATCCACAGATGTTTCCTCGGGATTGAATGAACAGGAATTCACCACCTCCATCCCACAGTCCCAGTGCAAAGACATGCCCTAGAGATTATAGATACTGCATACAAAAATTCACCTATGTATTTGCACAACTATATAGGCAATTTGGACTTTAAACTTTTTATTCAAACCCATTACATTGATACAGTTGTTGTTCCTTTTTAAAGCAAATACTTGATCTTCAAGCTAGATGGACCATCAGATACTGATGACTAATGAATGGCTATGTATTGTTCCACCTTTAATCCTCATTGATATTAATGGCGGCACAGTTTTCAGACTGGGGCACCTAATAGCAGCAATTTCTTACCTTCATGTTTGAAATATCTATCATACTCATGCAGGAAGATTTTAGAAGAAAGAAAATTTGATCAGTACTCTTCTCTGGGGAAAGCAATTTTAACAAAATACAAAGTTTTCATTAAATGCCATAGTTTCTAATAAACAACTGCTGCTGTATTTTTTTTTTATTTCCACTTTTTATTTCCATTTTTTTCCATTTTTTTTTAAATTTCCATTTTTACTTCTTCACTTCACTTGTTCTATACCTCTGCCATAAAACACTGATCTGTAGCACACATCAATACTAAAAAGCAAAATCATCTAAATATCAGGTTATAGTAATTTCTCAGAGTTTCTATGCCATGAAAACTTCAAGTTTTCTCCAAGTTAGAACAAAAATAGAAGCCTACATATTTTATCCTGAACAACAGAAAAATGCCATTTTCAACCAGCAATATAATACATAATTAAGAAACTTAATTTTCATGGCCTTGGATGAATATGAAAGTGCTCAAGATAGATATGGGCTTCATTTTTAGAAAATCTCAGAAACATAAAATAATGATAAAAACTCAGGGCTGAATTTCTAAATATTTGGGTTCCTTATTTTTCTTATATATTTTTTTACTAAAAAGAGAAACAAACATGTACAAATGAATAAAAAAAAATTTTCCCAAAAGTATAATCCCTATTCCACACCCTAATGGACACTGACACTCCATTGTCTTGGGACATATATGGAAAATTTCAATCTACAGATAATATAGGAAAGAACCCTTTAACATTAGCATCTTAGCCATGTGAAGACTCACACAATAAGTTTTTTATTGTCCTTCAGAATACCTTTCTGTGCACATAGACTCTGCTGGAATAACACAAGAACACTGCATTGTAAAATAATAATTTTGCTAAAAACTAAGAAATTTTACTCTATAACAGAATCCCTACATAGGAAGGCATTCTGGAATAAGTGTAATAAAACAGCTGATTTTCCTATAGATTGGCCAGTCAATTTACCCATTCCATAGAACAGGCCACTTTTAACTGGCATCCAGGCAAATTGCTACCACACCAACCCCTCCATTATCAATAAAAACAACAACACCTTACTCCATTTTTAGTACTATATTTTGGTCAAAGACTAAAGTCATGGAAAAAAAAATATAAATATTTACTATGTTTCATAATTTTCGTAATCATATTGACTTAAAGCATAAGCATATTAAATGAACACTAGAAGGGAAGACTTCAGGCAACAGGGTAAATTCATGTCCCTCATTTGCTGTGAGCAAAGATTACGCTCTTACAACATTCAGATAAAACCAATTCAAGTTGAATTAGTTCAACCTCTCAGTCTCAAGCATCTGATCAATAAAACAGAGCTTTAAAATCGTCAGAAAGACAGTGAACTTCTCCAGAAGGTCATCTCAGCTGAAATCTGCACTCAAATTCCATTTCCTTTAATCTGGCACATATAACACAGATATGTCATCTGGCACACTAATGTATATATTCCTCACTATTCACAAGAATTTGTAGGAGTCTGGACCATTTCCTACATAAATCTTAGGGGTGTAATAAAGAGAAGCCTTTCACAAAATGTCACTGTGATTCTAATTCCATTAAAAGATTTATTTCACCAGAAACTGTGTCCCTTCATATATATGCTTCTGAGACTTTTTTTTTTACCTTTTACATTAGTTTTAAATATAGGCTCATGCAATGTCACAGAATATTAACACTCAAAGGAAAAAACCAAACAAACAAAAATTAAAACCAAACAACGTCCCCAGAAAACAACAACAAAAAACCCAAAGTGTTATAGGAGGGGTTGTAACCAGCAAAATTCCAGAAAAAGGGGAGAAATGGGATTAATCTAATAGTTTTTTCATATTGGTACTTGCTGTATCTTTAGAACAAACATTTATGGAAATTAAATCAAGACTTTCTCAGACTTCCTGCTTCCTTTGTAACATTCTCTCTCTTTCTGGTCTACAAACTGCAGAACAGATGTAGCTCCCTTTTCGCTTACCACCTTCAGATCATGCTCTCCAAAGAGCATTTCAAGGAGAACTGCACCTAATTCAGTCAGTCCAGCAGACTTAAGGATCTGCACAGATCCACAGCAGACAAACCATTCCATACCGTTCTTTGTATTTTTAATTCTAGCAGGTACTTCTCAGCACTAATCAAAAGGACAGCTCAGTCACCTGCACACTCTAGCAGCATTGTTTTAAACATCTAAAAGGTCAATACCAATAAAAATACGTGCTCACACTGAAGAGTTCCTTTTTTGTCATCAGCTGCTCCACACATCTTGCTTCTGCCAAACACTGTGTAGTCTAAAACGAGGGACTGGAAACAGCTTAGCTACAGGCTCAACAAGTACAATGGAATTCACCCCTTTTTCCCACTTTTTGCTTGCTGCAATGTGAATAGCCATGGTTCAAGTAGCAATTGGGGTCACATCTGAATTCACTTGCCCCATTCCAGGGCAGTTTCCCCAACTGTGGGCCTGAGGAAGGCAACTTGACAATGTCAAATTCAGGCCTCTTTTCCTGTACACTCACCAAGAGACAAGAACATGGGGCCAGGCCTGCTTTCCTGACAGCAGAGATTCAGGAACGAGAGTGTATCACTTAAACAAAAGAATGAATTCTTTATTCCATTGCTAGCAGAACTCTAACTTACACTTTACAGCCTTACATAAATGTCTATGATCTGGAAAGAGAAGATGCATCTAAAGTAAACTGTATATCCCCTCAGAAAAACTGCCTTCTATCATCTCAGCTGAAAGCATGGGCATGTGTGCAATACAGCAACGCCTAAACACCCCCTGTAAACTAGTGACTCCTTGTGTCTAGCGCTTCAACCACAAATGCCAGGGGATATTGCTAAAAAGAATGTACTATTAAAAACAAACAAACAAATAAAAAGAAAACCAGAAAAATAAAAAGCAAAAACAGGCAAGGAGAATGAGAAAATATGCTTATTTCCAGATCATTCCTGTAAAAGTGAGGCACACACCTAGCACTGGAAGGGTGTACAAAGTACAACACCCATCAAGGTATCTCGTGTTGCCTAATCAGAAGGTTACAATTTCATTTTTACTTCAAATGCTTTCAGAATATGTGAACATATACCATTTCCTTCTTCTGGATAGGACTGTATATCCAGTGGATTTTCATATTTTTGGACAGCACAACATTCCTTGAAATTACTCCAAACCTGAATAACAGTGTTTTAGAATGAACTCCAGTCACAGTTTCATTCATCCTCAGTGATGATCCAGCCCTGGAAGGGGCTGAAAATCAAAAATACCCAGACCACAGGTATTCTTACATAAGGGTGGCTATGCCAGGTCAGACCAAAGGTCCATCTGGTTGGATGTCCTGGCTCTGACAGTGGCCAGTAGCAGATGCCTAAGGAAAAGTATAGAAGCCAAGCAAGCACGTTGTGATCCTTCCCCTTGTTACACTTCCAGCACCCTGCAGTTTCAGGGCTTCCTAAGCCAGAGGTTCTGACAGCAGTTTTATATGCTGAATTACAGGATTCAAATCCCCAGCCCTTTATTTTGTGCAACAACAGGAGAAAGAAATGTTTTGCAGTTAATTAATTCATGTTTTAAGCAAGACCTGGTTTTTTAGCCTCAACACAATTTAGGTGCCCCTGCTGCAAAATTACATTTGTTTAGGCACATTTCCATGTCACACATCTAGACACGAATTCCATCGATCTTCTCATTTCACTTGCTGTTTGAAGCTGCAAAGAATCCACAGTTTGTCCATAAGAGATGCCAAAAGCCTAGAAACTTACTACACACTGCTCACAGTGTGGGCTCAGATACATTATCAGCATAAAAAAAAAAAAGGCAAATTAGGCCACAGTAGGAGAACATATTTTTAATATTACAGTCTGCAGTTTGCATCTCTAATTTAATGCTGCTGTTTCCCAAAGTTATGCTGCATCATTCTAGGTTGCTGAATTGTAAAGATGACAGTGAGCAAAAATTTTTCAATTGACTGGGCAATGCAGATAGCCAGTGCTCTTCATGAATTCCAGAGAAACCTTCAGGGCCAAAGTGAATGAGATATTTTTAAATAATTCTTTGGGTATTCGATTTGATAAAAATTAGGTATGAATGTGTTCGGTGTATGAAATTTAGAAAGAAGGGAAATTTTAGGGCATTCTTCCAGAAGAACAGAAGGGAAAAACACTTAGCACCTGTAAGCAAATTGCATACACCCTCTGTAAATGCTTACTTCTCTTGGTCAAATACACACAACACACACACAAACATCACATAAATTATCATCTCAAGAAATCATTGCTTACTGAGGGGATTATCTGTGCCATTATGGCTTCTCTCTGGAGCTGATAGATATCTTTTACATCCTATCTACTGTTTACTCCAGCTACAGCAGAAATCTTGAAAGCAGATATCAAAGAATAGCAAAGAAATACAGTCAGCAAGGAAAAGTAAGTTGCAAAACTTCTAGTTTCATGGTGCATCTTCCCAAGATTCTGTTCAGCTGGAGCAACTATGTTTTGCTTAATTTAAAGTTTAATTTAAAGATGGTGAATCTCCCAACTAAGGATTAGGTAACTGATATTGAAGAACCTTGAGGGCAGTGAAATTTTAAGTTATGCTGGTTTTATGAAGTTACAGATTTTTCGGTTTAGGAATTAAAAAATCAGACAGCTCATATACATGAAAAGTTTTGACCTAGTCAGATAGAAGCAGAAAGGAAAAGAGCTAGCACCTGTTTACTTTACATTAAACAGAAATCTTTAATATTAGACAGGGTCAATTTCAACAGTTCCAGTACCCTGAGATTTTATAGTACCATTAAGTTGATGTGGACTTATCAGAGTTTACCCATTAAAATTACTTCCAAAAGAAGATGAGTTTCCACCTGGAAAGCTAACTTTGATAATAACCAGAGGATGTGCACGTGTAGACCACAAAACCAGTCACCAATGAACACTCTGGCTGCTCTGGCTGCTAGCTACCAAGTGGTAGGCACAGTAGAAAATTTTTCACAACTGCAATTAATCTCAAGATAATTCAGGCAGCATTTCCTTTAAGATGTTTACAGAGGGTCATTTTACATTGTCCAAAATAAGCAGCCTGCTAGCATTAGATATTTTCTTCATGCAAACTAAAAAATCCACAGCACAGCAGCATTTCAAAAGAACTACATAATAGTCAATTTTCATATCAGCAAATTGTTACCAAAAATTGCAAAAAAAAACCTAGCTGTTCTTTATGATGGATATTCACCGTGTTTGGCTCTCTTCTGCATTTCTTGGCTTGCTCAGGGGAATGAGCACTTTGACACCTTTTGGTCTCCATTATAATGCAAAGTATTTTGTTACTTGAGCAAACAAATTAAACATAGCAATTAACTGGGAAGAAGGTCTGTGATTCTTGATATCCTGAAGTGGAATTAAGTTAACACGGGCACTCATATAGCAAACATATTATTTATTACTGCTGGATGTTTATTCACCAATACTGCAGGGCTTCAGACCTTTTAAATTAAATTTACATGGACACTATCTAAATAGAGAATCAATGGTACATATGTCTGTAGTATTGGAGACATGTATGGTTTGCTAGACTGAATCAACAGGTACATTTTTAATTACCATTTTTTTCATTATATTTTTCAGAAAAATATATAAGAAGATAGGAAGAGTTTAAAGATACTGGGCTCATTTGTCAGCCTCAGGCTGATTAGAACATAAATTCCACACTGCAGCTAATAATTTTAAAATTCCACATTCAATTTCTAGAACTCTGGCAATCGCACCATGAATCCTAGGACAAAATTCATCTCATCCTGCTGATCTGTCATTTGCACTTCTGAGTAGGATCTTGCTGTACTGCTGGTCAAGCCAAGTTTAGGGAAAGGTTCTGTCTTAAATTTTTAATTTGATAGGTGGTACACTGTTATTCTGAGCCTCTAATGTAGGTCCTTTAATCATTTTACCCTGTTGGCTGCTCTTTTTCAAGAAGCTTTCTCTTTTTAACATGTTTTCCCTTTTTGAATTTAAATATTACTACACTATAAGGGGTTTTTTCTTCCACAGGACACAAACTTTAAATTTGTCCTGATCTCTTCAGTCTGAAAAGTAATAACATCTTGAAATACATTCTGTGCCATGTTGAGGATTATCCAGACAGCACTTCTATCTCCTTTTTTTTATTTACTTTTTACTATCACTAATAGAGGAAAGCTTTCCCGAAAATACCAAAGGTGGTACTTGTTAGTGGTGAAAATGCAAGCCTGAACTGCTTCTGATGCATTAGAAAAATTCCTGTGCCACTGAGTCAACCTCTGTGAGTGTCACAAACCACAAATCATAGGTTGCTGATTAATAAGGCTCATAAATATCTTTCATACTATGAGGTAATATTTTAAATAGAAAAAAACAAGAATTGCCTAAACTGCTTATAATCGTGATTTTACTGCATAATATTAAATTTCCTTATTTTTTGTATAAAAAAGACATAAACTTATTCCATCTTGCTTATATTTTAAGTATATACTAAGGATAGTTAAGTAAAATGCAGTTTCATATTCTGTTTCCAAGTCCACATCGGGTGGTAATTTTACAAGGTAGCAGCTAGAAGCTCAAAAAACTAAACAAATCAGAAAACTTGCCTAAAACGGAAACTTTCACTGCCACAACTTTGTTAAAAGGGGGAAAGAATTCTGCTAGACCAATAGAAATCCTGACATAACTGAAGTGGTATCACCCCCACCATCACCAACGAAATCCCCCTTTTGTAAACAACAGTCAAACTAAGGTCTGGCAAAAATTGTTCTCATTTGAAGCTGCAGTTATGGAATTTACAGTCTTAATTATGGAAATTTGTACATATAATACAACCAATAAACCTTGCATAGATAAAAACAGCTTTAGGCACATACATAAAATAGCAGTTAGCAGAACAGGGTTTCCTAAACACAAGCAAAGCAAAGACTAATGCTGGCTTAGCACCAGATCCGAGGTCTGTGTGCATGAACACAAGCATCAACACAATCTGTATCACACTGACTATTACTCCAAATTGATTTTGAGAAATACTGGAAAACCTAACTTTAAAAATCAAAGGCAGGTAACTACATTTTCAGAAATGTATGGTGTTTAAATTTAATTAAACATGAAATTTACACTGTTTGGAACAGACCTACAGTTGTGTATCTAAGCTAAAAAATAAATAAGCCAGAGTAGCACATATATTATTTAGTTTGTATTAAGTCTTTCACCTTTGAAAGTGTAACGGTATATAGGACTGCCTTAAAAATACTGGCCCCATGTTATTGTTTAACTGGTTATCAGTAGAACCTACCACTGTTGATATGTAAAGGCTAGATTTTGAGGAAAATTCAGCATTCAACATTTAGACACCTAAGTCAGCAGACAAACTTCATCCCTATTTTGGCAGTGAAATGTATTGATTAGATTTCCAAGAATTAAATCCTCCACAGTGTCAGGCATTCTGGCTCTGCAGCAGTGAAGCATTTCAGCACATTTAATTTAAACATGTAAACTGTCCCATGGAAATCATTGGGTCATTTGCACACTTAAAAAGCCCTCACAAAATCCATTTTGCTGCTGGCTCAGGGCCACGGTTTTCAGCAGCTCACAGGAGTGACCTCAAAAGTAGCAATGAGGCCTGGGCACATTTGAAAACTTTCCATAGATACTGAGCCTTGATAAAATTAAAGAAAGTTTGTTCCCATTTGTCTGAGAGTTTGCCAGTAGTTGTGGACTTGCTCTCTTGCTTCTCTCTGGAATGGAAAGAATGTATGAATCCTGTTTTATTGAACAGAAAGGGGGAGAAGATCAACACCAAAGGCAAATATAATTATCTTGAATTCTGCATCTGCCCTTCCATTAAGCACTATAGACCTAAGCTCTGTGAGCACCTTCAGAATCCCTGTTGCCATGTTTACTTCCTTTTATTCTTTTACCTTCTTGTTCACTGATGTCCGTCATACATGGACACCTGCAAAACAGTTGAAAGCATTCCCTGGCAAGCATTCCCACTGAATTTCTTTTCTCATTGGTTTTAGTTCAGTTTTGGCTTTTTCACAATCTTGGGCTTTGGCTTCTTATTGTTTCTGTGACCGCTGCATAAAGACGGGGGTCACCATTCTTTCCATTTAGAATGAGTGAAAAGTGATTATTGCTGGTGAAGAGCAGCTGGAAAGATGCCACCTTTAATAAACACAAAATAAAATGCTGCACAGAAATTGCCCTAAGGGCTGTCATAGCATCAGTGTGAGCTATCAGTCATAGCTGGATTGGGGATCACTCTGCAGATTGGAGAAGGCAGCTGCTGCTGACTGAGCGAGCTGTTGCCCACTCCTGTGCTACAGGACCCTTCTCCTCCTCTCAGGCCCCCACGGCCGCAGGAATTCTGCAGCCATGGGAGTACTCCTGCCCTGCATGAGCCACATGAGCCATCCCATCTGGCTTCATAGCCAAGTCAGCAGCACTGAAACAGCATTTGCAACTACTTCTGTGGAACATCTTTTGTTTCTATGAAGCTGACAGCCTCCCAACTGCGGCTCTTCTCTGGTTAACTGTGAGCACTGCTCGGGGATACCAAGATGATACTGTCAGTTCCAGCATTTCATCTGATGGCATCTCTCTGCTACCATGTGCAAAACTTCACACAGCCTTTTATCCCAAGTCTCTGCTTTTACACACACATTTACAGCTGTTAAAATTGCCAGCATTCTTCACCAAAAGGACATTAACTGCTATGAATTTATCACTTTTACCGAAAGCTTTATGGATAAAGGGAATTAAAACTGTTCTTCAAAATGATGCACATTTTTGTAATGCGTAGTAAACATCACACTAAAAGGAGTAAAAAAAAAAGAGCATTCCATGCAGCCAACAGCTGCCAAGTATCAAAGACTTAATTTCAACATTATGTCAAAACCCATGATGCTTTAAGGTTCATCAAAACATAAGTATGTCTCCAAGGCAGATGTCTTGACTCCGGAGGGTGTTGAATGGCTGGATTATAAAAAAGCTACCAAAAAAAAAAAAGTTAAAAAAAAAGAAAAAGTAAAAAAGTGTCCATGCATCTAAAATTTTTGAGAAAGAAAAAGCCTCCTTACAAACACAGCAATACCAGTTACCCTTACTTTTGTCTACAATTCCATTTTATCATCTGCATTTACTATATCTGGCACTCTGTTTCTCAGCTGCTAAGGTCTTTGTGATTTCTGCTTGCTCTCCAGTTCTAAGCAATTGTTTCTGCTTTCTACTGGCATTTTTCCTTACTTTTCTTTATGTAAGTCTTATTTATTTTTACATATGTTACAATATACCTTAATAAACCCTGCAAGAACATACCAGGCTAAAAATACCTGAAAACTTAAAAAAAAAATTATTTAAACAGAAAACCAAATTGCATTTAGTCTAACTTTGGTCCAAGATAACGTTACCAAGTATACTGATTCACAGAATCTGAGTATACCTGTGGTCTAAAGCTAAACAATGACAAAAGCAGTGTTCTCCAGAACACACCGAGATTTGGTCATGTGCAGGGCTGGGAGCTGGGCTTCAAAGATCCTCCTGCATTCTCTCTAACTCAGGAAATTCTATGATCTGTGATCTCAAATAGCTGAACTCTTCAATTCCTGTGGCATTAACTTGGACTCAGGACCACTTAAAATGGTTTAAAAATCCAGTAGCAGAAGTGTTAAAGATATAAAAGACGTATCAATTGTAGAAAGATATATAAAACCAGATCAGACTGGATTTATGAACCAAATTACATCAAAACATCTTGTTAACCTCAAGGTTCTAGGGAAGTAGCCACTGACATGAAGAACTATAGTAGCAGCAGCAATCTAGACTCTCAGAAAGCCTCTGACAATCTTTCACGTGATGGATCAGTGCAGATGGTATTAAACAGCAGCTATCCTAAGGAAAATTTTGAGGCCGGATAAAGAAAATCATAATAAGTTTATAGACAGAAAGAGGAAAATTAGAATTTAAGCCATCCATTCATCATAATATGACAAAAATTGTTTTACGTGGGATTTAGATCAGAAAGCTATTCTTCATAGTTTGATTAACAATTTACAGAACGAATTAAAAGATTAACCCATCTATTGTCATCAGCATCAGAGATTAGGAAATGGTTAAAGTTAGAAAAAATATTTATATTTAGATTAAAATATAAACTCAAGGTGATATGGGAATTTTAAGCTCCATATGTACAATGATGCAAGCAAAAAGTAACTCCTTAATTAAATATAGGTAAAATAAGAGGAAAACATGATAAAGGAGAACATGATCTAAATAGGTATGATCACGGTTTTTACTTCATCTAACACAAAGCAGGAATTTAAATGTATTTTGCTTTTCTCTGAAAGGTTCTTTTGTAGGAGAGAAATCCTCATGGACTTCTAGAGGAGTTTCACCACTATTTTCAACAGGATTTTACGAGAAGTGTGTGACATTGTTGGTTCTATAAAAATAAAGGAAATGTCACATGGGTAAGTGATAAAGTTTGATGCAACAGGAAAGTTTTCCACCTGAGAGAAGACCAGGGCAAATGCAGACAAGGTGAGTAAATTTACCCTGATGAATTTGCTTGACTAATTTAATAGTTTACTTTCTGTAAATTAACCGAAGTCAGCTGCATCAGCTGCAAATGGGCCTGTCTCCTCCTCCTTTGAGTGCAGAAATGAATGGCTATCACCTTCTGGATTGGCTGTAGAAGGTCAATAGATCATTTAGATGAGTTTCATAGTTTTTGAAATGAAGATGCTCACTCCTTGACTCTCAAAGATGAAAATGCCCAACAGGTCATTGAATTATAACTGGGGCTTTTAACTGTATTGGTTGTGCTGCTGAAAGACATGTCCCTATTTACTGGGGAGATGGGGAGCCTGGAGAGCGATTGTCTTTGAAATCTATCACCTTGATGTATATCCTCATAGATAGAGGAAAAAAAAAACCCAAAACATTTCATACAAAAAAACAACAGATTTCCTCAGAAGATGCAGTTCACTGCTACCTTACACCATGCAGTCCTCAGGTGACAGTCACTCAGTCTTCACACCATGTTAGACCCTTCTGTTTGAATTAGGTCTTCAGCTTGTAAATTCTACCAGATTTAGGTAAGGAATCAAGACATCATTGCCTCAACTTCCATCACATCTTTAGTAGGAGTAGAAGTTTCCTCAGTTTACTGACACCACAACTCACTGTTCAGCATATCTGTGTAAAACTGCTACCAACTGCAGGGCACTGCCTTTGTCTTTTGCTTCTTTACTCTCATTAATTATCTCTTTTGGTTTCATCTTGTCTGCCTGTCTTAGGTTCTCTATTTCTTTATATGTGAGAACTTTCCTTCATATGTACCTTCATTCTCCTTACACACACTCACTTGTCCCATTTGAGGTACCACATACTAGATAAAAGTTTAGGTGGAGCGGAAAATTCTTGGAATTTTGGAGTCCACACTAAAATAAAATTGAAAGCAGGGCAGAAATCACTCTTTGGTGATTTTCAAACAGTACATTCAAACAGTAATATTTTTCCAGAAGGGAAATTTCATTATGTCTTAGAGGCTACAAAAATATATCAATCAGAACTTAAGTCTGAATATCACCTTCTATGCAGGTAGAGGTCTTGGTGGTCCTGGTCCTGATTCATCCCCCAGTAGCCTCTCATCTCAGGAGCCTTCTGCTATCACAGAGAGTCACAGATAGATATTAGACATGCTGGCTTGTTTTCTGTGTAATGCTGATCCACAGGTGTCTAACTGCAGAGGGAGGAGTAAGGAGAATATTCTTATCAGTGATTCCTCAGTCCGGTGCTGGAATTAGCTGCAATGAGCCCAAGTTACAGCATTTCTCCTAAAACACCTACTAGCAAACAATGTAACTTCAGGAAAAGCTTAATGTTAACATTATTGACTTCCCTAGAGCTTGCTTATGCTTCTACTGGGATGAAAGGAGCATATAAAATTTCAGTGTCTATTACAAACAACTAGGAATAACCAAGAGTATAGGGAGATAATGGAATAAATATATAGGCACACACAATTATTCAGAAAGAATTCTGGAATGGCTGTTCTTGACTAGCTCAATGTATAGTCAAGCCCTCAGTCAAGATGTTTGCCTAGGTCAGGGTGACTTAGAAATGGTTTGTAACAGAGAAATCCCATATTGCCAGCTATCAGCTTTGGTCTGCTGACTCACCCTCTGCAGGTTCTCACCTGTCAATAGGAGTTACCTACTCTCTCCTCTGGTATGCTTTGGCACAATTTATAAAGCTATATGAGATAAAGTGGTCATATCAATCTATAAAAGTCTAGATTAATTCAGAACAGGAAAAAAGTACAAATTAGTAACTTTAGTTACTTGAGGCTATCTAAAACTTAATCTATCCTTCATGGGATATTCTGCCTTAAACAGAAAGAGCAGTTGCTCCACATTAATTCAACCTCTATTTGACAGTCCACTCCAAAACTCCTGTGGACAGGCTCATTCAAGAATGAGAAAGAGCATGTGGTGTGGGAAGAGGTTCCTTGACACTTCCAAAATCTACACAGGACCTCTGAAAAAAGACAAAACTGGAAGTATTGTTACAGATGATCTACCAATAGATTACGAGCAAAGAAAGTCAGAAAAAACTGATTTTTAAAAAATTGGAAGGGTAAGGAAATGATAGCATTGTGAACAGAGGAATGAATTTCCAGATAAAAGAGGAAAAATTAAGCATTATTAGTATATGTGAGCACAATAAAAATGGATAACATGAGCAGTGTTCAGTACATTTGAGGAGCATCCATCACTGCAGCATGCACAAAAACCACTTTGCCTTTTTAGGAGTCACTGGAGATTTTGGATTGGTCGTAAGTTTCCTCTGCCATATCAGCTATGGACTACTCTGGTGTTCTTTCACTCTTCACCACAAGGTGTGATTGTGACATTCACTCTGCTTTCAGCGGGGGTTTGTACTAGATGTGTGCCAGAGGTCTTTTATAACCTAAATTATCCCATGCTTCTAGAATGACTTTTAAGACTCAAAATTTCACCAGTTTACTAGGTTGGAAAGTTTATCTTGCTGCCCCAGAAACTAAACGCTCCTTGGACCAGGTTCTCTGCTGGGTTATTGTAATGCACTGCCCCAAGGAATCCAATCTCCTTGATAAAGGACAGTCACACCTCCATTGCCCAGAAGGAACAACCAGACTCCTAAGAATGCTAACCATGGCTGTGACAGGAAAAACCCTTGGAACACGTGGAGTCCAATACAGCATAGAACTTCCCACCTAAAGGATTTGTTTCAGGGACAGAAGTTTTTGTGAAAATTATGCTTCTCAGTAAATGCCAGACCATCCTTCCTGTGAGGGTGCACTATTCTGTTTTGGTGCAAAAAAGGCTTCCAGATCACCTATTCTTCTCAAGGAAAAATGGTTATGGAGAGTTGCTGCTATGTGAACACAGTCCATGCTCATTATGAAAGGTTAACCACAATAAAACTCTGTACACAGGTATTATTATTCTGCTCTTTTTCACTTTTAATATCAGACACTATGCAAGACATATTCCTCCTGGCAGAAATGAACCTCTTTTGCAAGAAGGAATAAAAGATAAAAAATATTAAGAATATTTTGAAAAATATGTACATTTGCTTTCTAATTCTAATCTCACTACATAGTAGCCCTTACAATGTGTTCCTAGAATCATTTGGGTTAGGAAAGGTTTCAATGGGACTTCAAGGACTACCTAAATCCAAGCATCCTGCAGCATAATTTCACTAAACCTATGGCATCCCTGATAGATAAGTATCTCGTTGAGTCTTGCATATTCCAGTGGGAATATCATATCTTTAGATTGCAGCATGCAGTGACATCCACAGCACTTTATTAGCCCACTGCACTATTTCATTTTCTGCTCTCAAAGCAATAAACACTCCTCAGACAAGAAAGGGACAGTGCCATCCGCAGCAACTTTCATAGGAAGAGCACTCATTCAGATTAAATGACAGGGTATGACTGATGAGTGATTTAAATTAATAACACTCTCAGGGGGCAGAAGCTACTGCCCCAGGAACCTGTCTTCCTATGATGAAATACATTCCAATATTACCCATAATTTTAATAAGAGTTGTTTACTAGACTGCTAGAAACATTGGATTAATATTAGGAATGTTTTAATTCCAATCCTCATAGAAATTATTTTTACCCCTCAAGAGTGGTAAAAATGCCCAACAAAGGCTCAGCTGCTATTTGCAATTTGCAGATTGTGAGAGAATAGATGTTGCAAGGTGTTTAGTAGGTGAACTTCAGTGAGCATCATTAAGATGGAGCAATTGGTAGAGATCCAAACAAAAAAAGGCTGTTGCTCTGAGACAACTTCTTTTTTTGGCTTCCAATACAGGAGAAAACACATGGGAAGGAAAAAAATAAAATGAAAGGCTTTACCTTCATGGTACACAACAGTCCTTGCTAATTCTTAGATCTTTCTTCTGTGCTTCCTAATAACATGAGCCGTGAGTGTTTGCTCTAACACTTAGATCAGCTCTGCAAATACATGGTGAATTAGCAAGAAGAATTCAAGGACATTTATCACAATAAATATATATCATATATACCACTCAAACCCCTGAAATTGTTTCAATGTCATGACATTTGGAAATATAATTACTCAATAAAAAAAAATGTTAAAATTATGCCCTGGCCCATTCTAAAGAAAAGGAAATAAACTAAAGTTTAAGGTATTCTTTTGGTGATTTGGGCTTTTTCCTCCCTCATTTGACCAAATCCTTGGGCAAGGAGCTTATTTGCTAAGCTGAAAAGCAGCAGAGAGTTTGCAAGCAGGAAACTCTATTAATATTTAACTTGGACTAGAATTCCCCATGTATTGGTGGAATCAATGCACAATGACTTCAAGAGTTGGTAGTGACAATATCTACCTGGAAAAATACCTCTGAAAAATCTTATAGTGACCATTTGTCATAACACAATTTAAATATCTGCCTTTCCAAGTTTAAGCTAATACTTCTGGTATCTGAAAAAAATGAAGCATTTCTGGTAAATTCTTTTTACATGCTTTTTATTACTTACAAACCTTTATGAGGTTAATTTTCCTTTGACAAGACTGAATTTTGCTTTTCTTCTTGAGTACTTAATGCACAATAATGTTGCTATTCTAACATTGCAAAATCTGTAAAGTAAAATATGTAAAATAATGTTATTTTTAAATGAGGGAAACTAAAGCAGAAGGAAAAAACAAAATGTTGGGATATTTTTTAAAGACTCAACCAGGTATTTCTCAAATTCCACAAAGGTAGTCGTACCAGCATATTTTTACAAAATGCATTTTCTAAAAACCTTCTCAGTCCTTTAGTCAGTAACGAAATAAAAATGTGGGAGATAAGCATTACCTGAAACCTCACCAAGGTGACCAGCTCTCTCTTCTATCATCAGTCACCATGACCAACTCCCAAGTCATGATACAAGGCTAGATTTCATCCTGCTTTTTCATGAAAGCCAAATATGTCCCTGCTTTTAATGAAATTAATAAAACCTTGATATTCTTAGCAAGAAAGATAACTCTGTCCTACATCACCATGCTTCAACATACCTATCCATAAATAAACAGATAGAGAACTAAAGAATTCAATTAAGTTTTCATTTCTCTCAGTCAACTGCAGATCACAGAGGGAGCACCAATGACAGCAAAGACAGATGATGAAAACCTGATCAATTGCTATCACTTCAATTTAGATAAAAAGTCACTCACTTTTCAGCTCTGCTTGGTTCTCAGAAGAGATTAGATTAAAACTAAATCAAGAGAAAAATAAAAAATCTAAACAACAGCCAAAGAAAACCTTTTCCAGCTCTTGTAAATGTCCTCAGTTAATCCTACTGTGTAAAGTCAGGCTACCAGCAATGGCTAAAAGCAAATTCCAGAAAGTTAGTCCTTTGAAAGTTATCAGTACTGTTCAGCCTTCAGAGAAAAGGAGCATGGAAAGTTAAACTACCTGTTTGCTTGTCTCCTTCTATGCTGGATTTTGGACTATATTAGAAAACTCTAGAACACGACTGGGGCAACCATTACAAATTCTTGTGTCTGTATCCCCCACCATCAGGTACCATCATGTTATGTGTGATTCCTGGAAGTTCTGGTGGTTTTCAATTGTTATAAAGCCACTGCAGAAGTTTGCTAAGATCTATCACATCCTGATTTATTTCAGTTTTGGGAAAATATAGATAAAGCACTGAGATGCAAGATCAGCAACTGACACTTTAATTTGTATTGGATAACAGTTTTGCAAGTGGCTTCATAAAGCAAAATATAAAGAACATGAATTTAGCTCATTACAAAGGGAGCACAAGTAAAGGGAGTAGACATTTATTTCACCACCACAAGGCTGTCATCGCATATAAGAATTTACAAAACAACAGAAGTAAAAAATCTTGACTTTATTTAGAAAGAAAACACACGCTGTATTTAAAAACTGAGGAATTAAACTTGGTTCATCCTACCAAATTCTGTGTACAGCAGCAGTTCAAATATGAATAGCATATCTCAGCAGGAAGAATTAGCACCAAAGAAAACATTTTAATGAGAACAATATTAATCCCAGATTTTATCTTTCTTCTGTCAACATTTGTCACCAGTACAAAATACACAGTCACTTAACACATTGTCTGGTGATGCCCAGCCCTGTGGCTGAACACACACCAAGGCCTTGAGCTGTTTGGAACCAAGTGTGCTGCCAGCATGTGACCTGGCACTCCACAGGGAGAGCCCCATGGACATGGATACATCCTGGCTCATGGCTGAATCACACAGCTGGGCTTACCCACCCCACCTTGGGGTTTGCTGTGCACCCCACACCTGGACAGAGCTGCCCTAGGAGTGCAGCAAGGAGGAGTTGCAGGCGCTCGGGACGGGTTGTGCATTGGCATCCAAAGCTGAGGGGCCCTAGGAGAGCACAGGGAGCACAGAGTGGATCACAGATTGTGTCAACTACTCTGCCACGCTGCACCAGGGCTTCTATTGCCACCTCCATAATCCTTTGCTTAAATTCACTTTTCTAGCTGTTGACAATCAGCATCATACAAGAGAAAGAGAATTTTGCAGTAACAAAGAAGGACTAAAATTTTTAAAGTATCATAAAATATTGCTCTTCTTTGAGAAAAATGGTGTATGACTTGGCCAAATTACCTCATAAGGTTCCATGTTGGCTCAGCAATGAAGACATAGATGGAATACCGAATCAGAAAAATCTGAATGCTTTTCTGCCTCTGCTGCTAGCATAAAACTGGTTTTCCTTCAAGCTTTCTATTATTTAATTCATGCAGGACCACTATCTTGGTCAGCTAGGGGTTTTTTGAGAGTAGCTAAAGAGAGGCAGAGATTGGCGAGCACCAAGCACAACACAACAAGTGAAAGTGCTGGCTGTGCACTTGGATATGTACAGGGAAGAAAAATGGGATAGAAAATCCACTCTAGACACAGCAACAAAACAGTGGCATCCTAAAGATCCACCAGACAGAAAGAGGTTTCAAGGTTGAATGGCAGATTCCTCCACCTCCCATAGAAGCCATATTTGCCAAACAATTCAGAAATCCTATCCTGAATATTGAGTCAGCTCATTCAAAATTCCTCTTCCTCACTCTACGCTGGCTTAGCCAGCTTTCATCAACCATTTGTCTCTCCAGTTCCACATAAACCATCAATTACTATTAACATTGTTAATAAGTCTTCTATCAGGACAATAAAGTCCAAATCTTAGTTCAGGACTGCGAAATTTCCTGCAAAAAGTTGGTTGTGCTTGGTTGCACAATATCCAAGCCTTGCATCTCTCTCCATGGGATCATTTCTACACAGAAGTTACCTTGGCATGATGACCAGTGGTGGTCACAAAAGCAAACAGAAGAGGAAGTCCAAAAATTTTTTGCAGGATATCCCTGGGAAGACCTGACAGATGCAAGTCTTTATGTGTTTTTAGTAGGTATTATTTTTATACTCATAAAGTTTCACTTAGCATAGCCAACAATTCAACACCTGACACGAGGCACAGCAGAAGTTGTCTGTCTGACATGCAGCATACCGGCGAAAAGAGATTGAAGTCAACCAGTCACAAGTTTGGACAGGTCTTAAATTTCCCAATGGTACAGACACTTGCAAAAGCACTATTTGGCTGTGAGTTTTTTGTTGATGGTGGTTTGCATATTCTTGTATTCATTATTAGTCAACTACTACAAGAACATGGAATAGCTACAGTGAGTAGCATTTCTCCAACAAGGCCAGCAAAGGGGAAGACTAGATCCTATGGTTAAACTTCCACTGACATATAGTGCCAGAAAATACCAGTTTAGGAAACTGAAGACTGCCTCTTTTTTTTATTACTTTTAGGAAACCATTGCTTTTTTTATTAAACAACACTTCTCACTGAAAAATGCTTAATGTCCACTTAATTCCAATAATTGCTGGCATTATGTTTCAAGATTTAACTGTACTGCACAATTCCATGGCTACTAGAGAAAAACAAGGAAAAAACAAAAATATAAAAATCATAGCACACATCAATATAAATACTCATTTGGAAGTGAAATAATGAATTGTTATTTTGGCAAAGCACAGTAAGCCTACCCTCAAAGCAAAAGGGACACCTATCAGTTATATTCTCATTGTTTCCATTCCAGAGGAAGACTGGAGAATTACTACTCTAGCAAAAAACAGAAGCAGCAATACTTCCCCTAAACAAAATTTATTATTTTACCCAACCCTATACATGCAGCACCCCATCTTCAAACTAAATTTTCTCCCTTTCCTCTTCTATCTCCTCCACAGACACATGGGAGGGATGAAATTTATGTGCAGGCTTCACCATAACCAACAGTTTCCACATTTATGAAGACCCAGAAGCTAATGTAAGCTTATTGCTGAGATGACAGTTGTGCCTAAGCAGAGGAAACACGGGGGGTAAAAGGAAAAGAGAAAGAAAAAGGATGAAACAGAACACCTGAATTAGAAAGCCTAGCTCAATTGGAGCTTTTTAGATCTTCTGAAAAGAGCAAATGAAGACAGAATATAGGCAAAGTAAGCCTTGCCTAAACTAATGCTGCTCAGAGGATATGTTTTAGCAGACCTGTGACACCTTCACTTTTTACAGCAGTGAAGGAAAGGGTGCACACATCACAGTGTGATTTTGCGTTATGAGGAACATCTACCACATAAAACCAGTATTGCTTCATTGTGTGACTATATGTGGAATTCTAGCGTTTGATTGATTAGTGTGGGTTTTCTGGCTCACCCACTGATTTGAACAATCCATTTGTTAATACAGTGAAACACACTTTCACGATTATAAATTGTTTAACAAGTCTCAACAAACAAGTCCCTTGGTGGTCCTGAAGTTTCTTAAAAGCAGATGGATGAGGTACAATTTTATAGATTCTCTTTCCTATTTGTGAAAAGCTGCTAAGGTCGGAAATAGGCTTTAGTGCAAACAAGGGGCATTGTCAAGACAATAAAGAGACAACTGCCTGTGTTAGCACAACAATTAATTTATTTGCAGAGAACCACTCAGTCTATTTGTTACCAGAAATGTGCTAATTATTCCTGCTAATTACATGCAAAACCTTCATTATCACCTATATGAGGAAGAGGACACCTCAGGTTTCAGTGACAAATTAATTACTGTGTTTTCCTTCTGAATGTACTTCTTGACAGTCCCTGTTATCTGAAAAATAAATTGGCTAGCAAGAAGCTTGCCTCTCAGAGACATTCTGCAAACTAAAAGCAAACATACAAATATCATATCACTACTGCTGTTTTTTCAGGCAGGTATATTCTGAAGCTCTCAGAACTTCTATATAAATTTACAAGCTCTTAATCCCAATAAAATGTATCATGCACTGCTAAATTCCACCATGTAGCTGCTTACAGAACCCTTTACACAACTATAAAACAATGGATGAGACAGCAGGCATTAGGTTTTTAAAATACAACAAATAAACCCAATGGTAAACTACATGTCAGTAAAATATTGACATCATTTCAGGGAATAAATATTATTTAAAATGCATAACTGAAGTGAAAAGGGGCTGAATCACTCAGTCTTGCATCATCACCATTCTAATTCAACATACTGCTACCAATTCTTTGCAATGCATGTCAGGGGCAGGAGAAGCCTCATGCTAAAGGGTGAGGAAGAGGAGGCAAGCAGAATGAAAGTCTTGGTTTGAAAGGTAGCAAACATGGTGAGTAAAAGAGTTGCAGCACAATAAATCTGGCAGAGGATTGAATGGAGAGGCCGCAGTGCATACTCAGCACACAAGATAAATTGACTATTCAAAAAATCTATTTAAATCTCTTAAATTTTGCATAGAACCTGTCAGGTAAGTTTCAGCCATTCCTGTATGACACCTTGCCAACAGCCTGCCTCCACGTTCATCAAAAGTTGCTCAGGTAAGTTGTGCTCACCGTGCACCCTGCTCATAGTCACCCAAAGCCTCCTCAGTTTCTGTGTTTGATACAGCAGAATATCAATACCTTAACAATTCAGAGTATCAGCAGCACATGAGCATAAACGGGCACATGAACATGATCCTACAATTCCGGAATGTGGATTTGCAAACACAACTTTAGCAGCAGCTGCAATATGACATTGTACAAAACAACAGCTAATTCAAGGCTGGATACAAATTGTGTGGTCTTGGCAATGTGTCAGGGATGGGAGAGAGTATCTCAGACAGGGCCACTAAAACGTTAGAAATAGTTTCATAAGGAACCAGGTGATAAATGCTGTGTCCAGTTCTGGGCCCCTCAGTTTGGGAAGGATGTTGAGAGCCTTGAGCTCATCCAGAGGAGGCTACGAGGCTGGTGAGGGGCTGGGAACATGAGCCCTGTGAGGAACGACTGAGGGAGCTGGGGTTGTTTAGCCTGGAGAAGAGGAGACTCAGGGGTGACCTTATCACTGTCTACAACTCCCTGAAGGGTGGTTGTGGTCAGGTGGAGGTTGGGCATTTTCTCCAGGCAGCAACTGACAGAACGAGGGGACACAGTCTCAAGCTGCGCCAAGGGAAATATAGGTTTGATATTAGGAAGAGGTTTTTTACAGAAAGAATGATCAAGTACTGGAATTGTCTGCCCAGGGAGGTGGTGGAGTCACCATGCCTGGACGTATTTAAAAAAGACTGGATACAGCACTGGGTGCCATAGTTATTTGAGGTGTTAGGGCATGGGTTGGACTCGATGATCTTGAAAGTCTCTTCCAACCTAGTCATTCTGTGATTCTGTGGTTCTATAACTAACATACATACAAAGTCATACTTCAACAGCCATGCCACCTTATGAAGATAAAGGAGGAGTGGAGGAGTGGATTCAGACTCTGGATGTCTCTAAGACTCAGCTCCACCTCTCCAGACCATCAGCACAGAAGGGCAGTGCCCAGGAGCTGCCTGGCCTTAGAGGCCAAGAGAGTTCATCCATGAGTCACTGGACCTATGCCCTTCCTTCACTGTAATCAGGGTATCACTTGTCATGCAGCATGCTCTTCTACTCAAAACATAAGATACTTAATTTTTTACTTGCATATGTAGCCCAATTTTCAGACCCCTGTGTTTAGTCCATCAAGCAGTCCAGATAAGCCTCTAGTTCACCTGAGTAACCATGTTGGTGCTTTCTGCAATGTTGTCTCTCTGAGGCAGGAAATCCCCAGAAATAACTACATGGCAACTTCATTATTCTTCAAGTCTATCTTCCTCCTCTCCTCTCACTTGAAGCCTTCAAAAACCTCAGTAACAATATTCTAATAATGAGCTCAGCTTCCATGCCCTGTACTACTGAATACAGTTTCCACCTGTGTACCTTGGTTTGTCTCTTATGTCAGAAGGCAAGTTCGCCAAAACAAGAGACGTATCTTTTGTGTATTCTTGTTGTAGTTAGCATGTCTTAAACACAACTCAGCTATAATTATTAACAGAAGTAGCAGTAGTAGCAATAGAGGTGGTAGTAGTAGAAGTATGAGGAGGAAGCATAGTGTAAGTTTTCAAATCAGAAATGCAGCAAAACTCAACGTTTGGAGACCAACACTACCTTCTCATAAAAAAAAAAAAAAACACAAAACAAAAACAAAAAAATCAAGGGAAAACACTTTAATGACAAACCAGCAAAGAGAACATGCAAACTCCCATTTAACCACAACTGTATGTACTTATAATTTTTATTTTAATTTTAGCCTATAGTCCTGACTGAGGCTCTGGCATACATGCATTGTCTTTGTGTCCTCTAACTCAACATCTACCTTCATTCAAATAAATCAAAAAGAAAACAAGTGGATGAAAAGGAGTGCTGTACTCCATATGAGTGCAGTAAGTTGGGATTTTTAAGTCATGTAAAAGATAGTGCATGGTTTTATTTCCCAAAAACAGTAAGTCATAAAATTATGCCAAAAGCTCAGTCCCCACCAACAGCATAGAATCTGCTTTATTGACAGGTATTAGTCCAATCCATGAGGATAATAAACAAAACTTTTTACATATAAAAATTTCTAACCTCCAAATCCCAGGTTAATACCAGGATTTTTGTTCCAAAGGATGGGAAGGGTTCCTTAGCATAAGCAAAAAAATCACATCCCCGAAATTTTTAGCACACTTTTTTTTTTAAGCACTATATCACTCTATATGACTGAAAACCTTAAAAAAGAAGAGGCTAGCATTGCTGCTAGGCCTCTAACAAGTGCCCTCCAACCTCCTGGGCCCAAAACCAGTACAGATACAAAAAACATAAAATTAACCTACCATCGGTCCATTAAAAATTGACCTCAACAAGTAAGACTTTAGGAACAGAATTCAAAAACAGGACATAACTTACTCATGATAGAAAGTTCCTTTTTAGTTTATTATAGCAGGTCACTCACCAGATTATTTTATCTGTTTGTCAATAACAAAAACAGCAACATTTGACTGACCCTGAGAGATGACTGGCAATAGGGATGCCATGTGGCAACAAAGGAGGATTCTAAATCTGAGGGTCAATTGATGGAGGGGGGAGAAAAATCTGAAAAACAGAGGTGCATAAAGAGACCTGCATAGCATCAAAATTATTGGGAAGTGGACATAAAGGAGACAATGGAAAAACAGGTGATTCTAGACTATTTTTGTTGTGACACAGAGGAGGAACAATACAATGTCTTCACAGTGAAATATCTGAGCAATAAAATAATGAATGTGCCTAGCAGGCAAAGCCTTTCTAATTTGCCTGGCTTGACTTATGAGAACATCTTTTTTGGCCTGGCCTACACCACAAAATATGAGTAGGATTAAGTGCATTCATAGTAGCTGACAAGATGCTGAAGCAGAAGAGAACCTTCCCACAGAGACTAGAAAGTTAGGGTCAGCACTGGATTAGCTGACACATAAATTGCATCTTGTGTTCCAGAGGCTTAATCGCTCCACTTAAACCTATCAGCACACAAAAGCAGCAACAGAAAAAATTATAAACTCTTTGTCATAGGTGGCTTTGGCAACTATATGACAAAGAATGACTCAGTAATATTTCTTATTTCTTTCCCATGTATGAAGTTTTTAAGAGACCACTTCCTCCCTTCTTATTCATTTACATGTAGATAAGAATTTCCGTAGTCAGAATTGTGGCAGTGGTAACAGTTTGGTAATAAGGGCTATTTTTTCAAATGTAGGAGCCCAGAGATTTATACACCTACAACTACAAAGGATATGGATCCACTCCTCCTGAAACCAACACTGGTCTATCTAGTTCTCTAACATAAGAAGTAAATACTGAAGTGAAAAATAACAGATCTAACTCAAAATTAGTACTTGTAGAAGATTTTTGTTCTCTTTCTTTTAATCAAAAATTATATGCACTAAAATATCAAGAAATTTTAAATTCCTTTACATTGGATGAGGAGAGGGAAGTAGTTATTGGGTACGGGATTTTTTTAGATCTACATTTTCCTTCAGGTTTTCATATGCTCTTGCATAAACATTTCCTGGCTCAATATTGTGTTTGCTCACACCAAAGTTCTTCCACAGACGCTTTTACTTCCTCCTGCAAAGAAGGGGGGGGTGGGGAAGGCAGCGTGCAGTGTAGTACCATTTATCCTTTTCAGACAAGGTTTGATTTAGAAAAGGACTGGTCACAACTTACCGAGAACCAGAAGCCAAATAAATTATTTTACTGTTTAATTATCCACATCATTCAAAATGTGTGTCAGTGGCAACTGGCTTGCTTCTTGTCATGCTAGGACCTGGATTGCACAACAGGTTTGTGTTGCAGAGAAATGCGAGGTTTCTGGAATTGAAGGCTCCTGGAACTGTTAGTTTTTCAAAAATTTTGTCTTGGACTGAGCACCTTAACTCCTCCCTGTTTTCTAGCACAGCAGCTAAAATGCAGCCATCCTGCTGGAGCCTGTACAGCCAGCAGCTTCCCTAGGGATCCCCCACACCCTTCCCCTCACATTAATGAGCAGCTAACTAACAGTAAATAGAAATAAATTAGCAACAAACTTATTCTGGTAGATGTCAAGGAAGAAGAGAATTCCAAAGTGGAATTTAAACAGGGGAAAAAGATATATGAGCTTGGCAGTTCATTGTACGAAAGAGTGCTTGTGTAAGATACCACATTAAAAAAAAAAAAAAAAAGTTCTTATACAAGAGACAAAAGACTTGTTAAAAAAGTAGAAAGTAAGTCTCTAAGGCTTGCACCACTAATGGAACTGTGAGGAAGGATGAAAAATGTTAGCATTATCTCTAGCTCAGGAAGTCCCAAAACCATGATTCAGTAGAAGGTAGGAGAGTACACCAAGAAGGGATCATTACGTGCTTGACATTTTCCTATATGCTACCCCAGGCTGCTGTCAGAAACAGGATACCCAGCCAGACAGATGTTTAGTCTGATCCTGTATGACTGTTTCTCCTTTTGATAGTAAGACCTAAATGTGGATAGCAGGAAAGTTATGTGCAACTCAGGGATCACATGAAACTTGAAGTTGATGCAAGCGCGGCAGCTGACAGTGAAGAGATTCAAACCCAGGTGTGTCAGCTCTGGGTAAATTCTGATCACTATGGACTCTCCTCCTGGGAGAAGTTCATACTGTCCAAAATCCTTCTCAAAGATTTTAGTATTAATCTGTAGGATATATGGCACCTTTGGAGTCAGACCACTTCCCCTATCCTCCTTTGGTCTTTCAGTTCATATTTAAAAAAAAAAAAAAAAACAAACTCTATCTCTGTAAATTAATCCCTGGCATCACACTATTGCCAATGTGGACATTTTCTGCATTGCATTCTCTAGGTCTTTGCATGAAAACAAGTCTTCCCAATGCCACCAGCCTTTCTGATATGCAAATCAAAACTCATTCACAGGGTTCATTATGTTGTCATCAAGCATTTGGGAACTTAAAGCAGATATGCAGAGAAATTTTGCAATATAGTGACAATGTCACAATGTCAACCATAATTTCTAAGTTGTACATGGATGGCCCAAATCACAGTTCAAATACAGCTGGAACAATTCCTAGTCAGGAAGAGTTTTACTTCCTGCTTTACTACAGACTACAGTGAAATAAGGAACAACAGTGTCACAAGAAATTTTCTTTCAGCACAGCCATCAGAAAGACTACCTGTTCTTGCTCCTGTCCATTTTAATTCGTGCTCTTTCAAGCAAGTTGCTGAAGAAACTGTATCTAGAAAATGTTATACAACACTTGTAGCAAGTAGCCTATAGAGCAGCTTACCTGCTGTGACAAATTGCACAGAGCATGCTGCACACCAATATTTCATATTCTCTTCTGGGTCACTGAATCAATTCTGGTTTAAATTCCTGACAAACCAGTTCATATGTAAAGACATTAAAGGACTAACACTATTTTCTTTTGCTAGCTCAGTCTAGTCTCTACTCTAGGAGCTAGGGTAGCCTGCAAGGCAATACACAGTATGGGTACGAGCCCACTCAGACATTTCTTGGATGGATATCTAGCTACTATTATGTTATGTAAAAGAGAGCTGCTCCATTTTTTCTTGCAGCACCGGCAGTTGCTGTCACTGCATTTTAGGAGGAGATGAAGCTGTCCAAGGATATTGTGTGCTCTGGGAACATTCACCAGATCAGCTGTCCCAGGTAATTCTGACCCCATAACATCTGCTTTCTGGATCCTAGTCAAGCTGACAGAGCAGGGCACCAAGCTCTGCCAAAACAGAGCTGGTTTGGACCATGGCTGCAACCAGTGTGGTAGGCACCATGTAGAGTAAACACTTTAAATGGCGAACAGTAAAGTTGCCCATGGAATTTAGGTGACACCTGGGCTAGACTGCAGTTAAGGAGGCACTCTTAGAGCCACAGTTTTTGGACTTAAATAGCCCACTCTTCCAAATCTCAGGTTGGAAAGGGGTGACTTCCGTGGTATGCTTCTCTCAGCAGTATTATACACTCTACAAATTTACTGTTCAACTGACTTAGAAAATTACTTACTGGTTGTGTGCACCATAGACTGATCCCTAAGATGATTCTTCAGGATAGGTAGACAATGCATGAAATACTTATAATGGAATGATTTTCACTATGGAGGCAATCCACCCATTTCACTTCAGCCACCTTTTAAAACCAGTATCTCTTTCACATGGGAAGGTGATTTGGTGAGAGTACCAGCTTATGCAACAGCTTCAACAAGGTCAGACCTTCACTTAGCAAAAATATTCATAAACAAAGTTCAAAACAGGAGGGGCAACTGGCCAGAAAGCAATATTTTCTCTCTGTTCTAATAACAGATGAAGAAACATAGATAGGTAGCTTAAATTAGAGAGTAAAATCCATGTGATTATATTATAATAATCAGCATCATCATCTTGCACCAGAAGAAACAGTACACATGCAGAAGGATTTATTTAAAGATGATCCACTTTAAATTACATTGGCATAGATTTAGTTAGCAGCTATAAACTTTTTCCACAGATTGGAGACTTGCACAACAAGCCAGGTACACCAGATAAGATTCACACTATATTAAGAAAAAGAGAAGCTCTCAAAACAGCAATAGAGTTGTTTAATTTACCTTACCCTACACTGTCCATCAGAGTAACACAAGTTGTTATTACTAAGTAAAAATATACGTGTGTCTACGTAAAGAGAGATACAAAGCTGGATATTCTGTTATTACAGAAAGGTTAAAGGTTTTCATCAATCTTTACATGTTAAGGAGTGCTTATAATTTCTATCATAGTGCCCATTCCAGTCATAATATATAACTTATGGAAGACCACAATTAATCTGCTACCTCTCTGAATAATATTTCAGTACCTTTGGTTTAAGACCCCTTCCAGATCAGTAGTACCTCGTGACTGAATCTGTTTCAACAGGAAACACTCTACTGGGGCAGGCAGAGGGAGATAATTTCCACTAAATCTGTAATGCTCACCAGTGATACTGAGCAGCAACATTTTGATGCTGTCTGACACCAGATGAGAAATTACTTTCTAATTAAATGGGAAAGCAGCTTATATATGAGGTAATAGCCAGCTTCTGAGTGTGGAAGTAATACCATTTTCTCATTTTAGGATGAGAAAGGGTAGGTCTGCCCTGCTTCTTTAAAAGAAGACACTGTTAAAAAAAAAAATGACCTTGGAAAGATTTGCTACATATGGCGTACAGAAACTGTTATTCCCAAGACTCCACAGTTCCTAAGTGTTTCAAAAACAGGCACAGAAGAATGAAAAAAAACAGATGACAATAATAGCATCAGCAAAATACCTTATGCCTCACTCAAGTATTTTATATTCAAGGCACAAGTTATAACTCATAAATTTCATTAAATCTACCTAATTTATACCAGAATCCATTGCCTTTTTGTATTTCAAGGGACTAGAAATACACGAGAGACTGTGGACAAAAGTGATATTTCTTGTAGGAATAAAATCCAAACAGAAAAAGAGAGAGACTTAGGCTTAATCTTCCTTATTATTTGATAAAAAAGCATTTTCTGAGTAGAGGTACAAGTTATTTATGGTTTTGATCACTCCAGTACACTGTTCCATACCTAAGAGTAGAAAATGTTTCAAATATTTAACAAATCAGGGCTAATTATACAGAATAATTGAATCCTTAATATAAAGCCTGAGAGACTTTATTCTTCTAACGTTACTTGCTGCTGATGTGAATACCATGAGAAGAGATAAAGCCACAGACCTGTTAATACAAAGAAGACAGTTAAAAATTACTTTCAGTTTTGAGAAAAACACTAGGCTCTGAATATAAGTTAATTATTAAAGTTTGATTCTCTTTCTTTCCCCCTAAAAAAAAGTTATTTTCATTACTGTTTTTTATGCCAAGTGTCTGCTTAACTGAAGAGAAAAAATGACTTTTTATTTGAAGCATTGCCTACTAGAAATAAGAGTTACTCAAGGGCAGTGTTTTATTGATAAAGCTTTTTTCTTAATAATCATTATATGTCATAACATTTCACAGGATTCATGAGGTTCATATTTTTTCAAAGGCAGAAACAATGAAGTTCTGATCTGAAGCTAACAAAAAAAACCCTGAAGCACTGTATAAAGTTGGAGTCATTTTTGCATTTTAAATCATAGATATAGTAAAAGTCAGGTCTTCATAAAAGTAGGAGAGGTTATTTGTTACCATAAGAGCCACAATTTTTAAATTGTTATGAGTATTTGCATACATTTACATGCACTGAAAGCACAGCCATTCAGAACAAACAAGGTTCATTATGAAGACAAACATGCTGAGTATGACTGACTGACAATCTACACAATGGCTGATTTAAATGTTACATTCACCGACCATTTTTCTGAGGAGGAGGAGGGACAGCTAAGGATGCCTTACATCTCTTCAGCCACTTTTTATTTTTGATAAACCCTGGGGCTGCCTCTGTTAAGGTGAGAGAACACACTAAGCCCGTTCAGCCTGTTGAAAACCTCTGCTATGGTCACTGACTTCTAGCAGGCAAGCTTAAATGAATCTCTCTCAAGCAGCGGAATAGGTAGGAAAACTGGTTTATCAAAACATACACAGCTCCCTTAAACAGTTCAACTTTAAGGCATGTCTGCATGCATTCCTACTGCCTGTGACAATAGTAACACTTCCTTTCAGCCTAATAGGTCCTGAGCCCCATCCTTTGTCTGCTGATTAACTGCTCTATTCATTGACCAGACCACTAATTGCATGCTCCTTATAGTTACCCTACATTACTGTAAGAATTAATGAGACACAATTACAGCTCCCAGAAATCTCAGGCCTAGCCAACTGCAAAGCACTCCAACTGAATAAGAACTCCCCAAGAATAAAGAGAAAAATTCAGCCCATTGTTCACAGGAAGCAGAATGTTTTTTGTTAAAAAATTGTATTTATTTGAAGCTGTTTCATAATTAGGCCCTGGAGAAAAAAAAAAAAAAAAAAAAAGAGAGAGAACAGAGAAAGAACTTGGGAACCAGCATTCACTGAGAAATCACAGTGGATGCAGAGACGAGCACACAGTTCAGATATGAAGGGAAAAAAACATAAGGAAGGAGTGCATAAGAAATTAGTGCTATGAACAATATGAGCATCAATAGCCAATCAGCTGTTTAAACGGAGCATCTCCCACTGTATGAGAATTACCCCAAATGCAACCTTATATTTGACAGCTTCAATCTGGAACAATTTAAAATAAGCATATGGAAGCTTCTGCAGTCATGTCTCTACTACGAGATGGAAGAAGAGGAATTTCCCACTCTCAGAATGTAATATGCATTAGAAGTCAGTGTCATTAGCCATGAAAGTCAAAATGAAGGACAGAAAATGAGTTTTTTGAAAATCACCCATATTGAAAACTGCACTCACATTTAATCTGTGTAATCAACAGCCACAGCTATTCAAAGTCTTAGTGACTACAATCGCTACCTATTAGCCTGTAAGTAGTTCAAAAGCTATTATTCTCACTTGAACAATTTTCCAATACACACGAGACAGCATTAAGTTAATGAAGTTAATATGCAAAGTCAATATTCTTTGTTATGAAGTCATCTTATTCCATTGGTTCCTCTTCAACATATTTTCACCATATAAATTCATTTTAAATTACATGTACAGTTTGACAAAGCCACTGACTCTTAAAATAGGGCTTGAAATGCAGCACTACACTTTATAGTCCTAGTAACCATTTTCCAGGGTACAATTTATAGCAGCCACTGAGACCCCAAACTAAGCATGTCAGACTGGCACTGCTACATTCCAGAATCAACATCTTTGGACAGAGACAACATTTTTTGTACGTCTCTACAGGGATTCTCAATAATTGCACCTAACTGCAGTTATAGTTTAAATTCATGGGAAATGGATGTTCTTCTGATATTATCGCTCACTGATATCACAGCAGAACGCTTTCCTGCATGAAGCAGACAGTTACCACCATGTGGTGCTGAATCCCAAGCAGGAAACAAGGCACAAATATGGATCAGAGACCTTTGTGTTCAGTGTATAATAAGTCCAATATCCCTGTCATAGAACAGCAATCATTAACTCGGGGATCTTTTGTTAAATGGCTCCTGTGGCTGGACTGGTAACAGCAGGGATCAAATTTGCAATCCTCAAGACTAGATTCATCTGTCAGGGAGACTGCAGGCCTACAGATTCATGCATTTCCAAAGAGAGTCTCTAGGACTTCACATGAAAAAACCAATTTCAATTAACCTTGGCTGATTAATCAACCTCAGTGCACGGCCACAGAGCTTACATACATAGGCAGCTCTAGCTCTGGCAATATTATTTGAAATGGGCTTTCTGGGTTGGAAAAAACCTTTGAGGAAAAAAGAAACCTTTGTCTCAAATAAAACATCACCTAGCTTGTTCAAGCTGTTCCTGTTTCAAGCCTAAAAATAGAACAAGTCTGAATTCCCGCAGAGTGTGATGTGAAATTATTTCTACTAGTGCAAATAATGTATTCTGGTATCTGGTCCAGCCTTCATTTCAGATGTTATGAAGTAACTTAACAAATACAAAATATCCACACACTGGAAGTTAGCTGTAATTTCTAGTTAGGGTGTCTCTCTCTCCATAAAGAAAAAGGAGTCCTTCCTGCAACAAATGTTACGAGCCCACACTTTAGGGCATCAATTCAAAGGTAGAACTTCTATATGAAAGATAATTAGAGGCATACAGGAAGAGCATTGTAAGAGACAAGGGAAGGTTTCAAGTCATAACCTGAGCTCACTCAAACTGTTTCTACTCTCCTGTTCCACTACCAATTTCTTTAGAACTACTTGTTATTTATGGTAGTGCATATAGCACCAGCAAAGGAAAATTGTAATCCACCAAGTGTTCCAAGTGCTTATTTATGCTGGAGCTGATTCATGCAAGGAAAATCCCACTTTTGTACTTCTCATCCTTTAGTTTGCATGTTGCACATCATAAGCTTCACTACTACGGAGCTTCCTTCCCTCGTTTTCATTGTTATATCTACATCTAGTCTCCTTTCTTCCTGAAAGTTGTTCAGTTAAGCAATGGTTTTGTCTATACCATTTCCTAAATGTGGCCCCAAAACTATCTTCAAGATTAGAACCACCAACAGGACAGATGCCAAACATGAAAATTCATGCATTGGCAGGAACTTGCAGCTGTAAGAGAAGCCTGTAGGCAAAAGATGAACAGGAGACCCTGACACTGTTCTTAGAGCTGCTCTGGAGGTCATTTTTGGGAGCAACGTAAGCATAAGCTATGATGCATGATCTCTGTGGGCAGTGATAAACTGGCATGTGAGTCCCTACAGGATGAGACTTACGGCTGATTTACACTAGAAAGGTTAATATAGAAATTACACTAAGACTCTTCTTCTCAAGCAACCTGCACCTATCCCTCAAGAGAAGTCAAATGTTCAGGTAAAAGAGCTCCTTATGCAGCCTCTGCATTGGGGTTTTTGCTGGCGTAGCCATGTCAGCAAAAAAATCATATCCTGACAGGCCTCCTTGAAAACACTTTTAAGTGCAAACCAGGTGTCAGTATTTCTGTTATGACAGAAAAAGAGTTCTACACTAGTCATGAGCTGAATATTTGGCCTTTTGTGACCTGGAAAAGTCCTTGCTTCCAAGAAGGTCAAATCTCATGATTGTTATCTACCAGCATAATCTCTCATGACCACACTGCTAGCATGGTACTGTATCAACACATATAGAGTAGGAGAAAATATATCAGTAGCAAACAATTTCCATTCTGCATTCCCATGTAAAAATGACCTATTTACACTACATTCATGCCACAAAAAAAACCAAAACAGTGAATGGGAAGCACCAACAGTTCTATGTAAAAAATTGCTGTGATTTTTAGATTAGTCTAAAAATAGTTTGAAATCTACTATCTCTGAACATTTCAGTTGGTTATATTTGGCACTCAGAAATATTTACATAATTCTAAGAAGAGATTCTGTAGATTGAATTCCCAGATGTATCTCAGATCATGGAAGAAGCTGACCAAGTATAAACAAACATCTTTCATTTTAATCAGCTTTGTTAGGTAGAAAGTTAACAATATTGGTTTGAAAGCAGCAAGACAGTTTTAAAGACGAGACAATTAAATGCATAAATCTAACACATGGCATTAGGCAACAACTCCAGAACTGAAGAGATGATTGGAAGACATGCTGCCACGGGCAGTGTTGCAGAGGGTCCCTCAAGGGCCTTGTACCTGTTCCTAACAGAATTTACCATATTCTGTCCACCTCCAGTTCAGTTACTTGCTGATCCTATAGGATTGTTTATGGAACATGTTTAGGTCTTGCACTGATGGAGCAACAGAAGGCCCTTTGAAAGTACAACTCACTGGGGGGGAATGCAAGGGCCATGGTCCACCTGGAGTGTTCCTCAGTACAAACTAAGGTGTTCTGTGGTAAAAGTCAGCATGAATAAAACAAAGTCTTTATAACTACTTACACATGCAACGCTCGTGGCCGTCAATTAGTCAAACAGCATGAATCCATGAGCCACAAGAAGCAGTCAACCACATTAATTTCTTAAGGTAATTAATTCATTAATGCTCCTTTATTGACTAGAAGGAAAGAAAACATATTTCAGAAACAAAAAGCAATATGTGATATCTAACCACTTAAATCCCTACCCAAACTGCATCCTAGTCCCAAAACTAAGACAAAGTTCAGCATGGGAAAAAAGTGTTATGTTGATTTATGCCCTGGTTTACTATTGTTGGTTTCAGAAGAGCTAACAGCAGAGCAGAGAGTAGTTCCTGTGACAAAAGCATTAGACTGGTACAAGATTCTGCATCCTTTAACTAATTGTGACACACACCTCTACCTTGCCCTTTTCGTCAGTCAAATGAAGTAGAATTTGGCTAATATGCAACTTGAATATTGGTTGGTCATACATTGGTCCAAAAAATAGATTGGACAAAATAGTCAAATCCATGTCAATTTTGAGCCCTAGTGATTCCTTTTATAGCATCTTTACGAGGCGCTCTATAAATACCAGCAGTCTTATGTTTCACACATGCCATTGTAAAAGGGAAGCTAGCCACTGGAAATTAAGTGCTTTTATTACATATAGGAAGTCTAAGAGTGGAAAGAGCTGAAGAGGAACAGAAGAGGTCCAAAGAAATACAGGATAAGATTAGGCATTAACATCTCCCAAAACAGAATCATAATTAAGCATAATCCAAAGGGTAATCCAAAATGCCAATTAACAGTAAACAGCCAATGAGAGAAACAGGTATGGAAGAGTGCAGGGATGTGTGGGTAGTTAAGAGGCTGTATTGCAACTAAGCTTTATACATGGAGAGTCACAAGGTATTTAGGTTACTGAATCCTGCTTAGGAACATAAAGTCCTGCTCAGCTCTACAGGAGATTAGGCACCTTTGCATCCCTGACAATTTGGGTTCAAGGACTGCTGGCAGAGACAGCGCTGTCTGTACCTCTCACGGGCCTCTCTCACTCTGTTAGGCAACCAGAAGAACACTATGAAGAAACTCTTGATGCCTCAGTGGCTCAGAACAAAACTCTCACTCTACCATAAATACATTTAATGTCCTACACATAGGACCATGTAATGAGACTCAGTAAAAAGCAGTTGTTTGGGGGAAGGGAAGTCACAGGCAGTTGCTTATTCTGAACTTCTGTACAGGTTCAGAAATTCTGCTGTAAAGCTGCCAGCCTTTCTCCTCACACAATTATCATGTACATTTGTGTCACTGTAGAACCTGTAAGTCCAGGATATGGATCAATCCTACACAGACATAAAGAAAAAAAAGAACATGCCTACACACCTGATGCAAATCATGCAACCAAAACAGTATCCATAAGATAATTTTTTAAAATTTTGTTACCTTAAAGCTAATTACTAACATTCATAGTAGAATTATCATAAAAACATTCTTCAGATTACATTTGAACAGGCTTAAAAAGGAGAAATAAGCATTGAACCACAATGAACCACACATTATTGCAGTATTACATAAACTCCATGTAGACAGGAGAAACACCTTCTTTGGAAGATGTGGGGGTTTTTTACATAGCCAGATAAAATGTATTCCATGCAAATGACTTACAAAAACTGAACACATGGGAACCACTCCAGTAACTACAGTCTTGGAGGGCTTTCTGTTACAAACACAGGAATATGTTTGGATATCATTTATAACACATACTCCCCAGCAATAATTTACCCTTCCACTCAAAAACCTTGTATAAAGGTACTTCACTGTTACCACACAAAAAAATCAGAATAACTTCAGAGAAAGCAACAAAGGAAATTTGCATCTGACACAAATATCTTCATAGGATAAAGTATATTTTAATGAAGATATTGTCAGCAATACACGTGTTCATGCTTCTTTTTTCCCTTCACACTTGGATTTCATTTCATTTATGTCATGATTTACCTTGCAAGTTTAAGAAATGCATCATTTATTCATGACCTCTACTTTCTTTCAGAACCTCCCAGTTACACAGAAGACCAGGTTCAAGAAAAATCTAGTGGTTTGTCTGATAACTGTTAGTGTCAAAACAAACTGTGCACATTGAATTTCTGTTAGCTGAAGTCATAATAAAAAAAAAAACCCAACCCAAAAAACAGTGCTTGCTTTACCTTTTTTCAGAATAAACTCTCATAATTAAACTTTCTACTTTTCCAAGTAGCTGACTATGTATTCCTGCACAGCAGGAGGTTTTCTCCACAGACATATTGACTTGGACAATAAACAAAGCAAAAATCCCTGACTGGAATTTACAGCTAAATTTAACCATGCATATTGTTAATAAAATTTGCATATGTGTCTTTCAACATTAAGAAAAAATAAAAGTTGAAATTCAATTAATTTGGGCACTGCACTGCTTTGCAGGAAAAAGAAAAATATTTAAGTTGTAATTTCCATATTTATTGAGGCTGTACGTCAAAAGAAATGTGTGCAAAAAAAATCCTGGTGCTGCCTTGATGATATTTGAGAGATGACAGCATATTAATAGTAAAGGAGCTTCTCCTTAGCAAAGATGCCTTAAACAGTGCCTCTAAAACACTGAGGAAGGACCCCATAATTTTAGAAAAGATCTCTTATTTCTCTGTCCTTCAACCATAAAACAAGTAAAAGCAGTTTACATGCTTTGAAGAAATATCACCCACCCTTTCCCCTCAGTGTCAACTTCCCCCATGAAACATTAACAGATCAGTCAGCACTGACTTCTTACAATTAAATGTAGCAAAGGAAACTTTAACCGATATTTTTCATTGATTTTTTTTGTCACAACACTGCATCACCACTAGCCCTCCAAAGCCATGATCAGTAGCAAACTGATCAGTAGCAAACATTCAACTTCTATTTTTAATTTTTGTGTCTCTTTTCACAGCGTCCTGGATGTTTGGACGTCTTAGGAATTTGATTTAAAGGAATTAAGGTTTCTAGTTCCTTTAAAACTAAGTTACTTTACCTGGATCTGCCTAGCCACAAAAAGTAGAAAACGCAATGCAGTTCTGCCAGCATAAAACCTTTTAGATAAGCAAAAATACTTTCCCACTAAAGAGAGAAGATCATACTCCTTTGAGGTACTTTTCCAGTACAAAAGCTGGATGTATTCCAGGGATTATGCTGTTGGTTGGGTGGTTTGGGTTTGTTTTGTTGGTTTTTTTTTCTTCTCTTTTTCTTTTTTAACTGAAACAGTGAATTTTTATCAGTAAAGCTCCCACTAAACTATGAAAAAATATTCACATTACCACAGCATGTACTTTATGGCTTTTAATACTTGAACTTGCTCTGGGAAGGATTTCGAGGGCACCTTTAACCTCGACTTAAGTCTTCAGAGTTTGGCTACTCCTCAGCTGGAGGAGTGGGAGGGCAAAAGTGAGGAACTTGGTCATCACTTAAGGCTTTACCTACAGCTGACAGTGCAAATGAGTGGCCCGGTCATTCTTTTCTTAGGTTTCAGGTGAAACAAACAACCATTAACACCCCGGTGAAGTGCCCAGATCAGTTCTCACCTCTCAAAGCACCTCTGGCACACACTGTAGGCCTGGGCAGGAGATCTCTGAATCCTGCTCCTGAATTTTTCCTTCAAGTATAGCTACAACGTTTTTCTTCTCTAATCAAGAAGCCGTGCTGCGAGAGAAGCGCACTACAACAAGCACCTCTAGCACTCAGACTGTGACTACAAACAGCCTCATGTCATCACAAGGTCTAACTGCAGCTCTGTAAAACAGTCTGGTACCCTCCAGAGCATCCTCTTGTGAGACCCATGCTTTGCAACGTTACTTCAGGCTTTTTTTGCAAAATGCTGCATTCTGGTATGGTGTGACAGAGATAGCTGAGGAAGTGCCGGAGTAATTTTATTCTGCAAATGTGCAATAAAACCTAGATAAACAATCTCAGTGATACGGAGGAAGTTACCAATGTCCTGTCTGCATTCTGGTCCAATCACAGGAAACCAAAAAACTACAGGAAGATATATGACTTTCAGTGAGGTTACCCAGAAGCTGACAGCTCACTGGGGTGTGTTCATGACATTGAGGTCAGCAGAAGTCACGGATCACAATTCTCCAAATACAAATTGTTGAGCAGGAAACCGAGCAAGCAGTTAAACATTGCAGAATCAGGCACTGAAATTAACGAGTTAAAGATTAATTCACTCACAGACTGTGTGTACATGGTCACCTCATGGGGCCATCACCAGGAAGACAAGAGATCTTCTTAGAAGAACTGGCTCTACCAGAGGCTAATTAACAGATATGCTGACTGTAAATAAAAGCAGGAGGTGGTAAACAGAAAAGAATAGAAAGTTTGATGGGGCTCCCGACAGATGCTGTGTGTCAATAAACGTCAGTTGAAACTTAGATGCTGCTTTTGTGCTCTCTTAAGGAAATCATTATAATCACATTATTCTGTAACACAGTCTAGCCTAATCTCCATGCCTCATACTAGAGAGGATATTTTTGATCAACTAGACATTTGTTAATTACAAAACCAAGCATCTTGAAGCTATTTTGTTTTACATAGAGAATGAAGCAGCTTATTTAAAAGTGAAAATTATTACATTCACATTTACTACCCATAAAACTAACAATATCCATAAAACTAACAACTATTTTTTACATCCCAAACCAAATTAGTAACTCTTGTAAAAATATTGTTTGCTTCAAAAATGCCAGTTAGATAGCACAAACATGTCTACAAAACAGAAAGAGACTGATATATACAATGACAATTAGGCTTTGTAAGCACAGAAACACTTTTGCAGTTTATCCTCATAATTTCCCAAATCTGTAGAAGGTATGTATGCCTTAACTCTGGGTTTTGACATTAGATTCTTTGTATATCTTTTACCACAGCATTAGCCTTCACTCTCTATTTCACAAATTTTCTGCCAATAAAGGGCTCTCCATAAGGAAAACAGTTTTAATAGTACTGAACACTTAAAAGATGGTCGTATTCATTGTCCATTCTCTGCCCCACACCCCCAAAAGTTAACTCCCACTACAAACTAGATTTTTTGTTTCCTAATCCCCTCTTCCATTAACGACCTGATTTGACAAACCTTTTCTCAAGCAAACAGACATTTTAAAGCAACTAGCATCACTGACAGGAGGAAAGACTATTTTGCATGAGAAAGTTTACAGGATGTAATCTTCTCTTTTCCTTGAAGTTAAAGTAATTACTACCTAGTACTGAAATGAAAGAAATTTAATAGTGTCAGTCCAATTACTTGTGAATCCATGTTTATTTTGCACCCAATTACTCCCCTCAGTTCTTCCAGTTTCAAGAGTGGACAGATTTGGCAATTCTATTGCTTCTCAGTTCTTGACATTATCGTGAAAATTCTGATTAAGGCATACAAATTATGTGAGAGAAGTTGCACTACTCTGCGATTCTTGACACACTTTAGAGATAGGATTACAACATCTTCTTTCACTTCACAGAATTTCTAAATTAATTTTAATAGAATTTACATATTTTCTACTGCTTTTCTGGGAAAGCATGAACATTTTTTTTCTACTTTTTCCAACTCATGAATTCTAACGTTCTAAAATTTCTTCCTTGTACAACAATTATTTGAAGTAAAGCTAATTGACTGTGGAGCACTATGCCTCAGAAAGTGTTTAGATTCCACACAGGAGCAGCTGGTACCATATGAGCTCACTCTTATGCTTCAATATTGTGCTTTCCTTTCTCTGTTGCCCTTCCTGCCACCCTTTGCTTGATGAATCTATTTCTCAACAATGTTCAAACTATTTCTTTCTTTTAAATGTTATCTAGCTATCATATTTTCTGGCAAATATTTATTTTAAATAGTTCTAAAATAAGGAAAGAGAATTTCTAGTACTAACCACGTATTATAATAAAATTGTGCTGACAGAAATATGAATAAAAGTGTCTGTCATGTCAGGAAAAGAAATAAAAGAGACCCCACCTATTTTGGTCAATATAACACCCAGGTAGGTTTAGCACACAGAAGTAAAACTAAGTATATCTATTTTCAGGAAATTATAAAAATTCTGAAGAGTTTATTAAAAATGTAGGGAAAAAACCCTGCTGTTTTACTAAGAGAATGCTCCTTTACAGATTTGATCATTAATGGCTGTGAAGGCTTGAACAGCATAGCATTTCTTAGCAGTCATGAACTGAGTTAAACTACCATGAAAACAAATTTAGGAATATCTGGAAAGATATTTCTGTAAAGCTGTTATGATACAAAACAAGCAATAAGAATAACAATCAACTTTTGCTTTAGAAATGCCACATGTTGCCAGTTGGTGGTAGCTTCTGGCTGCAAACTGTATTCTGATACTGAACTAATACAGAACATAACACATACTGAAACTAATGCAGAACTTACTAACAATTTTCCTCCCTGATTTTTAATATTTGCTTTGTTTCCTCTTCTTGTCATAATACAAGGTCCAGTGAATCTTGCAGGAGTGTCACACTAATGTTCTACCCACCACCTTCAGAAGAACACACAAAAAAGTTCAGAGTTGTATTTAAGACAATTGTTGCAAATTTTTACTTCTACAAAAAGCAACAAAGGAGAAATGGAAGCTGCAAAACCTACTTTAAAAAAAATTAACAGAATGCTTGAGACTCCAGAATCACAATCTATTCAGACAAAATTCTCTATTCCTATGCTCATATATTTAATTATTTGCTTGCACTTTTCTTGGTGAAAAAAAATTAATTTTTGATAAATTTTGCTGAATTCTGGATGGCCAAAGCCCACACTTACTCATTTGTCAGTGTACTTCTCCTCATCCAAGGATGGCTATGACAATTCAGATCAAAGGTCCATTTAGCTCAGTATCGTGCTTCCAAATAAGTCAGAGTGAAGAGAAGAGAGCACGAGCAGAGAAACCAAATACAGTATTTTCCCAGAATAATTCTCTAGCACTTCAACTATATTCCACTCAAGATTTCCTGTGACTGATGTGATTTATCTATTTATCTTGCCCAATGGACCTTCTCTTTCAGTAATCCAATTATCCCTTAAACTTATATAAACTTTTGTATCCACAACGTGCCAAAGCAAGACTACCCTGGGCAAAGAACTAGGAACTGTATTGTAGCAATACTGTTTTATGCAAACTCAGTACACAGTACTCACATTTCCTTACTAAAACACAGCCAAAATAATTTAAAACAAAAGCAAGATTGATGCACCACTTGAAAGAAACTGAGTTTGCACCTACCGAAGCAAGTGGAGTCCAGTGGGAATTAGCATTCTGAACACAGTAAAATGCTGCAATAGCTAGAGTTATAACTAAGTTGAATACAGCTTGAAAAGCAGGCAGATGTCATGAGTGAAAAAACAGACACCCTAACAAAAGCAGCCAAAAAACTCTGTAAGCCTTCCTCAGTCCAACAACCAAATTCTGATCCAAGGAGGTTAAATATAGGGCTGCTCGAAAATTTTCCACTGCATCTATTTTTGATGGGAAATGAGGCTTTCAGCTAAACACTTTCTGGTTGGATTGTTTGGGGGGGTTTTGGCATGTCTAAATATGTGCTTCTGCAAGTATACTTTTCTTACCAAAAAGCCAAACTTATCAACAAACATATTTTGATTGAAAACATAGTATGTTATTCAGAAACGCTAGTGTAGCATTTCATTGTATCTCTAGCTTACCTGCTTTACGTGGCAGATCTCTATCAACTAGACTTACCATTTAAATGAGAATCCTGATGACAGATGACTCTGAGGGATTCCCCACTTCCAGCACTCCCTCCAAAGAGGAATTATGGCAAAGTGCCAAAGGTGGAAGGCAGCCTCAGCCTTGCAGAGCAAGGCCAGCAGGCATCCAGGTCACAATGTCAGAGGAGGACTACGGTAACATTTTTCAAATCCAGAAGTTTTTAGTTTTCAGACAAAGCCTTCCAGTCCTTTGAATTCTGTCAAAGCATGTTGTGTTTCCTGGAAAATGAAGACAAAAAAAGAAACAAAAAAAGCTTTGTATTTTTTTATCAAAAATGCATGCAGGAAATTTCATTGGTCAAGAAAGGTCTTCCTTACTCATTAACCTGCAGATTCAAACCTATCACCTGGACCCATCCACCCACAAATCAGAAAAAAATTGAACAGCAGTAAAATGTTTCAACTTTTCCCTCACCGTTCTGTTAGCAGGACTGTTCAAAAGCCAAGGAGTTAAACCCAAACAAAAACAGAGTTCAATGGATGTGATAATTTATTGTATGAGCCCTAACTTAGAAAAGACCAACCAGCCTACCTTACAAAAGCAAGTGATGAAGATAAGATTCATACAATGGCTATACTTAATAAGTAAGAAATCTGTAATACAAAAATTTGTATAACAGAATTAGCAAAGTGGAAAGAAAATAAGATACTCCAGTTATTATGCCCTTTCAGGGTTCTCTATTTCAGTAAAGTAAACCAGAAGGAATAAATCCAATAAGAACAATACAATAAAAAAGTATCAGCTATCCCAACATGGTTATTATCATCCCTTTTCTTGGAACCCCAGAATACCCTGGAAGAACTGAAAGCTTTTCATCCAAAAAACAGGCCGTGACCAGACCAAGACAGAGAAACACTCAATACTACCAGGAAAAATGTTACAACTAAATTTCTAGTATTTCTCTCCCTTTGTGGCTGTTTCCTGACATACAACTGGATCCCCTCACCCCAACAGCAAAATAAATGTATAAAGAAAATAAATTACAAGAAATCAATCAAGACTGCACCTTCTGTAACACTGCTGTGAACCTACAAAAGACAACTGCAGAAAATCTCATGCCATCAGGGTACTTCTTTCTTTCCCCTCACCATATACAGAGAGGACTATTCCTGCCACCATTATGCAACTAAGAATCAAGAAAATTCAAAGGAACTGGCCAAGAAATATCCTTATTTTAGAAATCAGTGAGTAAAACAAAAGGAAGGACATTTTGCTATTACAATGAAATTCCTTTTAACAACATGCTTTTCAATCACACCATCCTTTTACTAAAATAAAAATAGATAAAGGTTTTTAGCAATTTCTGCTGAGACCAGGCACCTGAGAGCTCCCTATAAGCACCAGGAACCCGAGAGCTCCAAACACTGCCTAATGCTGATTCCCTACAAAGTGTTAACTGTCTAATGTTATAAAATGAAAAGTGCTAATACAATTTGTCATTCTCAAGGCAAATTTGTTAATCAAAATTAGTACAAGCCCAAGTTGGCTGTCCTTACTCATATTTGGAAAAACTAACCACTGTTGTCCCATAATTATTGGTCCAGTGAAGGATTAGTCAATCTAACTCTAGAGATAAAAAAAAAAAAAGTTTAGAATAAATGAAATACAAAGAATAAATATTCAAAATCAGTGATGAAAGATACATCTGTTATTTCAATTTTATCTTCTGGGCAATGAGTAATTTCAGTAAGAATTTTTCAGTGTGATTTTATCATTCAATATTTTACAAATTACTACTGGGCATCCACCAAAAGTTGGGACTGGAAACAGTGAAACAAAAAATGTCTACTTCAAACATATGCAAAAACATTATTCCCTTAACTTACAGCTTCACTGACCTCCAAAGTGCAAAAAGTAGTATCAGAATTTATGACCAACTTCATATTGTTCAAGGGTTTGATGACACGTTTCCCTTCAAATCAGTTATACAAAGTTTTGCTTTTTTATATCTGTGTTTTAGCCTTATCCACGCCTTTCAAAATAAAGTGTCGTTTTTTTCATCAGTTCATTTCTTACTCATAAGCACATCACCTCTTTAGTTTCTCATTTAATTTACAGCACGTGAGAGGGCATATGTGCAAGCTAATGTCTCCATGTAACTTATGCAGAAGTTCTTAGCTCAAAGTGGACTACACTGTTTAGTCTTGTCCCTGCATCAGCCTTTTTCCACCAGGCTGGATGAGCTGGCACAGAGCTGCACACAGGCTGGGCTGGCTTTCTTGCCAGGAGCCCCACAGCTGCAGCTGTGAGTGTGGCAACTGAGCCATCCCAGATCTGACTTACCCTCCATGAGAGCCAACCCTGCACTCCCCACCTCCTCTGTTGTGGCTCTTTCTTTCACCCTGTCAGTATCAATACTCAGAGCTGGTGAGAGTTAAATGTGCTATTCACCCATCTGCTCTCACCCCATGATTGGGTGGATTAAGCAACAAAGTCAAGGAGGTCAAGTTAATGGACAGAGTCCCCTGAATTCCCCCAAAAGCTATGACATCGAAGTCCAGATACCTGCATGTCATACCATCTTAAAGCCAGGTGGGAGGTGTGATTTGGAAGCTGCCCATCCCAGATGGCCACATCCCAGACAGGTAAGGCAGGGGGCAATGCAACAGCAGTGGAAGATTTGCAGGGGTTTATACCCAAGTTAAAACTGAAGTCTCCAAAACTGAAGACTGACCAAATGGACTTCCCAACTTCCCTGCTGGGAGCAGTGATGGTGAATGTGCCATTCAAGCATACTGAGTATTAATTACATTTTGATGGAGCACAGAGACAGAATCACAAACATGACTGCAGGAGTCACTGGTGTGCCAGAAGCCTGGACATGCTTTTACTTTGAGAAAAGAGTGGTGCATGTTCTTACTCTCATATTAACCCCCAGAGACCAGACCTCTCCTTGCCAACCTGACTCCACATAACCTTCCTGAGACTCAGGAGTGCATTCACATACAAATGTTCTAGAAAAGGCCCAAAAGTAAATTCATGGTTACCTGGGTAACCAGAGGAAGAAAATACTACTCACTCTGTCCATACATACCTTACATATATTATGGTTAACAACTGAACTGCATAAAGTTAGTGTTTTTCTCCAAATACGGTGACAATGGATCAGACTGTTTAATTCAGTACAGTTTGTCTTCAAAAGTCACATGATTTATCATGTGTGAAACTTCACACCATGAAGTATGTCTGTAGGTGGGTTATAAATGCAGCTTGCTAACTAATGTCGGGAAAAGAAAAAAATATTATGGAAAAAGCCCTCAAAAACACTTATTTTCCTTCACAATCTTTATAATCTGTATTTTCTTGCTTTCCTTCCTCCTGCACTGCTTCACTAATGAGAAATGAAGCAACATATATTTACACTGAGAGAGCCAATACTTTGCAGCCCAATCACCAACTGCATAGTGGGGCACAGCAGGGCTAAAGGAGCTCATCTTATATTGCCCTCATGCTGCTCCCACTGACTCTCTACACTCTTTCTGCTGCTCAGACTCCTTCTCTAATGAAGCCCATGCACGCAAAACAGCCTCAGGAAGAAATCTAACCAGCAAAAAAATCCTCCAGCCACCATCATGGCCACAACTTGCATCTTCACCGTCAGAGAAATACTCAGACCGCAGCACTGATCAATCTCTTTGTGATCATCCTTTACGACAAAGGGACAGCAAAATACTCTTTCAGAAGTTTCTCCTCCTCCTCCTCTGTCACCAGGTTTTGCTATTGCAGCACATTGTAATCAGCCCATTTTCTTGTTTCCTGAAGTCTGGTATCTCGCTGAACAACAGTAGCATCATGGTACTGTGCCCATCCCCAATCAGATCTGACATGCCTGAAAAAATGTAAGCAGAACATTGTTCTTGCCTACAAAAACTTCTCATGAATCACAATAAAGTACAGGCTGACTCAGAAGACGTATGAATGCCATTTATTTATTTATTTATTTTTGTAAAAGGAAAAATATCAGATTGTAGGACAGATACGCACACTGTATTCTCCTATCCCTATTTCTCTTCATAGGTTTCACAGCACTGGATTTTTGCTTATAATTTGTACTTTTCGGGCTTGCAGAAGTACAAACCAGTCAATTCCTTACCATACTTAGATATACCATCATGTTGCTCAGTTCTGGACCACATGTGGCATGTGAGAGAAAAGCATAGACTGGAGAAAAAAAAAATAAAATGAAACCAAAAAAACAACAAAACAGTTTCCCTTACTTTCAATTGGAACTTTTTAGGGGAAAGCTGAACATAGTTAGATGCAACAACTCTACCTCACTGTGTTTACTAAACAGCCTGTAAAAAATACTCTTTTTTTCTGCTCCTATCTGTCCTGTCCTCAAAAAGTTCCACAGTTTCTAGTTTCATGGTGTTGTTCAATGTATTGTCCATGCAAAATCCCTTATGTCTTGCAGCTAACCAGCATTTGCTTAGACAGTCTCTGCACAAAGTTCTGTGGCCTGTGATAGGAAGGAGATCAGCCTAGCCAGCCCTTCTGGGTTTAATCCATGAAATTACTGCCTTCAGTCAAGGCTTCATTCTAACAAGATTATTTGAACAATTTCCATGGACCAAGTTCTTCTTTTCAAACACTTTTATAAAAGCACCATTCAGTGACCTATCCAATGCAGACAATGCCACACTAAAATTTACTGGAGAACATTCAGTGGGAATTAAAAATCCCTTTTTTTCCAATCTTATAAACTAAACATCTTTATTTTTACATAAATAAAATAGCATGTTAAATCCAAGATTTCATGTGGCATTTTTATTTCCACTTAGGAGGGAAAAAAAAAAAAGGCAACTTGACTTATTTTTAACTAAAATGCCCTGTGATTTGTGGTTGTCATTACCTGGTTTGGTGGGATCCATATAATCCCAAATGCAAAGCCTCAGATGGAGAGAAAAATTAAGCTTATGTTAGAGGGGCCAGTGCCAAACCTAATTGTTTGAATAAAAGAGGCGTGAGTATCAGTGGCAACAAAGATCTGCAGTGACAAAGACTAGTCACAAAGTGACTAGAGTTGACAACAACTCAAATCTGTAACTTTGTAAAAAGTTATAATGTCTGTAACATTCTTGCCAGCTTTACATTTCTGCATGATTTGATGAGTGGACATCTGTTTTGAAATCCCAGGAGAAGAAAGTGCTCTAAAGTATTCCGCATTGCTATAGTAAAGTTCAACTTTTCAGAAAAAACAGCTGCTGAATTTTCTGGAATGAACATACAAACCATTTTAAAGACTTGACCCTTGATTCCTTCATCACAGGACTTCTAGGGACTTCAGGGAAGTCTCCAAGTATGAGGAACACACAATGGGCTCTGATTCCACAGTCTTGAGCTAACCAGGCTGCTTTTCAGTCACATAAAGCAAAGCAGCCTCCTCACAGCTGTGCTGTTTTATATACCTGAAGGACAATTTTAAAAATTATTATGGTCTTAACAAGGGAGTTTGGATAGCCAGTCATTACTAAATTGCCATAGCGTTCCATATTACCGATTCTGTCATTACTGAACAGCTTCAGGACACACAGTATCTTTGTGCTGCATCTCTTTTTCTCACTGTAAAAAAACAAGAGCGTATGAATGACAGCAAAAATGAAGCCAAATGTACTGTTGAGAAACTCAGTATTCTCTTATTTCTAGGAGAGTTATAGTGTAATTCTAAACTGCAGCATTCAGCATGTCTCCTGAGCTTCCTCGCTGAAATATAGCAATGGAAATTTTACAGCATCTGTGTTGCTTTTGGAAGCCATCACCCCACATCTGCTGTCTCTGTAGTGTAGAGTTTAAGTTCAGCACAAAAAGGTACTTTGTAACAGGCAAGAGAAATCCTGACAGAGCTATAATTTACAGACTCGCCCGGCTCCCCTGACTAGACTCACTCAGTTTTACATTTTGTAGAGATTTTTAAACAAGGTGCAAAGCATTCACCAGCAAGAGTCACTTGAAATGGAGCATCGCATCCAGGGCTGGAGACTTTTTAAACCTCTTTCAGCCACTGAGTCCTGTGCCAGACGTTTTCTTCGCCGGGCATTGTTCGATCTCGTAACACTATTCACAATGGTGTTAACTAAATTAGCGCTGAAATAGCCACCTGCTACTTTAGGAGAAGTTCTGATTCCGGTCCGAAACAGCACCGCGCGTGTAGCAGCGGGACCGATTCCGCAGTCCGAGCACGCGGCGGAGCGCGGCCACGGCCTCCGAGAGCCGCCCGCTCCCGTGCGACCCGGGGCGGGCGCCGGGGGCGGGGGCGGCGCTCGGTCAATTGCAAATCAATTGTGATTACACAGCGGGCGAGTTTATCGCCCCATCATCGCTCATTTCCTCCTCGCGGGGTAATCCGCGCGCTCGCTCGCTCACACGGCGACAGACCCGGCGGCAGGAGCCTGGCGGCTCAGCCAACAGCCCGGGGATTGTTCCTCGTTTGGCCTCACGCGTTCCATTTCCTCCTCGGGCGCCCCGCAACGCCCCCCGGGGCGGGCTCGCCCTCCCCCCGGCCCCGCTTCTCCCCGTGCGGCTCCCCGCGAATCACACGGTTCCCGCCGCCGGCGGACGGGCCCCGCCGCGTTCCCGCGGTTCCAGTCATTAGG